>CM060270.1:8646597-8856613 GCA_030684275.1 Acipenser oxyrinchus oxyrinchus
ACATGACCATAGCCAGGATTCAGCTAACATGACCATAGCCAGGATTCAGTAACATGACCATAGGCAGGATTCAGTAACATGACCATAGCCAGGTTCAGCTAACATGACCATAGCCAGGTTTAGTAACATGACCATAGGCACGATTTAGTAACATGACCATAGCCAGGATTTAGCAACATGACCATAGGCAGGTTTAGTAACATGACCATAGGCAGGTTTAGTAACATGACCATAGCCACGGTTTAGTAACATGACCATAGGCAGGTTTAGCCAACATGACCATAGGCACGGTTTAGTAACATGACCATAGGCACGGTTCAGTAACATGACCATAGCCACGGTTCAGTCAACATGACCATAGCCAGGTTTAGTAACATGACCATAGGCACGGTTTAGTCAACATGACCATAGGCAGGATTCAGTAACATGACCATAGGCACGGTTCAGCTAACATGACCATAGGCAGATTCAGCTAACATGACCATAGGCACGGTTTAGCTAACATGACCATAGGCAGGTTTAGTAACATGACCATAGCCAGGTTTCAGCTAACATGACCATAGGCAGGTTTAGCCAACATGACCATAGGCAGGTTTCAGTCAACATGACCATAGGCAGGTTTAGCCAACATGACCATAGGCAGGTTTAGCCAACATGACCATAGGCAGGTTTAGTCAACATGACCATAGGCAGGTTTAGCCAACATGACCATAGGCAGGTTTAGCTAACATGACCATAGGCAGGTTTCAGCCAACATGACCATAGGCAGGTTTAGCCAACATGACCATAGGCAGGTTTAGCCAACATGACCATAGGCAGGTTTAGCTAACATGACCATAGGCAGGTTTAGCCAACATGACCATAGGCAGGTTTAGCCAACATGACCATAGGCAGGTTTAGTAACATGACCATAGGCAGGTTTAGCTAACATGACCATAGGCAGGTTTAGCTAACATGACCATAGGCAGGTTTAGTAACATGACCATAGGCAGGTTTAGCCAACATGACCATAGGCAGGTTTAGCCAACATGACCATAGGCAGGTTTAGCCAACATGACCATAGGCAGGTTTTAGCCAACATGACCATAGGCAGGTTTTAGCCAACATGACCATAGGCAGGTTTCAGTAACATGACCATAGGCAGGTTTAGCCAACATGACCATAGGCAGGTTTAGCCAACATGACCATAGGCAGGTTTTAGCCAACATGACCATAAGCAGGTTTTAGTAACATGACCATAGGGAGGTTTAGCCAACATGACCATAGGCAGGTTTTAGCTAACATGACCATAGGCAGGTTTAGCCAACATGACCATAGGCAGGTTTAGCTAACATGACCATAGGCAGGTTAAGCCAACATGACCATAGGCAGGTTTAGCCAACATGGCTTTAGGCAGGTTTAGCCAACATCACCATAGGCAGTTTTCAGTAACATGACCATAGGCAGGTTTAGCCAACATGACCATAGGCAGGTTTAGCCAACATGACCATAGGCAGGTTTAGCCAACATGACCATAGGCAGGTTTCAGCCAACATGACCATAGGCAGGTTTAGCCAACATGACCATAGGCAGGTTTAGCCAACATGACCATAGGCAGGTTTAGCCAACATGACCATAGGCAGGTTTAGCTAACATGACCATAGGCAGGTTTTAGCCAACATGACCATAGGCAGGTTTAGCCAACATGACCATAGGCAGGTTTAGCCAACATGACCATAGGCAGGTTTAGCCAACATGACCATAGGCAGGTTTAGCCAACATGACCATAGGCAGGTTTCAGCCAACATGACCATAGGCAGGTTTTAGCCAACATGACCATAGGCAGGTTTAGTAACATGACCATAGGCAGGTTTAGCCAACATGACCATAGGCAGGTTTTAGCCAACATGACCATAGGCAGGATTCAGTAACATGACCATAGCCACGGTTCAGTAACATGACCATAGGCAGGATTCAGCAACATGACCATAGCCACGATTCAGCAACATGACCATAGGCAGGTTTAGCAACATGACCATAGGCAGATTCAGTAACATGACCATAGGCAGGTTTAGCCAACATGACCATAGGCACGGTTTAGTAACATGACCATAGGCAGGATTCAGTAACATGACCATAGGCAGGTTTCAGTAACATGACCATAGGCAGGTTTCAGTAACATGACCATAGGCACGATTCAGTAACATGACCATAGGCACGTTTCAGTAACATGACCATAGGCAGGTTTTAGCAACATGACCATAGGCAGGTTTAGCCAACATGATCATAGGCAGGTTTCAGTAACATGACCATAGGCAGGTTACAGTAACATGACCATAGGCAGGTTTTAGTAACATGACCATAGGCAGGTTTCAGTAACATGACCATAGGCAGGTTTCAGTAACATGACCATAGGCAGGTTTTAGTAACATGACCATAGCCAGAATTTAGTAACATGACCATAGGCAGGTTTAGCCAACATGACCATAGGCAGGATTCAGTAACATGACCATAGGCACGGTTCAGCTAACATGACCATAGGCAGGTTTCAGCTAACATGACCATTGCCACGATTCAGTAACATGACCATAGCCACGATTCAGTAACATGACCAAAGCCGCAGTTGAGAAACATGACCATAGCCACGATTTAGTAACATGACCATAGCCAGATTCAGTAACATGACCATAGCCACGTATTCAGTAACATGACCATAGCTACTATTCAGTAACAGGACTATAGCCACGATTCAGTAAAATGACCATAGCCGCATTTGAGCAACATGACCATAGACGCGATTCAGTAACATGACCATAGCCACGATTCAGTAACATGACCATAGCCACGGTTAAGTAACATGACCATAGCCATAATTTAGTGACATGACCATAGCTACTATTCAGTAACATGACCATAGCCACGATTTATTAACATGACCATAGGCACGGTTGAGCAACATGACCATAGCCACGATTCAGTAACATCACCATAGCTACGGTTCAGTAACATGACCATAGCCACGATTAAATAACATGACCATAGAAACGATTTAGTAACATGACCATAGCCACTATTCACTGACATGACCTAAGCCACGATTGAGTAACATGACCATAGCTGCGATTCACTAACATGACCATAGCTACGGTTGAGTAACATGACCATAGGCACGGTTCAGTAACATGACCATAGCCAGGTTTCAGCAACATGACCATAGGCAGGATTTAGTAACATGACCATAGGCAGGATTTAGTAACATGACCATAGGCAGATTTAGTAACATGACCATAGGCAGGTTTCAGCAACATGACCATAGGCAGGTTTAGTAACATGACCATAGGCCAGGTTTCAGTAACATGACCATAGCCAGTTTCAGTAACATGACCATAGGCAGATTTAGTAACATGACCATAGCCAGATTCAGTAACATGACCATAGCCAGGTTTCAGTAACATGACCATAGCCAGGTTTCAGTAACATGACCATAGCCAGGTTCAGTAACATGACCATAGGCAGGATTCAGCAACATGACCATAGGCAGTGCCACATGACCATAGTAACATGACCATAGCCAGGTTTCAGCAACATGACCATAGCCCGCGATTGAGTAACATGACCATAGCCACGATTCAGGTGGTATGACATGACCATGGCAGCAGGATTCAGTAACATGGCCAGTCAGCCAGCGGCCATAGTAACATGACCATAGCAGCTGGCAGGTTTCAATAACATGACCATAGGCAGGTTTAAACATGACCATAGCCAGGTTTCAGTAACATGACCATAGGAGGTTAGTAACATGACCATAGCAGGTTCAGTACCATGACCATAGCCAATTCAGTAACAGCAGGTTTAGTAACATGACCATAGGCATGTTTAGTAACATGACGTTTGACCAACATGCCCTTAGTGTGTTTAGTAACATGACCATAGCCAGTTTATATAACAACTGACCATAGCCAGTTTCAGTACATGACCATAGGCGGTTTCAGTATGACCATGGCCGATGAGTCATGATCACCTTCAGTCACATGACCATAGCCAGGACTGTCATTAGGCAGGTAGTCCAGCTTCAAACATGACCATAGCCGGTTTCAGTAACATGACCATAGGCAGTTCAGTAACATGACCATAGGCAGGTTTAGTAACATGACCATAGGAGGATTGAGTAACATGACCAGCCCATAAAGTAACATGACCATAGGCAGGTTTCAGTAACATGACCATAGCAGGCAGTAACATGACCATAGCCAGGTTTCAGTAACATGACCATAGGCAGGTTTAGTAACATGACCATAGCCAGGATTCAGTAACATGACCATAGCAGGTTCAGAAATGAATAGCCCGTTTCAGCCATAGCCAGGAAAGGACCATAGCATAGCCAGAGGATTCAGTAACATGACCATAGGCAGGATTCAGTAACATGACCATAGCCAGTTTCAGTAACATGACCATAGCAGGATTCAGTAACATGACCATAGGCAGTTTCAGTAACATGACCATATCCAGGATTCAGTAACATGACCATAGCCAGGTTTAGTAACATGACCATAGCCAGGTTTCAGTAACATGACCATAGCCAGTTCAACATGACCATAGCCAGGATTAGCAGCAGTAACATGCCTAGGCAGGTTTCAGTAACATGACCATAGCAGTTTCAGTAACATGCCCATAGGCAGGTTCATAGCATGAATGCCAGTTCAGTAACATGACCATAGCCGTGTTCAGTAACATGACCATAGGCAGGTTTCAGTAACATGACCATAGCCAGGGTAACATGACCATAGGCAGGTTCAGTAACATGACCATAGCCAGGTTCAGTAACATGACCATAGCCAGATTCAGTAACATGACCATAGGCAGGTTCAGTAACATGACCATAGCCAGTTTCAGTAACATGCCCCAGCCAGGTTTCAGTAACATGACCATAGGCAGGTTTCAGTAACATGACCATAGGAGGATTTATAACATGACCATAGCAGGTGACATGACCATAGGCAGGTTCAGTAACATGACCATTGGCAGGATTTAAGCATGAATACCTGTGTTCAGTAACATGACCATAGGCAGGTTCTAACATGACCATAGGCAGGTTCAGTAACATGACCATAGCCAGGCTCCAGCAGCAGAGGGTGACCATAGCCTGCCGTTCCACATCCACCATCATGTAAGGATGACCATAGCCCTCGCTTCAGCCAACATGACCATAGCCAGGCTTCAGCAACATGACCAAGGATGCCTGTTTCACCGCCCAAGGATGACCATAGGCACGGTTTCACGTAACATGACCATAGCCGGTTTAGTAACATGACCATAGCCAGGATTCAGTAACATGACCATAGCCTGGGCAGTCTTGACCATAGGCATTCAGTAACATGACCATAGCCAGGTTTAGTAACATGACCATAGCAGGTTTCAGTAACATGACCACATGGCCATAGGCTGTCAGTAACATGACCATAGAGGTGTGCATGACCCACGATTCAGTAACATGACCATAGCCAGGTTTGTAGCATGCACATTCGTAACATGACCATAGCCAGGATTCAGTAACATGACCATAGCCAGGTCAGTAACATGACCATGGCAGGAGTAACATGAAGGAGCCCGTCAGGAACAGGACCATAGGCATTCAGTAACATGACCATAGGCAGGATTCACATGAAGGCAGGTTGTAACAGAATAGCCAGGTTTCAGTAACATGACCATAGGCAGGCAGTAAATGACCATAGCCGGAGTTTCATTAACATGAGCTTAGCCAGGGGGCAGTCAGAACATAGCATTCAGTAACATGACCATAGCCAGGATTCAGTAACATGACCATAGCCAGGTAACAGACCATACCAGGATTTAACTGACCATAGGAGTTCATGGTACCATGACCTACAGGTTTGAGTAACATGACCATAGCCAGGTTTCAGTAACATGACCATAGGCCTGTTTCGTAACATGACCATAGGCAGGATTCAGTAACATGACCATGGCCAGGCAGTAACATGACCATAGCCAGGTTTCAGTAACATGACCATAGTCATTTTAGTAACATGCCATAGGCGTGGTAACAGACCATAGGCTTTCAGTAACATGAATAGCCAGGATTCAGTAACATGACCATAGGCAGATCAGTAACATGACCATAGCCAGGTTTCAGTAACATGACCATAGCGTAACATGGATTTAGTAAAGACCATAGGCAGATTTAGAAACAACCATGCAGGTTAGTAACATGACCATAGCAGTTTCAGTAACATGACCATAGTTTTGCCAGGTTTCAGTAAATCATGCAGTTTCAGTAACATGACCATAGGCAGTTTCAGTAACATGACCATAGCCAGGTTTTAGTAACATGACCATAGGCAGGTTTAGCCAACATGACCATAGGCCAGGTTTAGTCAACATGACCATAGGCAGGTTTCAGTAACATGACCATAGGCAGGTTTAGCCAACATGACCATAGGCAGGTTTCAGCAACATGACCATAGGCAGGTTTCAGCCAACATGACCATAGGCAGGTTTTAGCCAACATGACCATAGGCAGGTTTAGCCAACATGACCATAGGCAGGTTTAGCCAACATGACCATAGGCAGGTTTGAGCCAACATGACCATAGGCAGGTTTAGCCAACATGACCATAGGCAGGTTTAGCCAACATGACCATAGGCAGGTTTAGCTAACATGACCATAGGCAGGTTTTAGCCAACATGACCATAGGCAGGTTTTAGCCAACATGACCATAGGCAGGTTTCAGTAACATGACCATAGGCAGGTTTAGCCAACATGACCATAGGCAGGTTTAGCAACATGACCATAGGCAGGTTTAGCCAACATGACCATAGGCAGGTTTAGCCAACATGACCATAGGCAGGTTTCAGTAACATGACCATAGGCAGGTTTAGCCAACATGACCATAGGCAGGTTTAGCCAACATGACCATAGGCAGGTTTAGCCAACATGACCATAGGCAGGTTTAGCCAACATGACCATAGGCAGGTTTAGCCAACATGACCATAGGCAGGTTTAGCCAACATGACCATAGGCAGGTTTAGCCAACATGACCATAGGCAGGTTTAGCCAACATGACCATAGGCAGGTTTAGCCAACATGACCATAGGCAGGTTTAGCCAACATGACCATAGGCAGGTTTAGCCAACATGACCATAGGCAGGTTTAGCAACATGACCATAGGCAGGTTTAGCCAACATGACCATAGGCAGGTTTAGCCAACATGACCATAGGCAGGTTTAGCCAACATGACCATAGGCAGGTTTAGCCAACATGACCATAGGCAGGTTTCAGCAACATGACCATAGGCAGGTTTAGCCAACATGACCATAGGCAGGTTTAGCCAACATGACCATAGGCAGGTTTAGCCAACATGACCATAGGCAGGTTTTAGCCAACATGACCATAGGCAGGTTTCAGTAACATGACCATAGGCAGGTTTAGCCAACATGACCATAGGCAGGTTTAGCTAACATGACCATAGGCAGGTTTTAGCCAACATGACCATAGGCAGGTTTAGCCAACATGACCATAGGCAGGTTTAGCCAACATGACCATAGGCAGGTTTAGCCAACATGACCATAGGCAGGTTTAGCCAACATGACCATAGGCAGGTTTTAGCAACATGACCATAGGCAGGTTTAGCCAACATGACCATAGGCAGGTTTAGCCAACATGACCATAGGCAGGTTTAGCCAACATGACCATAGGCAGGTTTAGCCAACATGACCATAGGCAGGTTTAGCCAACATGACCATAGGCAGGTTTTAGCAACATGACCATAGGCAGGTTTAGCCAACATGACCATAGGCAGGTTTAGCCAACATGACCATAGGCAGGTTTAGCCAACATGACCATAGGCAGGTTTAGTAACATGACCATAGGCAGGTTTAGCCAACATGACCATAGGCAGGTTTAGCAACATGACCATAGGCAGGTTTAGCCAACATGACCATAGGCAGGTTTAGTCAACATGACCATAGGCAGGTTTAGCCAACATGACCATAGGCAGGTTTAGCCAACATGACCATAGGCAGGTTTAGCCAACATGACCATAGGCAGGTTTAGCCAACATGACCATAGGCAGGTTTAGCCAACATGACCATAGGCAGGTTTAGCCAACATGACCATAGGCAGGTTTTAGCCAACATGACCATAGGCAGGTTTAGCCAACATGACCATAGGCAGGTTTAGCCAACATGACCATAGGCAGGTTTAGCCAACATGACCATAGGCAGGTTTAGCCAACATGACCATAGGCAGGTTTAGCCAACATGACCATAGGCAGGTTTAGCTAACATGACCATAGGCAGGTTTAGCCAACATGACCATAGGCAGGTTTAGCCAACATGACCATAGGCAGGTTTAGCCAACATGACCATAGGCAGGTTTAGCCAACATGACCATAGGCAGGTTTAGCCAACATGACCATAGGCAGGTTTAGCCAACATGACCATAGGCAGGTTTAGCCAACATGACCATAGGCAGGTTTAGCCAACATGACCATAGGCAGGTTTAGCCAACATGACCATAGGCAGGTTTAGCCAACATGACCATAGGCAGGTTTAGCTAACATGACCATAGGCAGGTTTAGCCAACATGACCATAGGCAGGTTTAGCCAACATGACCATAGGCAGGTTTAGCCAACATGACCATAGGCAGGTTTAGCCAACATGACCATAGGCAGGTTTAGCCAACATGACCATAGGCAGGTTTAGCCAACATGACCATAGGCAGGTTTAGCCAACATGACCATAGGCAGGTTTAGCCAACATGACCATAGGCAGGTTTAGCAACATGACCATAGGCAGGTTTAGCCAACATGACCATAGGCAGGTTTAGCCAACATGACCATAGGCAGGTTTAGCCAACATGACCATAGGCAGGTTTAGCCAACATGACCATAGGCAGGTTTAGCCAACATGACCATAGGCAGGTTTAGCCAACATGACCATAGGCAGGTTTAGCCAACATGACCATAGGCAGGTTTAGCCAACATGACCATAGGCAGGTTTAGCCAACATGACCATAGGCAGGTTTAGCCAACATGACCATAGGCAGGTTTTAGCCAACATGACCATAGGCAGGTTTAGCCAACATGACCATAGGCAGGTTTAGCCAACATGACCATAGGCAGGTTTAGCCAACATGACCATAGGCAGGTTTAGCCAACATGACCATAGGCAGGTTTAGCCAACATGACCATAGGCAGGTTTAGCCAACATGACCATAGGCAGGTTTAGCCAACATGACCATAGGCAGGTTTAGCCAACATGACCATAGGCAGGTTTAGCCAACATGACCATAGGCAGGTTTAGCCAACATGACCATAGGCAGGTTTAGCCAACATGACCATAGGCAGGTTTAGCCAACATGACCATAGGCAGGTTTAGCCAACATGACCATAGGCAGGTTTAGCCAACATGACCATAGGCAGGTTTAGCCAACATGACCATAGGCAGGTTTAGCCAACATGACCATAGGCAGGTTTAGCCAACATGACCATAGGCAGGTTTAGCCAACATGACCATAGGCAGGTTTAGCCAACATGACCATAGGCAGGTTTAGCCAACATGACCATAGGCAGGTTTAGCCAACATGACCATAGGCAGGTTTAGCCAACATGACCATAGGCAGGTTTAGCCAACATGACCATAGGCAGGTTTAGCCAACATGACCATAGGCAGGTTTAGCCAACATGACCATAGGCAGGTTTAGCCAACATGACCATAGGCAGGTTTAGCCAACATGACCATAGGCAGGTTTAGCCAACATGACCATAGGCAGGTTTAGCAACATGACCATAGGCAGGTTTAGCAACATGACCATAGGCAGGTTTAGCCAACATGACCATAGGCAGGTTTAGCCAACATGACCATAGGCAGGTTTAGCCAACATGACCATAGGCAGGTTTAGCCAACATGACCATAGGCAGGTTTAGCCAACATGACCATAGGCAGGTTTAGCCAACATGACCATAGGCAGGTTTAGCCAACATGACCATAGGCAGGTTTAGTCAACATGACCATAGGCAGGTTTAGCCAACATGACCATAGGCAGGTTTAGCCAACATGACCATAGGCAGGTTTAGCCAACATGACCATAGGCAGGTTTAGCCAACATGACCATAGGCAGGTTTAGCCAACATGACCATAGGCAGGTTTAGCCAACATGACCATAGGCAGGTTTAGCCAACATGACCATAGGCAGGTTTAGCCAACATGACCATAGGCAGGTTTAGCCAACATGACCATAGGCAGGTTTAGCCAACATGACCATAGGCAGGTTTAGCCAACATGACCATAGGCAGGTTTAGCCAACATGACCATAGGCAGGTTTAGCCAACATGACCATAGGCAGGTTTAGCCAACATGACCATAGGCAGGTTTAGCCAACATGACCATAGGCAGGTTTAGCCAACATGACCATAGGCAGGTTTAGCCAACATGACCATAGGCAGGTTTAGCCAACATGACCATAGGCAGGTTTAGCCAACATGACCATAGGCAGGTTTAGCCAACATGACCATAGGCAGGTTTAGCCAACATGACCATAGGCAGGTTTAGCCAACATGACCATAGGCAGGTTTAGCCAACATGACCATAGGCAGGTTTAGCCAACATGACCATAGGCAGGTTTAGCCAACATGACCATAGGCAGGTTTAGCCAACATGACCATAGGCAGGTTTAGCCAACATGACCATAGGCAGGTTTAGCCAACATGACCATAGGCAGGTTTAGCCAACATGACCATAGGCAGGTTTAGCCAACATGACCATAGGCAGGTTTAGCCAACATGACCATAGGCAGGTTTAGCCAACATGACCATAGGCAGGTTTAGCCAACATGACCATAGGCAGGTTTAGTCAACATGACCATAGGCAGGTTTAGCCAACATGACCATAGGCAGGTTTAGCCAACATGACCATAGGCAGGTTTAGCCAACATGACCATAGGCAGGTTTAGCCAACATGACCATAGGCAGGTTTAGCCAACATGACCATAGGCAGGTTTAGCCAACATGACCATAGGCAGGTTTAGCCAACATGACCATAGGCAGGTTTAGCCAACATGACCATAGGCAGGTTTAGCCAACATGACCATAGGCAGGTTTAGCCAACATGACCATAGGCAGGTTTAGCCAACATGACCATAGGCAGGTTTAGCCAACATGACCATAGGCAGGTTTAGCCAACATGACCATAGGCAGGTTTAGCCAACATGACCATAGGCAGGTTTAGCCAACATGACCATAGGCAGGTTTAGCCAACATGACCATAGGCAGGTTTAGCCAACATGACCATAGGCAGGTTTAGCCAACATGACCATAGGCAGGTTTAGCCAACATGACCATAGGCAGGTTTAGCCAACATGACCATAGGCAGGTTTAGCCAACATGACCATAGGCAGGTTTAGCCAACATGACCATAGGCAGGTTTAGCCAACATGACCATAGGCAGGTTTAGCCAACATGACCATAGGCAGGTTTAGCCAACATGACCATAGGCAGGTTTAGCCAACATGACCATAGGCAGGTTTAGCCAACATGACCATAGGCAGGTTTAGCCAACATGACCATAGGCAGGTTTAGCCAACATGACCATAGGCAGGTTTAGCCAACATGACCATAGGCAGGTTTAGCCAACATGACCATAGGCAGGTTTAGCCAACATGACCATAGGCAGGTTTAGCCAACATGACCATAGGCAGGTTTAGCCAACATGACCATAGGCAGGTTTAGCCAACATGACCATAGGCAGGTTTAGCCAACATGACCATAGGCAGGTTTAGCCAACATGACCATAGGCAGGTTTAGCCAACATGACCATAGGCAGGTTTAGTCAACATGACCATAGGCAGGTTTAGCCAACATGACCATAGGCAGGTTTAGCCAACATGACCATAGGCAGGTTTAGCTAACATGACCATAGGCAGGTTTAGCCAACATGACCATAGGCAGGTTTAGCCAACATGACCATAGGCAGGTTTAGCCAACATGACCATAGGCAGGTTTAGCCAACATGACCATAGGCAGGTTTAGCCAACATGACCATAGGCAGGTTTAGCCAACATGACCATAGGCAGGTTTAGCCAACATGACCATAGGCAGGTTTAGCCAACATGACCATAGGCAGGTTTAGCCAACATGACCATAGGCAGGTTTAGCCAACATGACCATAGGCAGGTTTAGCCAACATGACCATAGGCAGGTTTAGCCAACATGACCATAGGCAGGTTTAGCCAACATGACCATAGGCAGGTTTAGCCAACATGACCATAGGCAGGTTTAGCCAACATGACCATAGGCAGGTTTAGCCAACATGACCATAGGCAGGTTTAGCCAACATGACCATAGGCAGGTTTAGCCAACATGACCATAGGCAGGTTTAGCCAACATGACCATAGGCAGGTTTAGCCAACATGACCATAGGCAGGTTTAGCCAACATGACCATAGGCAGGTTTAGCCAACATGACCATAGGCAGGTTTAGCCAACATGACCATAGGCAGGTTTAGCCAACATGACCATAGGCAGGTTTAGCCAACATGACCATAGGCAGGTTTAGCCAACATGACCATAGGCAGGTTTAGCCAACATGACCATAGGCAGGTTTAGCCAACATGACCATAGGCAGGTTTAGCCAACATGACCATAGGCAGGTTTAGCCAACATGACCATAGGCAGGTTTAGCCAACATGACCATAGGCAGGTTTAGCCAACATGACCATAGGCAGGTTTAGCCAACATGACCATAGGCAGGTTTAGCCAACATGACCATAGGCAGGTTTAGCCAACATGACCATAGGCAGGTTTAGCCAACATGACCATAGGCAGGTTTAGCCAACATGACCATAGGCAGGTTTAGCCAACATGACCATAGGCAGGTTTAGCCAACATGACCATAGGCAGGTTTAGCCAACATGACCATAGGCAGGTTTAGCCAACATGACCATAGGCAGGTTTAGCCAACATGACCATAGGCAGGTTTAGCCAACATGACCATAGGCAGGTTTAGTCAACATGACCATAGGCAGGTTTAGCCAACATGACCATAGGCAGGTTTAGCCAACATGACCATAGGCAGGTTTAGCCAACATGACCATAGGCAGGTTTAGTCAACATGACCATAGGCAGGTTTAGCTAACATGACCATAGGCAGGTTTAGCCAACATGACCATAGGCAGGTTTAGCCAACATGACCATAGGCAGGTTTAGCCAACATGACCATAGGCAGGTTTAGCCAACATGACCATAGGCAGGTTTAGCCAACATGACCATAGGCAGGTTTAGCCAACATGACCATAGGCAGGTTTAGCCAACATGACCATAGGCAGGTTTAGCCAACATGACCATAGGCAGGTTTAGCCAACATGACCATAGGCAGGTTTAGCCAACATGACCATAGGCAGGTTTAGCCAACATGACCATAGGCAGGTTTAGCCAACATGACCATAGGCAGGTTTAGCCAACATGACCATAGGCAGGTTTAGCCAACATGACCATAGGCAGGTTTAGCCAACATGACCATAGGCAGGTTTAGCCAACATGACCATAGGCAGGTTTAGCCAACATGACCATAGGCAGGTTTAGCCAACATGACCATAGGCAGGTTTAGCCAACATGACCATAGGCAGGTTTAGCCAACATGACCATAGGCAGGTTTAGCAACATGACCATAGGCAGGTTTAGCAACATGACCATAGGCAGGTTTAGCCAACATGACCATAGGCAGGTTTAGCCAACATGACCATAGGCAGGTTTAGCCAACATGACCATAGGCAGGTTTAGCCAACATGACCATAGGCAGGTTTAGCCAACATGACCATAGGCAGGTTTAGCCAACATGACCATAGGCAGGTTTAGCCAACATGACCATAGGCAGGTTTAGCCAACATGACCATAGGCAGGTTTAGTCAACATGACCATAGGCAGGTTTAGCCAACATGACCATAGGCAGGTTTAGCCAACATGACCATAGGCAGGTTTAGCCAACATGACCATAGGCAGGTTTAGCCAACATGACCATAGGCAGGTTTAGCTAACATGACCATAGGCAGGTTTAGCCAACATGACCATAGGCAGGTTTAGCCAACATGACCATAGGCAGGTTTAGCCAACATGACCATAGGCAGGTTTAGCCAACATGACCATAGGCAGGTTTAGTCAACATGACCATAGGCAGGTTTAGTAACATGACCATAGGCAGGTTTAGCCAACATGACCATAGGCAGGTTTAGTCAACATGACCATAGGCAGGTTTAGCCAACATGACCATAGGCAGGTTTAGTCAACATGACCATAGGCAGGTTTAGCCAACATGACCATAGGCAGGTTTAGCCAACATGACCATAGGCAGGTTTAGCCAACATGACCATAGGCAGGTTTAGCCAACATGACCATAGGCAGGTTTAGTCAACATGACCATAGGCAGGTTTAGCCAACATGACCATAGGCAGGTTTAGCCAACATGACCATAGGCAGGTTTAGCCAACATGACCATAGGCAGGTTTAGTCAACATGACCATAGGCAGGTTTAGCCAACATGACCATAGGCAGGTTTAGCCAACATGACCATAGGCAGGTTTAGTCAACATGACCATAGGCAGGTTTAGCCAACATGACCATAGGCAGGTTTAGTCAACATGACCATAGGCAGGTTTAGTCAACATGACCATAGGCAGGTTTAGTAACATGACCATAGGCAGGTTTAGTAACATGACCATAGGCAGGTTTAGTAACATGACCATAGGCAGGTTTAGCCAACATGACCATAGGCAGGTTTAGCTAACATGACCATAGGCAGGTTTCAGCAACATGACCATAGGCAGGTTTAGCTAACATGACCATAGGCAGGTTTAGCTAACATGACCATAGGCAGGTTTAGCCAACATGACCATAGGCAGGTTTAGTAACATGACCATAGGCAGGTTTAGTAACATGACCATAGGCAGGTTTAGTAACATGACCATAGGCAGGTTTAGTAACATGACCATAGCCAGGTTTAGTAACATGACCATAGGCAGGTTTAGTAACATGACCATAGGCAGGTTTCAGTAACATGACCATAGGCAGGTTTAGTCAACATGACCATAGGCAGGTTTAGTAACATGACCATAGGCAGGTTTCAGTAACATGACCATAGCCAGAATTAGCTAACATGACCATAGGCAGGTTTAGCCAACATGACCATAGGCAGGTTTCAGTAACATGACCATAGGCAGGTTTCAGTAACATGACCATAGGCAGGTTTTAGTAACATGACCATAGGCAGGTTTAGCTAACATGACCATAGGCAGGTTTAGTAACATGACCATAGGCAGGTTTAGCCAACATGACCATAGGCAGGTTTCAGTAACATGACCATAGGCAGGTTTCAGTAACATGACCATAGGCAGGTTTCAGTAACATGACCATAGGCAGGTTTCAGTAACATGACCATAGGCAGGTTAACTAACATGACCATAGCCACTGTTAGTAACATGACCATAGCCACGATTCAGTAACATGACCATAGGCAGGTTTCAGTAACATGACCATAGCCAGGTTTTAGTAACATGACCATAGCCAGAATTCAGTAACATGACCATAGGCAGGTTTCAGTAACATGACCATAGCCAGGTTTAGTAACATGACCATAGGCAGGTTTCAGTAACATGACCATAGCCAGGATTCAGTAACATGACCATAGGCAGGTTTCAGTAACATGACCATAGCCAGGATTCAGTAACATGACCATAGCCACGATTCAGTAACATGACCATAGGCAGGATTCAGTAACATGACCATAGCCACGATTGAGTAACATGACCATAGCCAGGATTCAGTAACATGACCATAGCCACGATTCAGTAACATGACCATAGCCACGATTGAGTAACATGACCATAGCCACGATTCAGTAACATGACCATAGCCACGATTCAGTAACATGACCATAGCCACGATTCAGTAACATGACCATAGCCACGATTCAGTAACATGACCATAGCCACGATTCAGTAACATGACCATAGCCACGATTCAGTAACATGACCATAGCCACGATTCAGTAACATGACCATAGCCACGATTCAGTAACATGACCATAGCCACGATTCAGTAACATGACCATAGCCACGATTCAGTAACATGACCATAGCCACGATTCAGTAACATGACCATAGCCACGATTCAGTAACATGACCATAGCCACGATTCAGTAACATGACCATAGCCACGATTCAGTAACATGACCATAGCCACGATTCAGTAACATGACCATAGCCACGATTCAGTAACATGACCATAGCCACGATTCAGTAACATGACCATAGCCACGATTCAGTAACATGACCATAGCCACGATTCAGTAACATGACCATAGCCACGATTCAGTAACATGACCATAGCCACGATTCAGTAACATGACCATAGCCACGATTCAGTAACATGACCATAGCCACGATTCAGTAACATGACCATAGCCACGATTCAGTAACATGACCATAGCCACGATTCAGTAACATGACCATAGCCACGATTCAGTAACATGACCATAGCCACGATTCAGTAACATGACCATAGCCACGATTCAGTAACATGACCATAGCCACGATTCAGTAACATGACCATAGCCACGATTCAGTAACATGACCATAGCCACGATTCAGTAACATGACCATAGCCACGATTCAGTAACATGACCATAGCCACGATTCAGTAACATGACCATAGCCACGATTCAGTAACATGACCATAGCCACGATTCAGTAACATGACCATAGCCACGATTCAGTAACATGACCATAGCCACGATTCAGTAACATGACCATAGCCACGATTCAGTAACATGACCATAGCCACGATTCAGTAACATGACCATAGCCACGATTCAGTAACATGACCATAGCCACGATTCAGTAACATGACCATAGCCACGATTCAGTAACATGACCATAGCCACGATTCAGTAACATGACCATAGCCACGATTCAGTAACATGACCATAGCCACGATTCAGTAACATGACCATAGCCACGATTCAGTAACATGACCATAGCCACGATTCAGTAACATGACCATAGCCACGATTCAGTAACATGACCATAGCCACGATTCAGTAACATGACCATAGCCACGATTCAGTAACATGACCATAGCCACGATTCAGTAACATGACCATAGCCACGATTCAGTAACATGACCATAGCCACGATTCAGTAACATGACCATAGCCACGATTCAGTAACATGACCATAGCCACGATTCAGTAACATGACCATAGCCACGATTCAGTAACATGACCATAGCCACGATTCAGTAACATGACCATAGCCACGATTCAGTAACATGACCATAGCCACGATTCAGTAACATGACCATAGCCACGATTCAGTAACATGACCATAGCCACGATTCAGTAACATGACCATAGCCACGATTCAGTAACATGACCATAGCCACGATTCAGTAACATGACCATAGCCACGATTCAGTAACATGACCATAGCCACGATTCAGTAACATGACCATAGCCACGATTCAGTAACATGACCATAGCCACGATTCAGTAACATGACCATAGCCACGATTCAGTAACATGACCATAGCCACGATTCAGTAACATGACCATAGCCACGATTCAGTAACATGACCATAGCCACGATTCAGTAACATGACCATAGCCACGATTCAGTAACATGACCATAGCCACGATTCAGTAACATGACCATAGCCACGATTCAGTAACATGACCATAGCCACGATTCAGTAACATGACCATAGCCACGATTCAGTAACATGACCATAGCCACGATTCAGTAACATGACCATAGCCACGATTCAGTAACATGACCATAGCCACGATTCAGTAACATGACCATAGCCACGATTCAGTAACATGACCATAGCCACGATTCAGTAACATGACCATAGCCACGATTCAGTAACATGACCATAGCCACGATTCAGTAACATGACCATAGCCACGATTCAGTAACATGACCATAGCCACGATTCAGTAACATGACCATAGCCACGATTCAGTAACATGACCATAGCCACGATTCAGTAACATGACCATAGCCACGATTCAGTAACATGACCATAGCCACGATTCAGTAACATGACCATAGCCACGATTCAGTAACATGACCATAGCCACGATTCAGTAACATGACCATAGCCACGATTCAGTAACATGACCATAGCCACGATTCAGTAACATGACCATAGCCACGATTCAGTAACATGACCATAGCCACGATTCAGTAACATGACCATAGCCACGATTCAGTAACATGACCATAGCCACGATTCAGTAACATGACCATAGCCACGATTCAGTAACATGACCATAGCCACGATTCAGTAACATGACCATAGCCACGATTCAGTAACATGACCATAGCCACGATTCAGTAACATGACCATAGCCACGATTCAGTAACATGACCATAGCCACGATTCAGTAACATGACCATAGCCACGATTCAGTAACATGACCATAGCCACGATTCAGTAACATGACCATAGCCACGATTCAGTAACATGACCATAGCCACGATTCAGTAACATGACCATAGCCACGATTCAGTAACATGACCATAGCCACGATTCAGTAACATGACCATAGCCACGATTCAGTAACATGACCATAGCCACGATTCAGTAACATGACCATAGCCACGATTCAGTAACATGACCATAGCCACGATTCAGTAACATGACCATAGCCACGATTCAGTAACATGACCATAGCCACGATTCAGTAACATGACCATAGCCACGATTCAGTAACATGACCATAGCCACGATTCAGTAACATGACCATAGCCACGATTCAGTAACATGACCATAGCCACGATTCAGTAACATGACCATAGCCACGATTCAGTAACATGACCATAGCCACGATTCAGTAACATGACCATAGCCACGATTCAGTAACATGACCATAGCCACGATTCAGTAACATGACCATAGCCACGATTCAGTAACATGACCATAGCCACGATTCAGTAACATGACCATAGCCACGATTCAGTAACATGACCATAGCCACGATTCAGTAACATGACCATAGCCACGATTCAGTAACATGACCATAGCCACGATTCAGTAACATGACCATAGCCACGATTCAGTAACATGACCATAGCCACGATTCAGTAACATGACCATAGCCACGATTCAGTAACATGACCATAGCCACGATTCAGTAACATGACCATAGCCACGATTCAGTAACATGACCATAGCCACGATTCAGTAACATGACCATAGCCACGATTCAGTAACATGACCATAGCCACGATTCAGTAACATGACCATAGCCACGATTCAGTAACATGACCATAGCCACGATTCAGTAACATGACCATAGCCACGATTCAGTAACATGACCATAGCCACGATTCAGTAACATGACCATAGCCACGATTCAGTAACATGACCATAGCCACGATTCAGTAACATGACCATAGCCACGATTCAGTAACATGACCATAGCCACGATTCAGTAACATGACCATAGCCACGATTCAGTAACATGACCATAGCCACGATTCAGTAACATGACCATAGCCACGATTCAGTAACATGACCATAGCCACGATTCAGTAACATGACCATAGCCACGATTCAGTAACATGACCATAGCCACGATTCAGTAACATGACCATAGCCACGATTCAGTAACATGACCATAGCCACGATTCAGTAACATGACCATAGCCACGATTCAGTAACATGACCATAGCCACGATTCAGTAACATGACCATAGCCACGATTCAGTAACATGACCATAGCCACGATTCAGTAACATGACCATAGCCACGATTCAGTAACATGACCATAGCCACGATTCAGTAACATGACCATAGCCACGATTCAGTAACATGACCATAGCCACGATTCAGTAACATGACCATAGCCACGATTCAGTAACATGACCATAGCCACGATTCAGTAACATGACCATAGCCACGATTCAGTAACATGACCATAGCCACGATTCAGTAACATGACCATAGCCACGATTCAGTAACATGACCATAGCCACGATTCAGTAACATGACCATAGCCACGATTCAGTAACATGACCATAGCCACGATTCAGTAACATGACCATAGCCACGATTCAGTAACATGACCATAGCCACGATTCAGTAACATGACCATAGCCACGATTCAGTAACATGACCATAGCCACGATTCAGTAACATGACCATAGCCACGATTCAGTAACATGACCATAGCCACGATTCAGTAACATGACCATAGCCACGATTCAGTAACATGACCATAGCCACGATTCAGTAACATGACCATAGCCACGATTCAGTAACATGACCATAGCCACGATTCAGTAACATGACCATAGCCACGATTCAGTAACATGACCATAGCCACGATTCAGTAACATGACCATAGCCACGATTCAGTAACATGACCATAGCCACGATTCAGTAACATGACCATAGCCACGATTCAGTAACATGACCATAGCCACGATTCAGTAACATGACCATAGCCACGATTCAGTAACATGACCATAGCCACGATTCAGTAACATGACCATAGCCACGATTCAGTAACATGACCATAGCCACGATTCAGTAACATGACCATAGCCACGATTCAGTAACATGACCATAGCCACGATTCAGTAACATGACCATAGCCACGATTCAGTAACATGACCATAGCCACGATTCAGTAACATGACCATAGCCACGATTCAGTAACATGACCATAGCCACGATTCAGTAACATGACCATAGCCACGATTCAGTAACATGACCATAGCCACGATTCAGTAACATGACCATAGCCACGATTCAGTAACATGACCATAGCCACGATTCAGTAACATGACCATAGCCACGATTCAGTAACATGACCATAGCCACGATTCAGTAACATGACCATAGCCACGATTCAGTAACATGACCATAGCCACGATTCAGTAACATGACCATAGCCACGATTCAGTAACATGACCATAGCCACGATTCAGTAACATGACCATAGCCACGATTCAGTAACATGACCATAGCCACGATTCAGTAACATGACCATAGCCACGATTCAGTAACATGACCATAGCCACGATTCAGTAACATGACCATAGCCACGATTCAGTAACATGACCATAGCCACGATTCAGTAACATGACCATAGCCACGATTCAGTAACATGACCATAGCCACGATTCAGTAACATGACCATAGCCACGATTCAGTAACATGACCATAGCCACGATTCAGTAACATGACCATAGCCACGATTCAGTAACATGACCATAGCCACGATTCAGTAACATGACCATAGCCACGATTCAGTAACATGACCATAGCCACGATTCAGTAACATGACCATAGCCACGAATCAGTAACATGACCATAGCCACGATTCAGTAACATGACCATAGCCACGATTCAGTAACATGACCATAGCCACGATTCAGTAACATGACCATAGCCACGATTCAGTAACATGACCATAGCCACGATTCAGTAACATGACCATAGCCACGATTGAGTAACATGACCATAGCCACGATTCAGTAACATGACCATAGCCACGATTCAGTAACATGACCATAGCCACGATTCAGTAACATGACCATAGCCACGATTTCAGTAACATGACCATAGCCACGATTCAGTAACATGACCATAGCCACGATTCAGTAACATGACCATAGCCACGATTGAGTAACATGACCATAGCCACGGTTTCAGTAACATGACCATAGCCACGATTGAGTAACATGACCATAGCCACGATTCAGTAACATGACCATAGCCACGATTCAGTAACATGACCATAGCCACGAATCAGTAACATGACCATAGCCACGATTCAGTAACATGACCATAGCCACGATTCAGTAACATGACCATAGCCACGATTTCAGTAACATGACCATAGCCACGATTCAGCTAACATGACCATAGCCACGATTCAATAACATGACCATAGCCACGATTCAGTAACATGACCATAGCCACGATTCAGCTAACATGACCATAGCCACGATTCAGTAACATGACCATAGCCACGGTTGAGTAACATGACCATAGCTACGATTCAGTAACATGACCATAGCCACGATTCAGCTAACATGGCCATAGCCACGATTGACTAACATGAACATAGCTGCGATTTCAGTAACATGACCATAGCCATGATTGAGTAACATGACCATAGCCACGAATTCAGTAACATGACCATAGCCACGGTTGAGCAACATGACCATAGCCACGATTCAGTAACATGACCATAGCCATGATTGAGTAACATGACCATAGCTCACGAATTCAGTAACATGACCATAGCCACGATTGAGTAACATGACCATAGCCACGATTTCAGTAACATGACCATAGCCATGATTCAGCTAACATGACCATAGCCACGATTGAGTAACATGACCATAGGCAGGCTTCAGTAACATGTCCACAGCCATGATTCAGATAACATGACCATAGCCAGGTTTCAGTAACATGACCATAGCCATAACTGATCAACATGACCATAGGCAGGTTTCAGTAACATGACCATAGCCAAGATTCAGCAAAATGACCATAGCCAGGATTGAGTAACATGACCATAGCCATTATTCAGTAACATGACCTTAGCCACAATTGAGTAACTTGACCATAGCCAGGTTTCAGTAACATCACCATAGCCATGATTGAGCAACATTACCATAGCCACAATTGAGTAACAGGACCATAGGCAGGATTCAGTAACATGACCATAGGCAGATTTCAGTAACATGACCATAGCCAGGTTTCAGTAACATGACCATAGACATGATTAGCTAACATGACCATAGCCACGATTGAATAACATGACCATAGGCAGGTTTCAGTAACATGACCATAGCTACGATTGAGCAACATGACCATACTCAGAATTAAGTAACATGACCATAGGCACAATTGAGCAACATGACCATAGCCAGGTTTCAGTAACATGCCATAGGCAGGTTCAGTAACATGTCCTAAGCCATGATTAGATAACATGACCATAGCCAGGTTTCAGTAACATGACCGTAGACAGGTTTCAGTATTATGACCATAGCCATTATTCAGCAAAATGACCAAAGGCAGGTTTCAGTAATATGACCATAGCCACGATTAGCTAACATGACCATAGCCACGGTTGAGCAACATTATCATAGCCACGATTGAGTAACATGGCCGTAGGTAGGTTTCAGTAACATGACCATAGCCATGATTACCTAACATGACCATAGCCATGATTGAGTAACATGACCATAGGCAGGTTTCAGTAACATGACCATAGCCATGATTGAGCAACATGACCATAGTCAGAATTAAGTAACATGACCATAGCCACGATTCAGCAACATGACCATAGTCAGAATTCAGTAACATGACCATATCCACGATTGAGCAACATGACCATACTCTAAATTAACTAACATGACCATAGCCACGATTGAGCAACATGACCATAGCCAGGTTTCAGTAACATGACCATAGCCATGATTAGCTAACATGACCATAGCCACGATTGAGTAACATGACCATAGGCTGGTTTCAGTAACATGACCATAGCCATGATTGAGCAACATGACCATAGTCAGAATTAAATAACATGACCATAGCCACGATTGAGCAACATGACCATAGTTAGAATTCAGTAACATGACCATAGCCACGATTGAGCAACATGACCATACTCAGAATTAAGTAACATGACCATAGCCACGATTCAGCAACATGACCATACCCACGTTTCAGTAACATGACCATAGCCATGATTAGCTAACATGACCATAGCCACGATTGAGTAACATGACCATAGGCAGGCTTCAGTAACATGTCCATAGCCATGATTAGATAACATGACCATAGCCAGGTTTCAGTAACATGACCATAGCCATGATTGAGCAACATGACCATAGGCAGGTTTCAGTAACATGACCATAGCCAAGATTCAGCCAAATGACCATAGCCAGGATTGAGTTACATGACCATAGCCACAGTTGAGTAACATGACCATAGCCACAATTCAGTAACATGACCATAGGCAGGTTTCAGTAACATGACCATAGCTACGATTGAGCAACATGACTATAGGCAGGTATCAGTAACAAGACCATAGCCATGATTAAGCAACATGACCATAGTCCAATTCAGTAACATGACATTAGCCACGATTGAGCAACATGACCATAGTCAGATTTAAATAACATGACCATAGCCACGATTGAGCAACATGACCATAGTCAGAATTCAGTAACATGACCATTGCCATGATTGAGCAACATGACCATATTCAGAATTCAGTAACATAACCAGAGCCACGATTGAGCAACATGACATTAGCCACGATTGAGTAACATGACCATAGGCAGGTTTCAGTAACATGACCATAGCCACGATTGAGTAACATGACCATAGCTACGATTGAGTAACATGACCATTGGCACGTTTTTGTAACATGACCATAGCCAGGTTTCAGTAACATGAACATAGCAACGATTAGATAACATGACCATAGCCACGATTGAGCAACATGACCATAGCCAGGTTTCAGTAACATGACCATAGCCATGATTAGCTAACATGACCATTGCCATGATTAGATAACATGACCATAGCCAGGTTTCACTAACATGACCATAGCCACGATTGAGCAACATGACCATAGCCAGGTTTCAGTAAAATGACCATAGCATGATTAGCTAACATGACCATAGCCACGATTGAGCAACAAGACCATACTCAGAATTAAGTAACATGACCATAGTCACGATTGAGCAACATGACCATAGCCAGGTTTCATTAACATGACCATAGCCATGATTAGGTAACATGACCATAGCCACGATTGAGTAAGATGACCATAGGCAGGCTTCAGTAACATGTCCATAGCCATGATTAGATAACATGACCATAGCCAGGTTTCAGTAACATGACCATAGCCATGATTGAGCAACATGACCATAGGCAGGTTTCAGTAACATGACCATAGCCACGATTCAGTAACTTGACCATATCCACGACTGAGCAACATGACCATACTCAGAATTAAGTAACATGACCATAGTCACGATTGAGCAACATGACCATAGCCAGGTATCATTAAAATGACCATAGCCATGATTAGCTAACATGACCATAGCCACGATTGAGTAACATGACCATAGGCAGGCTTCAGTAACATGACCATAGCCATGATTGAGCAACATGACCATAGGCAGGTTTCAGTAACATGACCATAGCCACGATTCAGCAAATTGACCATAGCCAGGATTGAGTTACATGACCATAGCCACGGTTGAGTAACATGACCATAGCCACAATTCAGTAACATGACCATAGGCAGAATTCAGTAAATGACAATAGCCACGATTGAGCAACATGACCATAGTCAGATTTAAATAACATGACCATTGCCACGATTGAGCAACATGACCATAGTCAGAATTCAGTAACATAAACAGAGCCACTATTGAGCAACATGACCATAGCCACGATTGACTAACATGACCATAGGCAGGTTTCATTAACATCACCATAGCCACGATTGAGTAATATGACTATAGCTACTATTGAGTAACATGACCATTGGCACGTTTCTGTAACATGACCATAGCCAGGTTTCAGTAACATGACCATAGCAACGATTAGATAACATGACCATAGCCACGATTGAGCAAGATGACCATAGCCAGGTTTCAGTGACATGACCGTAGCCACGATTCAGTAACTTGACCATATCCACGACTGAGCAACATGACCATACTCAGAATTAAGTAACATGACCATAGCCACGATTGACTAACATGACCATAGGCAGGTTTCAGTAACATGACCATAGCCACGATTCAGTAACTTGACCATATCCACGACTGAGCAACATGACCATACTCAGAATTAAGTAACATGACCATAGCCACGATTGACTAACATGACCATAGGCAGGTTTCATTAACATCACCATAGCCACGATCGAGTAATATGACTATAGCTACTATTGAGTAACATGACCATTGGCACGTTTCTGTAACATGACCATAGCCAGGTTTCAGTAACATGACCATAGCAACGATTAGATAACATGACCATAGCCACGATTGAGCAAGATGACCATAGCCAGGTTTCAGTGACATGACCGTAGCCACGATTCAGTAACTTGACCATATCCACGACTGAGCAACATGACCATACTCAGAATTAAGTAACATGACCATAGCCACGATTGACTAACATGACCATAGGCAGGTTTCAGTAACATGACCATAGCCACGATTCAGTAACTTGACCATATCCACGACTGAGCAACATGACCATACTCAGAATTAAGTAACATGACCATAGCCACGATTGACTAACATGACCATAGGCAGGTTTCATTAACATCACCATAGCCACGATTGAGTAATATGACTATAGCTACTATTGAGTAACATGACCATTGGCACGTTTCTGTAACATGACCATAGCCAGGTTTCAGTAACATGACCATAGCCGCGATTGAGCAACATGACCATAGCCAGGTTTCAGTAACATGACCATAGCCATGATTAGCTAACATGACCATTGCCATGATTAGATAACATGACCATAGCCAGGTTTCAGTAACATGACCATAGCCATGATTAGCTAACATGACCATAGCCACGATTGAGCAACAAGACCATACTCAGAATTAAGTAACATGACCATAGTCACGATTGAGCAACATGACCATAGCCAGATTTCATTAACATGACCATAGCCATGATTAGCTAACATGACCATAGCCACGATTGAGTAACATGACCATAGGCAGGCTTCAGTAACATGTCCATAGCCATGATTAGATAACATGACCATAGCCAGGTTTCAGTAACATGACCATAGCCATGATTGAGCAACATGACCATTGCCAGGTTTCAGTAACATGACCATAGCCACGATTCAGTAACTTGACCATATCCACGACTGAGCAACATGACCATACTCAGAATTAAATGACATGACCATAGTCACGATTGAGCAACATGACCATAGCCAGGTTTCATTAACTTGACCATAGCCATGATTAGCTAACATGACCATAGCCACGATTGAGTAACATGACCATAGGCAGGCTTCAGTAACATGTCCATTGCCATGATTAGATAACATGACCATAGCCAGGTTTCAGTAACATGACCATAGCCACGATTGAGCAACATGACCATAGCCAGGTTTCAGTAACATGACCATAGCCATGATTAGCTAACATGACCATAGCCACGATTTAGTTAAATGACCATTGGCAGGTTTCAGTAACACGTCCATAGCATGATTAGATAACATGACCATAGCCAGGTTTCAGTAACATGGCCATAGCCACGATTAGCTAACATGACCATAGCCACGATTGAGCAGCATGACCATAGCCAGGTTTCAGTAACATGACCATAGGCACGATTGAGCAACATGACCATATTCAGAATTCAGTAACATGATGTGACAGTCTGGCTCGCAGTGGTGAGATTGATGATGTCACTGACCAGGAAGTAACTGAATCAAAACAATGGATGGGCGGGTGAAGCTGAATGTTATGGCACTCAGCGTTTTAATAAACAAATAAACAAAACAAAAGATTTAAACAAAACACAAACCAAAGGGCACGAGGGCCAAACGAATAAACAGACAAACAAGTAAGTGGCGTGCTGGCTAAACCAGCACGTTTTAGCAATTGTTTTATGTTGTCTATGCGCTCGCTCTCTCCGCTCTCCCGCATTCTCTACTCCAAAACTCCACACCGCAGCACAGACAGCTGTCGGTTCTATACTCTGGCCGAGGGGTTAACTAGCTGTTAATTATCTTATTACCCCTCGCCACAGTCTGCATCGTTTAGTAAGGATGCATGACTGTCAGCTAGTTAAATAATCAGTAGCTGATCAGTCATGCATCCTCACTCGGTTTTTAAATATAAATATAAAAGACGCGCGCTTTTCACTGCGCCGCAAACAAAACACAAATAATAATAAATAGGGCGGGACACTCCGCCACACATGCCCCCTTGTGCGCAGCACACATGGCCTTTTCGCCACCTCCCCTTATTCCCTAAAGTCCCGCTAGCAGTCCCGGCGCAGGAACAGGGGCAGCAACGGGCCAAAGGTGGCGGCCACGGTGGGATGTCCTCCTCCCACCCAAACAGCCGTAGCGTTCCAATGGCCCGCGCACAGGCCGGCTCCTCTGGCCAAAAAATTTTAGGGGGTCGTCTCCAGATCTGCCCCCCCTTCTTCATGGCTGGCAGCTCCCCCCCGTGGGGCTCCGGCCACCCTCTCTCCTGCAGCGAAATTGCTGTAAGGGGAGCTGGTCTCCTGACCTCCCCCCCTTCTTCATGGCTGGCAGCTGCCCTTCATGGGGCTCCAGCCACAGTATTTCCTGCCGCGAAAGTGCAGCTGGGGGAGCTGGTCTCCTGACCTCCCCCCACTTCTTCGTGGCCGGCAGCTGCCCTTCATGGGGCTCCAGCCACAATATTTCCTGCCGCGAAAGTGCGGCTTGGGGAGCTGGTCTCCTGACCTCCCCCCCCCTTTTCCGTGGTCGGCAGCTCTCCTTCATGGGGCTCCAGCCACAGTATTTCCTGCCGCATGGCAGGACTGGTAGCGACCCCAGGCAAAACAGGACCCTCGGGAGGCGAAGGTAGAAGCTGCAGACCTTCGGCAGGCAACGGCAGCAGCAGCGGACCCTCGGGGGGCGACGGCAGCTGCAGCGGACCCTCGGGAGGCGACAGTAGCAGCAGCGGACCCTCGGGAGGCGACGGCAGCAGCAGCGGACCCTTGGGAGGCGACGGCAGCAGCAGCGGTCCCTCGGGAGGCGACGGCAGCAGCAGCAGCGGACCCTCGGGAGGCGAACTCAGGAGGGGAGCGCCTGGCCATGGAGGTGGCAGCGGGAGCTCCACTTCTCCCTCGTACCCTGTAACTGGTGGCTCTCCAGGCGATGCGGAGCAACAGGCAGCCCCAGGCGATGCGGAGCAGTCCTCCTTGGGCAGTACGAAGCAGGCATCCTTGGGTGGTGCGAAGCAGGCATCCTTGGGCGGTGCGAAGCAGGGCAGGAGCAGTCCTTCCCATGATTGTGGATGTGGAACCAGCAGGTATTCATCCTCTGCTGGTGGAGGTGGAGATGGAACCAGCAGGTATTCACCCTCTGCTGGTGGAGGTGGGAGGGGCAAGCAGTCCTCCCACGGCGGTTGAGGTGGAACCAGCAGGTATTCACCCTCTGCTGGTGGAGGTGGGAGCGGCAAGCAGTCCTCCCACGGCGGTTGAGGCGGAACCAGCAGGTATTCACCCTCTGCTGGTGGGGCTGGGAGCGCAAGCTGTTCTCCCACGGCGGTTGAGGCGGAAACAGCAGGCATTCACCCTCTGCTGGTGGGGCTGGGAGCGGCAAGCTGTTCTCCCACGGCGGTTGAGGCAGAACCAGCAGGCATTCACCCTCTGCTGGTGGAGGTGGGAGGGGCAAGCAATCCTCCCACAGCGATTGAGGCAGAACCAGCAGGAATTCACCCTCTACTGGTGGAGGTGGAGATGGAACCAGCAGGTATTCACCCTCTGCTGGTGGAAGTGGAGAGGGAACCAGCAGGTATTCACCCTCTGCTGGTGAAGGTGGGGGTGGCAGAGACAGAGGCAGCTCCCGCTGCTCTGCTCCTGCTGGAAGCGGTGGAGGTGGGGACAGCGTGTAGTCTCTGCCTGTTGCAGGGAACCGGTGCTTCTCCTTCTCCTCCTCTTCCTGGAGAATGGGGCAGTTGACCACAAAGTGGCCCCATTCCCCACAAGCAGTGCACCAGTTCATGGCCTCAAGTGCGCTGAGGTATGCTTCCCAGCTGCCCTTCGATCGTCCCCTCCTCCTCCTCTCCAGGGCGGGGGCAGCTGATGACGGAGTGACCCCCTTCCCGCAGGAAGGGCACCAACTTGAGGCCTCGATCAGGCGAAGGTAGCCATCCCAGCGCCCACTCTTGAGCTTCCCTCTCTTGGGCTCTTGACGCTCAGGCTCTACCTTCATGGGCGCTGGATGCACAGGCTCCCCTTCCGGCGCAGGATGCACGGGCTCCCCTTCCGGGCACTGGATGCACGGGCTCCCCTCCGGGCGCTGGATGCACGGGCTCCCCTCCGGACGCTGGATGCATGGGCTCCCCCTTCTGAGCGCTGGATGCTCGCACTCCCCCTTCTGGGTGCTGGATGCTCGCGCTCCCCTTCTGGGCTGGATGCTCGCGCTCCCCTTCTGGGCGCTGGATGCTCGTGCTCCCCTTCTGGGCGCTGGATGCTCGTGCTCCCCTTCTGGGCGCTGGATGCTCGTGCTCCCCTTCTGGGCTGGATGCTCGCTCCCCCTCAGGCTCTGGAGCCTGCTTCTTTGCCTTCTTGGCACCGCCCCTCCTTCCCTTCTTTGTGACCAGCAGTTCCACCTCCTGCCATGGAGGGGGTTGGTCAGGTGGTTTGTGCCCGACCTTGCCGACGGCAAAGCACCACTCCTCCCCTTTGAGGCAGGTGAGGCAGGTTTCCTGATCCACCTGTGGCGATGGTATGACCTTCAGGTGGATCCACTCCTCCGCAGTCTCCACCTCACCTCGATCAAAGGCCTGCACAAAGAGGGGGTCTTCATATGGGCACACCTCAGGGAGGTGCCCATACTCCAGGCAGGCGAGGCACCACGTAGCCCCTCCTTCTTTCAACTCCCTCTGATGCTCATGCCACCTGTTCATGTAGGCATCAACTTTATCCATTTTTTTTTTTTTCAAACACAAAAAAACACTATTTGAAAAAGAACAAAAAAAAACATCCTTTCCTTTCCTGGTCTGGCTGTTGAAGGCGTTGTTTGTCCCACGCAAGACACCATATGTGACAGTCTGGCTCGCAGTGGTGAGATTGATGACGTCACAGACCAGGAAGTAACTGAATCAAAACAATGGATGGGCGGGTGAAGCTGAATGTTATGGCACTCAGCGTTTTAATAAACAAATAAACAAAACAAAAGATTTAAACAAAACACAAACCAAAGGGCACGAGGGCCAAACAAATAAACAGACAAACAAGTAAGTGGCGTGCTGGCTAAACCAGCACGTTTTAGCAATTGTTTTATGTTGTCTATGCGCTCGCTCTCTCTGCTCTCCCGTACTCTCTACTCCAAAACTCCACACCGCAGCACAGACAGCTGTCGGTTCTTATACTCTGGCCGAGAGGTTAACTAGCTGTTAATTATCTTATTACCCTCGCCACAGTCTGCACTCGTTTGGTAAGGATGCATGACTGTCAGCTAGTTAAATAATCAGTAGCTGATCAGTCATGCATCCTCATGGGGTTTTAAATATAAATATAAAAGACGCGGCGCTTTTCACTGTGCTGCAAAAAAAACACAAATAATAATAAATAGGGGCGGGACACTCCGCCACACATGACCATATCCACGACTGAGCAACATGACCATACTCAGAATTAAGTAACATGACCATAGCAATGATTGAGCAACATGACCATAGCCAGGTTTCAGTAAGATAACCATAGCCATGATTAGCTAACATGATCATAGCCACGATTAGCTAACATGACCATAGACACAATTCAGTAACATGACCATAGGCAGGTTTCAGTAATATGACCATAGACATGATTAGCTAACATGACCATAACCACGATTGAATAACATTACCATAGCTAGGTTTCAGTAACATGACCATAGCCAGGTTTCAGTAACATGACCATAGCCACGATTGAGCAACATGACCATAGGCAGGATTGAGTTACATGACCATAGCCACGGTTGACTAACATGACCATAGCCAGGTTTCAGTAACATGATCATAGGCAGGATCAGTAACATGTCCTAAGCCATGATTAGATAACATGACCATAGCCAGGTTTCAGTAACATGACCATAGCCAGGTTTCAGTAACATGACCATAGCCACGATTCAGCAACATGACCAAAGGCAGGTTTCAGTAACATGACCATAGCCACGATTCAGCTAACATGACCATAGCCACGGTTGAGCAACATTACCATAGCCACGATTGAGTAACATGACCATAGGCAGGTTTCAGTAACATGACCATAGCCATGATTAGCTAACATGACCATAGCCACGATTGAGTAACATGACCATAGGCAGGTTTCAGTAACATGACCATAGCCATGATTAGCTAACATGACCATAGCCACGATTGAGTAACATGACCATAGGCAGGTTTCAGTAACATGACCATAGCCATGATTGAGCAACATGACCATAGTCAGAATTCAGTAACATGACCATAGCCACGATTGAGCAACATGACCATAGTCATAATTTAGTAACATGACCATATCCACGATTGAGCAACATGACCATACTCAGAATTAAGTAACATGACCATAGCCACGATTGAGCAACATGACCATAGCCACGTTTCAGTAACATGACCATAGCCATGATTAGCTAACATGACCATAGCCACGATTGAATAACATGACCATAGGCAGGATTCAGTAACATGTCCATAGCCATGATTAGATAACATGACCATAGCCAGGTTTCAGTAACATGACCATAGCCACGATTGAGTAACATGACCATAGGCAGGTTTCAGTAACATGACCATAGCCACGATTCAGCAACATGACCATAGCCAGAATTGAGTAACATGACCATAGCCACGGTTCAGTAACATGACCATAGCCACAATTCAGTAACATGACCATAGCCAGGTTTCAGTAACATGACCATAGCCACGATTGAGTAACATGACCATAGGCAGGTTTCAGTAACATGACCATAGCCACGATTCAGCTAACATGACCATAGCCACGATTGAGTAACATGACCATAGCCACGATTGAGTAACATGACCATAGCCAGGTTTCAGTAACATGACCATAGCCAGGATTCAGTAACATGACCATAGCCACGATTCAGCAACATGACCATAGCCACTGTTGACTAACATGACCATAGCCGCGATACAGTAACATGACAATAGCCATGATTGAGTAACATGACCATAGCCATGGTTGAGTAACATGACTATAGCCAGGTATCAGTAACATGACCATAGCCATGATTCAGTAACATGACCATAGCCACGGTTGAGTAACATGACCATAGCCACGATTCAGTAACATGACCATAGCCATGATTGAGTAACATGACCATAGCCACGAATTCAGCAACATGACCATAGCCACGATTCAGCAACATGACCATAGCCACGAATTCAGTAACATGACCATAGCCACGATTGAGTAACATGACCATAGCCACGAATTCAGTAACATGACCATAGCCACGATTCAGTAACATGACCATAGCCAGGTTTCAGTAACATGACCATAGCCATGATTCAGTAACATGACCATAGCCACGATTGAGTAACATGACCATAGCCACGATTTCAGTAACATGACCATAGCCATGATTCAGTAACATGACCATAGCCACGATTGAGTAACATGACCATAGCCACGGTTTCAGTAACATGACCATAGCCACGATTCAGTAACATGACCATAGCCACGATTCAGTAACATGACCATAGCCACGATTCAGTAACATGACCATAGCCACGATTCAGTAACATGACCATAGCCACGATTCAGTAACATGACCATAGCCAGGATTCAGTGACATGACCATAGCCACGATTCAGTAATATGACCATAGCCACGATTCAGTAACATGACCATAGCCACGATTCAGTAACATGACCATAGCCACGATTCAGTAACATGACCATAGCCACGATTCAGTAACATGACCATAGCCACGATTCAGTAACATGACCATAGCCACGATTGAGTAACATGACCATAGCCACGATTCAGTAACATGACCATAGCCACGATTCAGTAACATGACCATAGCCACGATTCAGTAACATGACCATAGCCACGATTCAGTAACATGACCATAGCCACGATTCAGTAACATGACCATAGCCACGATTCAGTAACATGACCATAGCCACAATTCAGTAACATGACCATAGCCACGATTGAGTAACATGACCATAGCCACGATTCAGTAACATGACCATAGCCACGATTCAGTAACATGACCATAGCCACGATTCAGTAACATGACCATAGCCACGATTCAGTAACATGACCATAGCCACGATTCAGTAACATGACCATAGCCACGATTCAGTAACATGACCATAGCCACGATTCAGTAACATGACCATAGCCACGATTCAGTAACATGACCATAGCCACGATTCAGTAACATGACCATAGCCACGATTCAGTAACATGACCATAGCCACGATTCAGTAACATGACCATAGCCACGATTCAGTAACATGACCATAGCCACGATTCAGTAACATGACCATAGCCACGATTCAGTAACATGACCATAGCCACGAATTCAGTAACATGACCATAGCCACGATTCAGTAACATGACCATAGCCACGATTCAGTAACATGACCATAGCCACGATTCAGTAACATGACCATAGCCACGATTCAGTAACATGACCATAGCCACGATTCAGTAACATGACCATAGCCACGATTCAGTAACATGACCATAGCCACGATTCAGTAACATGACCATAGCCACGATTCAGTAACATGACCATAGCCACGATTCAGTAACATGACCATAGCCACGATTCAGTAACATGACCATAGCCACGATTCAGTAACATGACCATAGCCACGATTCAGTAACATGACCATAGCCACGATTCAGTAACATGACCATAGCCACGATTCAGTAACATGACCATAGCCACGATTCAGTAACATGACCATAGCCACGATTCAGTAACATGACCATAGCCACGATTCAGTAACATGACCATAGCCACGATTCAGTAACATGACCATAGCCACGATTCAGTAACATGACCATAGCCACGATTCAGTAACATGACCATAGCCACGATTCAGTAACATGACCATAGCCACGATTGAGTAACATGACCATAGCCACGATTCAGTAACATGACCATAGCCACGATTCAGTAACATGACCATAGCCACGATTCAGTAACATGACCATAGCCACGATTCAGTAACATGACCATAGCCACGATTCAGTAACATGACCATAGCCACGATTCAGTAACATGACCATAGCCACGATTCAGTAACATGACCATAGCCACGATTCAGTAACATGACCATAGCCACGATTCAGTAACATGACCATAGCCACGATTCAGTAACATGACCATAGCCACGATTCAGTAACATGACCATAGCCACGATTCAGTAACATGACCATAGCCACGATTCAGTAACATGACCATAGCCACGATTCAGTAACATGACCATAGCCACGATTCAGTAACATGACCATAGCCACGATTCAGTAACATGACCATAGCCACGATTCAGTAACATGACCATAGCCACGATTCAGTAACATGACCATAGCCACGATTCAGTAACATGACCATAGCCACGATTCAGTAACATGACCATAGCCACGATTCAGTAACATGACCATAGCCACGATTCAGTAACATGACCATAGCCACGATTGAGTAACATGACCATAGCCACGATTCAGTAACATGACCATAGCCACGATTCAGTAACATGACCATAGCCACGATTCAGTAACATGACCATAGCCACGATTCAGTAACATGACCATAGCCACGATTCAGTAACATGACCATAGCCACGATTCAGTAACATGACCATAGCCACGATTCAGTAACATGACCATAGCCACGATTCAGTAACATGACCATAGCCACGATTCAGTAACATGACCATAGCCACGATTCAGTAACATGACCATAGCCACGATTCAGTAACATGACCATAGCCACGATTCAGTAACATGACCATAGCCACGATTCAGTAACATGACCATAGCCACGATTCAGTAACATGACCATAGCCACGATTCAGTAACATGACCATAGCCACGATTCAGTAACATGACCATAGCCACGATTCAGTAACATGACCATAGCCACGATTCAGTAACATTACCATAGCCGCGATTCAGTAACATGACCATAGCCACGATTCAGTAACATGACCATAGCCACGATTCAGTAACATGACCATAGCCACGATTCAGTAACATGACCATAGCCACGATTGAGTAACATGACCATAGCCACGATTCAGTAACATGACCATAGCCACGATTCAGTAACATGACCATAGCCACGAATTCAGTAACATGACCATAGCCACGATTGAGTAACATGACCATAGCCACGATTCAGTAACATGACCATAGCCACGATTCAGTAACATGACCATAGCCGGAATTCAGTAACATGACCATAGCCACGATTCAGTAACATGACCATAGCCACGATTCAGTAACATGACCATAGCCACGATTCAGTAACATGACCATAGCCACGATTGAGTAACATGACCATAGCCAGGTTTCAGTAACATGACCATAGCCATGATTCAGCTAACATGACCATAGCCACGATTGAGTAACATGACCATAGCCATGATTCACTAACATGACCATAGCCATGATTCAGATAACATGACCATAGCCAGGTTTCAGTAACATGACCATAGCCACGATTGAGCAACATGACCATAGCCAGGTTTCAGTAACATGACCATAGCCACGATTCAGTAAAATGACCATAGCCAGGATTGAGTAACATGACCATAGCCACGATTGAGTAACATGACCATAGCCACAATTCAGTAACATGACCATAGTCAGGTTTCAGTAACATGACCATAGCTACGATTTAGCAACATGACCAAAGGCAGGTTTCAGTAACATGACCATAGCCACGATTAGCTAACATGACCATAGCCATGGTTGAGCAACATGACCATAGCCACGATTGAGTAACATGACCATAGGCAGGTTTCATTAACATCACCATAGCCACGATTTAGTAATATGACCATAGCTACGATTGAGTAACATGACCATTGGCACGTTTCTGTAACATGACCATAGCCAGGTTTCAGTAACATGACCATAGCAACGATTAGATAACATGACCATAGCCACGATTGAGCAACATGACCATAGCCAGGTTTCAGTAACATGACCATAGCCGCGATTGAGCAACATGACCATAGCCAGGTTTCAGTAACATGACCATAGCCACGATTGAGCAACATGACCATAGTCAGAATTAAGTAACATGACCATAGCCACGATTGAGCAACATGACCATAGTCAGAATTCAGTAACATGACCATAGCCACGATTGAGCAACATGACCATAGTCAGATTTAAATAACATGACCATAGCCACGATTGAGCAACATGACCATAGTCAGAATTCAGTAACATGACCATAGCCACGATTGAGCAACATGACCATATTCAGAATTCAGTAACATGACCATAGCCACGATTGAGCAACATGACCATAGCCACGATTGAGTAACATGACCATAGACAGGTTTCATTAACATCACCATAGCCACGATTGAGTAATATGACCATAGCTACGATTGAGTAACATGACCATTGGCACGTTTCTGTAACATGACCATAGCCACAATTGAGCAACATGACCATAGGCTGGTTTCAGTAACATGACCATAGCCACGATTGAGCAACATGACCATAGTCAGAATTCAGTAACATGACCATAGCCACGATTGAGCAACATGACCATATTCAGAATTCAGTAACATAACCAGAGCCACGATTGAGCAACATGACCATAGCCACGATTGAGTAACATGACCATAGGCAGGTTTCATTAACATCACCATAGCCACGATTGACTAATATGACCATAGCTACGATTGAGTAACATGACCATTGGCACGTTCCTGTAACATCACCATAGCCAGATTTCAGTAACATGACCATAGCAACGATTAGATAAGATGACCATAGCCACGATTGAGCAACATGACCATAGCCAGGTTTCAGTAACATGACCATAGACGCGATTGAGCAACATGACCATAGCCAGGTTTCAGTAACATGTCCATAGCCATGATTAGCTAACATAACCATAGCCACGATTTAGTAACATGACCATAGGCAGGTTTCAGTAACATGACCATAGCATAATTAGATAACATGACCATAGCCAGGTTTCAGTAACATGACCATAGCCACGATTAGCTAACATGACCATAGCCACGATTCAGCAACATGACCATACTCAGAATTAAGCAACATGACCATAGCCAGGTTTCAGTAACATGACCATAGCCACGATTAGCTAAAATGACCAATGCCACGATTAGCTAACATGACCATAGCCACGATTCAGCAAAATGACCATAGCCAGGATTGAGTTACATGACCATAGCCACGGTTGAGTAACATGACCATAGCCACAATTCAGTAACATGACCATAGGCAGGTTTCAGTAACATGACCATAGCTACTATTGAGCAACATGACTATAGGCAGGTTTCAGTGACATGACCATATCCACAATTGAGTAACATGACCATAGCCATGATTCAGTAACATGACCTTAGCCACAATTGAATAACATGACCATAGGCAGGTTTCAGTTACATGACCATAGCCACGATTCAGCAAAATGACCATAGCCAGGATTGAGTTACATGACCATAGCCACGGTTGAGTAACATGACCATAGCCATGATTGACTAATATGACCATAGCTACGATTGAGTAACATGACCATTGGTACGTTTCTGTAACATCACCATAGCCAGGTTTCAGTAACATGACCATAGCAATGATTAGATAAGATGACCATAGCCACGATTGAGCAACATGACCATTGCCAGGTTTCAGTAACATGACCATAGCCGCGATTGAGCAACATGACCATAGCCAGGTTTCAGTAACATGTCCATAGCCATGTTTATCTAACATAACCATAGCCACGATTTAGTAACATGACCATAGGCAGGTTTCAGTAACATGACCATAGCATAATTAGATATCATGACCATAGCCAAGTTTCAGTAACATGGCCATAGCCACGATTAGCTAACATGACCATAGCCACGATTCAGCAGCATGACCATAGCCAGGTTTCAGTAACATGACCATAGCCACGATTGAGCAACATGACCATAGTCAGAATTCAGTAACATGACCATATCCACGTCTGAGCAAGATGACCATACTCAGAATTAAGCAACATGACCATAGTCAGGTTTCAGTAAGATAAGCATAGCCACGATTAGCTAACATGACCATAGCCATGATTAGCTAACATGACCATAGCCACGATTCAGCAAAACGACCATAGCCAGGATTGAGTTACATGACCATAGCCACGGTTGAGTAACATGACCATAGCCACAATTAAGTAACATGACCATAGGCAGGTTTCAGTAACATGACCATTGCTACTATTGAGCAACATGACTATAGGCAGGTTTCAGTAACATGACCATAGCCACGATTGAGTAACATGACCATAGCCATGATTCAGTAACATGACCTTAGCCACAATTGAATAACATGACCATAGCCATGATTAAGCAACATGACCATAGTCAGATTTCAGCAACATGACAATAGCCACGATTGAGCAACATGACCATAGTCAGATTTAAATAACATGACCATATCCACGATTGAGCAACATGACCATAGTCAGAATTCAGTAACATAACCAGAGCCACGATTGAGCAACATGACCATAGTCAGAATTCAGTAACATGACCATTGCCATTATTAAGCAACATGACCATATTCAGAATTCAGTAACATAACCAGAGCCACGATTGAGCAACATGATCATAGCCACGATTGAGTAACATGACCATAGCCACGATTGAGTAACATGACCATAGCCACAATTCAGTAACATGGCCATAGGCAGGTTTCAGTAACATGACAATAGATATGATTAGCTAACATGACCATAGCCACGATTGAATAACATGACCATAGGCAGGTTTCAGTAACATGACCATAGCCACGATTGAATAACATGACCATAGGCAGGTTTCAGTAACATGACCATTGCTACTATTGAGCAACATGACTATAGGCAGGTTTCAGTAACATGACCATAGCCACGATTGAGTAACATGACCATAGCCATGATTCAGTAACATGACAGTGTCACACCAAATTGTCCCTGGCACCTCCCCAGTGCACGCACGAACCCCAGCGACTTTGCGTGTGGTCCAAGCTGCTTGCCAAACTGTCCCTGGCACCTCATCAGCATGCGCAGGGGCCCCAGCGACATCGTGTGGTGTCCCAGCGACTTGTCAAATGGTCCCTGGCTCATCCCCAGCGCGTGAACGGGCCCCAGCGACCTCGCGCAGGGTCACAGTGGCTCGCCAAACGGTCCCTGGCACCTCCCCAGCACGGGCACGGGGCCCAGCGACGCCAGCGTAGAGTCCCAGCAGCTCGCAAAAGGTCCCGGCACCTCCCCAGTGTGCGCACGGGGCCCAGCGACCACGCGCGGGGTCCCAGGATCACACCAAATGGTGCCTGGGACCTCCCCAGCACATGCATGAACCCCAGTGACTTCTCCCGTGGTCCAAGCAGCTTGCCAAACTGTCCCTGGCACCTCACCAGCATGAGCAGGGGTCCCAGCGACATCGCGTGGTGTCCATGCGGTTCGCCAAATGGTCCCTGGCACCTCCCCAGGGCACGCACTGGGCCCAGCGACCCCGCGAAGGGTCCCAGCGGCTCACCAAATGCTCCCTGGCACATCCCCGGTGCGCGCATGGGCCCCAGCAACTTCGCGTGGAGTCCCAGTTGGTCTCAAATGGTCCCTGGCACATCCCCAGCGCGCGCACAGGCACCAGTGACTTCGATCGGGGTCACAGCGGCTTGCCAAATGGTCCCTGCCACCTCCCCAGCGCACGCACAGGGCCCAGCGACCCCATGCGGGGTGCCAGTGGCTCGACAAATGATCCCTGGCACCTCCCCAGCATGTGCACAGGGCCCAGCGACCCCACGTGTAGTCCCAGCGGCTAGCCAAAAGGGCCCTGGCACATTCCCAAGGAGCGCACAGGGCCCAGCGACCCCTCGCGGGGTCCCATCGGCTCGCCAGATGGTCCGTGGAACCCCCCCAGCACGCACAAGGGCCCCAGACACCCCGCACGTGGTATGAGCGGCGCGCCAAAAGGTCCCTGGCACCTCCCCAGCATGTGCATGGGCCCCAGCGACTGCGCATGGGGTTCTAGCGGCTCGCCAAAAGGTCCCTGGCACATCCCCAGCGATCGCACGGGCCGTAGCGACCTCACGCAGGGTCCCAGAGGCTCGCCAAATTTACCCTGGCATATCCCTAGCGCGCATGGGTCCCAGCGACTTCGCGCGGTGTCTCAGCGGCTTGCAAATGGTCCGTGGCACATCCCCAGCGCTCGCATGGCCCCAGCGACTTCAATGGTGGCCCCATCTGCTTGCCAAATGCTCCATGGCCCCTCCCCAGCGTGCGAACAGGAGCTCGGGGTTCCAGTGGCTCACCAAATGGTCCCCGGCACCTCCCCAGCGCGTGTACAGGGCCCAGCGACCCACGTGGACTCCCAATGGCTTGCCAAAAGGTCCCTGGCACCTCCCCAACGTGCGAACGGGGCCCAGTGTCCCCGCGCGAAGTCCCAGCGTCACACCAAATGGTCCCTGGCAATCCCAGGGTGCGCACAAACCCCAGCGACTTTGCGCATGGTCCAAGCGGCTTGCCAAACTGTCCCTGGCACCTCACCAGCATGTGCAAGGGCCCCAGCGACATCGCGCTGGGTTCCAGCGGCTCCCCAAATGGTCCCTGGCTCTTCCCCAGCTCTCGCACGGGGCCCAGCGACCGCACCGGGCCCAACGGCTCGCCAAATGACCCCTGGCACCTCCCTAGCAAGCACACAGGCCCCAGAGACCTCGCGCGGGGTCCGAGCAGCTCGCCAGATGGTCCCTTTCACCTACCAAGCAATTGCACAGGCCCCAGTGACCTTGCGCAGGGTCCAAGCAGCTTGCCAAACGGTCCATGGCACATCCCAGCGCCGCATACGGGCACCAGCGACTTTCGCGCGGGGTTCCAGTAGCTTCGCCAAATGGTCCATGGCTCCACCCCAGCTTCAGCGCCGCGAGGCCCAGCGACCCCGCGTGGAGTACCAGCGGCTCGCCAAATGATCCCTGGCCCCACCCCAGCACGTGCACGGTCCCCAGTGACTTCATGTGGGGTACCAGCAGCTCACCACATGGTCCCTGTACCCTCTACAGCGAATCCACGGGGCACAGCTACTCCACGCTGGGTCCCATCAGCTTGTCAAATTGGCCCTGGTACCATCCCAGTGCACTCACTGGGCCCAGCGACCCCATGCCTGGTCCCAGCAGCTCACCAAATGGTCCCTGGAACCTCCACAGCGTGCACACAGACCCCAGAGACACCGCGCGTGGTCCCAGCAGCTCGGCAAATGGGTTCGCCAAATGATCCCTTGCACCTACCCAGTCCGCGCAGAAGTCCCAGCAACCACGTGCGGCATCCCAGCTTCTCGCAGATGGTCCCCGGCACATCCACCGTGCGAGCATGGGCCCCAAAGACATCGCGCAGGATCTCAGCGGCTTGCTAAATATTCCCTGTACCCTCCCCATCAAAACCACGTGGCCCAGCTACCCAGTGCTGGGTCCCATCAGCTTGTCAAATGGTCCCTCTTACCACCCCAGCACACGCACTGGGCCCAGCGACCATGCGCCTGGTCCCAGCGGCTCGCCAAATGGTCCCTGGCACCTCCCCAGCAAGCGCAGGGGCCCCAGCGACCTCGCGCAGGGTCCCAGTGGCTTGCCAAACGGTCCCTGGCACCTCCCCAGCACGGGCACGGGCCACAGCGACGCCGCGCGATGTCCCAGAGGCTCGCCAAATGTTCCATGGCACCTCCCCAGCATGTGCACGGGCGCCAGTGACCCCGTGCATTGTCCCAGCGGCTTGCCAAATAAACCCTGGCCCCTCCCCAGCACGCGCATGGTCCCCAGCTACTTCGTGTGGGGTTCCAGCGGCTCACCAAACGCTCCCTGGCACCTCCCAAGCGATCGCACGGGCCCCAGTTACCTCATGCAGGGTCCCAGAGGCTTGCCAAATGGTCCATGGCATATCCCTAACGCGCGCACAGGCCCCAGCGACTTCACGCAGGGTCCCAGTGGCTTGCCACATGGTCCCTGTACCCTCCACAGCGAAACCACGGGGCCCAGCTACCCAGTGCTGGGTCCCATCAGCTTGTCAAATGGTCCCTGGTACCATCCCAGCACACGCACTGGGCCCAACGACCCCTTGCCTGGTCCCAGCAGCTCGCCAAATGGTCCCTGGCACCTCCCCAGCACTCTCACGGCCACCAGCGACCCCATGCGGGGTCCCAGCAGCTTGCCAAACCGTCCCTGGCACCTGCCCAGTGCGCTCACGGGCACCAGCGAACCCACGCGGTGTCCCAGCGGCTCGCCAAACCGTCCCTGGCACCTCCCCAGCGACATTGCGCGGGGTCCCAGTGGCTCGGTAGATTGTCCCTTTGGGTTACGGTTAGAGTTAGAGTTAGGGCTAGGGTTAGGGCTAGGGCTAGGGTTAGGGCTAGGGTTAGGGCTAGGGCTAGGTTAGGGTTAGGGTTAGGGTTAGTGCTAGGGTTAGGGCTAGGGCTAGGGTTAGGTTTATGGTTAGGGTTAGGGTTAGGGGTATTGCTAGGGCAAGGGCTAGGGTTAGGGTTAGGGTTAGGGTTAGGGCTAAGGTTAGAGTTAGGGTTAGTTGCTTTGCATGTGCTGCTGAGTTCAGGACTGTGCAGACCTTTCATTTTTGGTGTCGTTTTGCGCATATAAATAGTAAAATGCAGTTTTGAATGGTGAACGCATACGTATGCACAGCCATGTAGTTTTAAACGAGTTGCTGCGCATGCGCAGCTGATTTCAGGACTGTGCAGGCCTTTCATTTTTGCTGTCGTTTTGCGAATATAAATGGTAAAATTCAGTTTTGTACAGCGAACGCACCTCTCTGGCACCTCCCCTGCGCGCACATGGGCCTCAGAGACCTCGCGCAGGGTCCCAGCGGCTCGCTTAATATTCCCTGTACCCTCCCCATCGAAACCACGGGGCCCAGCTACCCAGCGCTGGGTCCCATCAGCTTGTCAAATGGTCCCTGGTACCACCCCAGCACACGCACTGGGCCCAGCGACTCCGCGCTTGGTCCCAGCGGCTCGCCAAATGGTCCCTGGCACCTCCCCAGCGCTCTCACGGTCACCAGCGACCCCACACGGGGTCCTAGCAGCTCGCCAAACCATCCCTGGCACCTGCCCAGTGCGCTCACGGGCACCAGCAAACCCACGCGGTGTCCCAGCGGCTCGCCAAACCGTCCCTGGCACCTCCCCAGCGACTTTGCGTGGGGTCCCAGTGGCTCGGTAGATGGTCCCTTTGGGTTACGGTTAGTGTTAGGGTTAGGGCTAGGGTTAGGGCTAGGGCTAGGGTTAGGATTAGGGCTAGGGTTAGGGCTAGGGCTACGTTAGGGTTAGGGTTAGTGTTAGGGCTAGGGTTAGGGATAGGGCTAGGGTTAGGTTTATGGTTAGGGTTAGGGGTATTGCTAGGGCAAGCACTAGGGCTAGGGTTAGGGCTAGGGCTAGGGTTAGATTTATGGTTAGGGTTAGGGGTATTGCTTGGGCAAGGGCTAGGGTTAGGGTTAGTGTTAGAGTTAGGGTTAGGGTTAGGGTTAGGGTTAGGGTTATAGCAAGGTCTAGGGTTAGGGTTAGGGTTAGGGTTCGGGTTAGGGATAGGGTTAGAGTTAAGGTTAGCAGCTGCATAGTTTTAACCTAGTTGCTGCACATGTGCTGCTGCGTTCAGGACTGTGCAGACCTTTCAATTTTGGTGTCGTTTTGCGCGTATAAATAGTATAATGCAGTTTTGAACGGTGAACCCATACGTATGCGCAACCGCGTAGTTTTAAACGATTTGCTGCGCATGCGCAGCTGATTTCAGGACTGTGCAGGACTTTCATTTTTGCTGTCGTGTTGCGCATATAAATGGTAAAATGCAGTTTTGAACAGCGAACGCCTACGCATGCGCAGCCGTGTATTTTTAGCCGAGTTGCTGCACATGCTCAGCTGAGTTCAGGACTGTGCAGGCCTTTCATTTTTGCAGTCACTTTGTGCATATAAATGGTAAATTGCAGTTTTGAACGGCGAATGCATATGCATGCGCAGCTGCGTAGTTTTAGCCGAGGTGCTGCTCATGCGCAGCTGCGTTCAGAAATGTGCAGACCTTTCATTTTTGATGTCGTTTTGCGCATATAAATGGTAAAATGCAGTTTTTAACGGCGAATGCATGTGCAGCTGATTAGTTTTAGTCAAGTTGCTGCGCATGCGCAGCTGAGTTCAGGACTGCGCAGTCCTTTCATTTTTGCTGTCGTTTTGCGCATATAAATGGTAAAATGCAGTTTTGAACGGCGACCGCATACGCATGCGCAGCTGCGTCATTTTAGCCGAGGTGCTGCACATGTGCAGCTGGTTTTAGAAATGTGCAGACCTTTCATTTTTGGCATTGTTTTGCGCATATAAATGGTAAAATGCAGTTTTAACAACGAACGCATGCGCATCTGCGTAGTTTTAGCCGAGTTGCTGCGCATGCACACTGCGTACAGGACTGCTCATTTTTTTATTTTGGTGTCGTTTTGCGCATATAAATTGTAAAATTCAGTTTTGAACGGCGAACGAATACGCATGTGCAGCTGCGTAGCTTTAGCCGAGGTGCTGCGCATCCACAGCTGTGTTCAAAAATGCGTAGACCTTTCATTTTTGGCATCGTTTTGAGCATATAAATGGTAAAATGCAGTTTTTAACGGCGAACGCATGCGCAGCTGCGTAGTATTAGCTGAGTTTCTGCACATGCGCAGCTGAGTTCAGGATTGCGCAATCCTTTCATTTTTGGTGTCGTTTTGCGCTCATAAATGGTAAAATGCAGTTTTGAACGTCGAACGAATAAGCATGCACAGCTGCTTAGCTTTAGCCGAGGTGCTGCGCATGCGCAGCTGCTTTCAGAAATGCGTAGACCTTTAGTTTTTGCTGTCGTTTTGCGCATATAAATGGTAAAATGCAGTTTCTAACAGCTAACGGATGCGCAGCTGTGTAGTTTTAGCCGAGTTGCTGAGTATGCGTTGCTGCGTTCAGGACTGCGCAGGCCTTTCATTTTTGCTGCCGCTTTCGCATATAAATGGTAAAATGCAGTTTTGAACGGCGAACGAATACGCATGCGCAGCTGCTTAGCTTTAGTCGAGGTGCTGCGCATGCGCAGCTGAGTTCAGAAATGAGCAGACCTTTCATTTTTGGCGTCGTTTTGCTCATATAAATGGTAACATGCATTTTTGAACGGCGAACGCATATGCATACACAATGTGTAGTTTTAGACGAGGTGCTGCACATGCGCAGCTGCATTCAGAAATGCGAAGATCTTTCATTTTTGACGTCGATTTGAGAGCCGCTGGGACACCGTTTGAAGTCGCTGGGGCCCATGCGCGTGCTGGTGATGTGCCAGGGACCATTTGCGTGCTGCTGGGAAACAGCACGTGGTTGCTGGGGCCTGTGGATGCACTGGGTAGGAGGCAGGGACCATTTGGCGAGCCGGTGGGACCTCACACGGGGTCGCTGGGGCCCGTGTGCATGCTGGTGAGGTGCCAGGGACAATTTGATGAGTAGCTGGGACCCTGTGCGGGGTCGCTGGGGCCCAAGCGTGCACTGGGGCGGCACCAGGGAACATTTGGAGAGCCGCTAGGACACCAAGCAAGGTCACTGGGCCCTGTGCGGGTGCTGGGGAGGGGCCAGGGACCATTTGGCAAGCCGCTGGGACCCTGCGAGTGGTCGCTGGGCCCCATTCGTGCGCTGGGGAGGTGCCAGGGACCATTTGGCGAGACACTGGGACCCCACGCAAAGTCACTGCCCCGTGCGCGATCTGGGGAGGTGCCAGGGACCTTTTGGGGATCTGCTGGGACCCCGCACGGGTTCGCTGGTCCCAGTGTGTACGCTGGGGAGGTACCAGGACCATTTGGCAAGCCGCTGGGACACCGCGCGGTGTAGCTGAGCCATGTTCGCGCACTGCGGAGGTGCCAGGGACCATTTGGCAAGCCGGTGGGACCCCGTGTGGGGTCGCTGGGCCCCGGTTGCGCACTGGGGAGGTGCCAGGGGACCATTTGAGCGCCACTGGGACCCCGAGCGTGGTTGCTGGTCCACGTGCGCGCACTGGGGAGGTGTCATGGACCATTTTGCAAGCCGCTGGGACCCCATGTGTGGTCGCTGGGCCCCATTCGCACGCTGTGGAGGTGCCAGGGACCATTTGTCGAGCCGGTGGGATGCCGCGTAAAGTCGCTGCCTCGTGCTCACCCTGGGGAGGTGCCAGGGATGTTTTGGGGAGTCACTAGGACTCCACGACTGGTCGCTGGGGACCATGCGCATGCTGGGGAGCTGCCAGGGATCATTTGGCAAGCCGGTGGGACTCTGCGCAGGGTCGCTGGGCCTTTTGCGCGTGCTGGGGAGGTGCCAGGGACCATTTGGCCAGCCGCTGGGATGCCGCGTGTGGTCGTTGGGCCCAGTGCGTGCATTCGGGAGGTACCAGGGACCATTTGGCGAGCCACTGGGACACCGCGCGGGGTCGCTGGGCCATGTTCGCGTGCTGGGGAGGTGCCAGGGACCATTTGGCAAGCCGGTGGGACCCCGCGTGGGGTCGCTAGGCCCCGTTTGAGCACTGGGGATGTGCCAGGGACCATTTGTGAGCTGCTGGGACGCCGTGCGAAGTCGCTGGGGCCCGTGCACACGCTGTGGATGTGCCAGCGACCATTTGGCGAGCCTCTGGGACCTTGCACGAGGTTGCTGGGGCCCGTGCAATCGCTCGGGAGGTTCCAGGGACTGTTTGGTGAGCCACTGGAACCCAACGCGAAGTCGCTGGTGCCCATGACCGTGCTGGGGAGGTGCCAGAGACCATTTGGCGAGCGGCTCGGACCCCACGCGGAGTCTCTGGGGCCCGTGTGTAAGCTTGGGTGAGCTGCTGGGACCCCGCGCGGGGTCGCTGGGCCTTGTTTGCACGCTGGGGATGTGCCAGGGACCATTTGTGAGCTGCTGGGACCCCGTGTGAAGTCGCTGGGGCCATGTGCGCGCACTGGGGAGGTGCCAGGGACCATTTGGTGAGCCACTCAAACCATGCACAAGGTCACTGGTGCCAGTGCGAGTCGGAAGGGAGGGAGGTGCTAGGGACAATTTGTTGAGGTGCTGGGACCCCTCATGTGGTCGCTGGGCATCATTTGTGCGCTGTGGAGGTGCCAGGGACCATTTGTCGAGCCACTGGGACCTGATCATTTGGCCAGCCGCTGGGATGCCGTGCGGTGTCGCTAGGCACAGTGCGTGGGCTGGAGAGTTACCAAGGACCATTTGATGAGCCGCTAGGACACCGCACTGGGTCGCTGTGCCATGTTCGCGAGCTGGGGAGGTGCCAGGGACCATTTGTCAAGCTGCTGGGACCCTGCACGGGGTCGCTGGGTCCCGTGTGCGTGCTGCGGAGGGGCCAGGGACCATTTGGCGAGCCGCTCGGACCCCGTGCGGGGTCGCTGGGTCCCATGCGCACTCTGGGGAGGGGCCAGGGACCATTTGGCGAGCAGCTAGGATCCCGTGAGGGGTTGTTGGGCCCCGTGACTGCGCTTGGGAGGGGCCAGGGACCATTTGGTGACCCACTGGGACCCCGCGCGAAGTGGCTGGGGCCCATGTGCGCGATGCTGATGTTCCAGGGACCATTTGGCGTGCCGCTGGGACCCCGCGCGTGGCAGCTGGGCCCTGTGCGCACGCTGGAACCCCATGAGAAGTCGCTGGGGCCCTTGTGCGTGCTGGGGAGGTGCCAGGGATTATTTTGCGAGCCGCTTGGACCAAGTGCGGGGTCGCTGGGCTCCGTGCGCGCGCTGGGGAGGTGCCTGGGACCCATTTGGCGAGCCGCTGGGACCCAGCGCGTGGTCGCAGGGACCTGTGCGCGTGCCGGAGATGGGCCAGGCACCATTTGGCAAGCTGCTGGCACCCTGCACAAAGTCGCTGTGCCCGTCGCCCGCCGCCCGCTGGGGATGTGCCAGGGACCATTTGCGAGCTGCTGGGACCCTGCGCGTGGTTGCTGGGCCGTGTGCACGCTGTGGGGAAGTCGCAGGGACCTTTTTGCGAGCCGCTGGGACCCAGCGCGAAGTCACAGGGCCCAGTGCGAGAGCTGGGGAGGTGCCAGGTAGCATTTGGTTAGCCGCTCTGACCCCGCACGGTGTCGCTGGGGCCCGTGCGCATGCTAGGGAGGTGCCAGGGAGTATTTGATGAGCCGGTCGGACCCTGAATGCGGTCGCTTGGCCCAGTGCGCGCGATGGGGAGGTGCCAAGGACCATTTGGTGAGCCGCTGGGACCCCGAGTGCGGTCGCTGGGCCTAGTGTGCGCACTGGGGAGGTGCCAGGGACCATTTGGCGAGACGCTGGGTCTCCGAGCGGGGTCGCTGGGCCGCGTGCGCGCACTGTGGAGTGGCCTGGGACCATTTGGCGAGTCGCTGGGAACCCACGCGAAGTCGCTATGGCCCATGCGCGCGCTGGGGATGTGCCAGGGACAATTTGCGAGCCACTGGGCCCCCCCGCGTTGGGTCATTGGGCACTGTGCGCGTGCTGGAGAGGTGTCAGGGACCATTTGGCATTCTGCTGGGACCCCGCATGTGGTCGCTGGGCACAGTGCGCACATTGAGGTGGTGCCATGGACATTTTGGCGAGCCACTTGGACCATGCACGAGGTCACTGGAGCGACCGTGCATTCGCTGGGGAGGTGCCAGGGACCGTTTTGCGAGCCGCTAAGACAATGCGCGGGGTCTCTGGGGCCCGTGCGCGCTGGGGAGGTGCCAGGGACCATTTGGCGAGCCAGTGAGACCCTGCGCGAAGTCGCTGGGGCTCGTGCACACGCTTGGGATGTGCCAGGGAACATTTGCGAGCCGCTTGGAAACCACGCGAATTCGCTGGGCCCAGCACGCATGCTGGTGTGGCACCAGGGACCGTTTTGCAAGCCGTTGGGTCACTGGTCCTAGTGTGCGTGCTGGGAAGGTGCCAGGGACCATTTGGTGAGTCTGCTGGGACCCAATGCAGTGTCACTGGGGCCTTGCACGCGCTGGGGAGGTGCCAGGGACCTTTTGGCGAGCAGCTTGGACCCTGCATGAGGTTGCTTGGGTCTTGTGCGTGCTTGGGATGTGCCAGGGAACATTTGCGAGCCGCTGGGATCCAGTGCGAGTTCGCTGGGCCCAGTACGCATGCTGGAGTGGCACCAGGGACCGTATTGTGAGCCGCTGGGACCCAGTGCGGGGTCACTGGGCCCCGTACGCGTGCTGGGGAGGTGCCAGGGAGTACTTGGCGAGCCGCCGGACCCTGCACACAGTCGCTGGGGCCGTCGCGTGCTAGGGATGTGCCAGTGACCGTTTGTGAGCCGCTGGGACCCCGTGTGGGGTCATTGGGCCCCGTGCGCGGGCTGGATAGGTGCCAGGGAACATTTGGCGTGCGCGCTCTGGGGAGGTGCCATGGACATTTTTGCGAACCGCTGATTTATGATTTCCATTACATGAGAGTAGATGTTAAAACTTTATGCTGATTTGAACTTGGATTTCGCCAAGATAAACACCAACTAAGACGTAGCTTCACAGTAAACTAATGTGATCCATGATGATGTAGATATCCTTCTGTCTGGTGTTGATGGCTGAAGTGTAATGCTGGCTCCAGGGATCAGCTTATTGCCTCCCTAGCGCATCAGCACACACAACAGCTGTGATGCTGGCTCCGGGGATCAACCATAGTGCGGTCTCCCCAGCTCATCAGCATGACAACTGTCTGGATTGAGCTAAGTAGTGTACATCTCTGGGGTCTTCATGTGGGCACCTTCCATCCTCGGTGTTTCGTCGACTAGCCCACGACACCTCAAGAGGGCTCGACAATGATTCTGGCATCCCAGCATCACCCCCTCCGTCCCCCAATCAACTCAGCCCAGCTTACTTACCTGTACATCAGCGTTTCTTTCTTTCTATTGTGCTTGAGATCCCCAGCCAGAATCTTTCCGTCTCAACCACAGCCAGTTGCTGCTCCTCTCTGCTGCTTCAGATAAGTTCTTCACTGTGCGACGCAGCTCTTGGCCATTGAATCCGACATCTCTGAGAAACCGGGTTGTAGAGTGTGCCACAAATCCTCGACAACCCACTTCCACTGGGTAAACCCAGACTCTCCATCCTCGCTGTTCTGCTTCAGTGGCTAGTTGAGCATACAGCAGTTTCTTCCTCTCGTACGCCTCATCTACAGCATCCTCCCATGGCACTGTTAACTCTACCAGGTGAACAAGGCGTGCTGATCCAGACCACAAGACAATATCTGGTCGAAGGTTTGTGGTGGCAATCTCAGGTGGAAAAATAAGCCGTTGACCAACATCTGCCACCATTTTCCAGTCTCCAGCAGCTTCCAGTTGTCCTGGGCGAGGATTGGCTTTAACACCTTGTGACAGGGTGGCTGTGTGGTGACGTCAGGTCAGAAGCAGGAACCAAAACAAACTGACACCAAGCAGCACTGCAGTTTAAAAAGAAAGATGCGGCGGCACCATTTTATTTTTAAATAACAAAAATAAATAAAAGGTTTTAACAAAAAGACTTGCTCACAGAGCAAAATAAAAAAGGTAAACAAAACAAATCTCGAACACAAAATAATACATAAACCATACAGGTCAGGCTGGGCAGTCGCTGTCACTGTTCCTGTATTGTATTCGTTCAGTTTTCGCTCGCTCTCTCTCTCCGCTCTCGTTCCTCCTCTTGAACACCCACCACGAGTGCCGAGAGCTGCCAGCTTTTATAACAGGTGACCATCTCCCGATTAGCAACAAATTAAATCACCTAATTAATTCGGGAGATGGCCACCTTCTGCACAAGTTTTTAAATTATTCCTGGCAGAGGACGAGCACCAATCTCGCCTCTGCCAGAACACGTTTTTAAAAAATAAACAAAACAATAACAAAACCTGCGGCGCTTCGCCGTCATATAAATATAATAAATAAATCATAATAAACAAATACAAAATAACACAGGGGCGAAGGGGGAAACCCGTTCTAAAAATAAACACATTTAAATCAGCAGGGCTTACTACCACCCTGCTACATATCCCCCCCTTGTGCAAAGCACACTTGGCCCCAACGGCCACCTCCCTCCTCGGTCTCAAAGTCCCAGAAGAGGGGGAAGCAAGTTGTTTCTGGGGGTAGCCATGATGGAATGTCTGGCACCCCCCAATTCTTCGTGGCTGGCAGCTCCCTCTTCTGGGGCTCCCGCCACACGCTATCCTGCCGCGAAAGTGCGGCTGGGGGAGCTGGTCTCCTGACCTCACCTCCTCCTTTATGGCCGGCAGTTCCCCTCCGTGGGGCTCCGGCCAGCCAATTTCTGGCAGCGAAACTGCTGCGGGGAGCTGGTCTCCTGACCTCCCCCCTCCTCATGGCCGGCAGCTCCCTCCATGGGGCTCTGGCCACAGTGCTTCCTGCCGCAAAAGTGCAGCTGGGGGAGCTGGTCTCCTGACCTCCCCCCCTTTCTTCATGGCCGGCAGCTCCCCTTCATGGGGCTCCCGCCACACACTATACTGCCGCGAATGTGCGGCTGGGGGAGCTGGTCTCCTGACCTCCCCTCCCTTCTTTATGGCCAGCAGTTCCCCTCCGTGGGGCTCCGGCCAGCCAATTTCCGGCAGAGAAACTGCTGCGGGGTAGCTGGTCTCCTGACCTCCCCCTTTCTTCATGGCGGCAGCTCCCCTTCATGGGGCTCCGGCCACACTGTAGCGACCCCAGGTGACAGCAGCAGCAGCAGACCCTCGGGAGGCAACGGCAGCAGCAGCGGACCCTTGGGAGGCGAACTCGGGAGGGGAGCCCCTGGCCATTGAGGCGGCAGCGGGAGCTCCACTTCTCCCTCGTACCCTGTACCCTGTGTGAAGCAGCAGGCAGCCCCAAGTGATGCGTAGCAGCAGGCAGCCCCAGGCGATGCGGAGCAGCAGGCAGCCACAGGCGATGCGGAGCAGCAGGCAGCCCCAGGCGATGCGGATCAGCAGGCAGCCCCAGGCGATGTGGAGCAGCAGGCAGCCCCAGGCGATACGGAGCAGCAGGCAGCCCCAGGCGATGCAGGCGTGGCATCCCTGAGCGTAGCGGGCATGGCATCCGTGAGCGGTGCGAGGCTGTCATCCCTGGGCAGTGCGAGGCTGGCATCCCTGGGCGGTGCGAGGCTGGCATCCTTGGGCGGTGTGAGGCTGGCATCCTTGGGCTGTGCAAGGCTGGCATCCTTGGGCAGTGCAAGGCTGGGATCCTTGGGCGGTGCGAGGCTGGCATCCTTGGGCGTTGCGAGGCTGGCATCCTTGGACGGTGCGAGGCTGGCATCCTTTGGCGGTGCACGACAGGACGGCAGCGGTCCCTCAGGAGGTGACGGCGGCAGTGGACTCTCAGGAGGCGACTGCAGGATGGGAGGGACCAGCGGTGGTGCTGGGGTTGGCCCTCTTCTCAGCCGCTGTGACCCAGAAGAGGTGGGAGCGACACACAGTCCTCCCACGGTGGTGGAGGTGGAACTAGCAGGAACTCTCCCTCTGCTGGTGGCGATGGGCGCAGCAGGTATTCCACTGGTGGGAGGTGGCAGTTAGCTGGAAAATGCCCCCACTCCCCACAGATGCAGCAACAGTACTGCACTCCCATGCTGTGGAGGAGGGCTTCCCAGCCAACCTCCACTTGTGGCTGTAGCCCTGGTTCCACCTCCTCTTCCTGAGGGGGAGTGTGGGAGCAGTTGGGCGACACATGGCCAAACTCGCCAACTTTAAAACACCACTCCTCCCCCCTGAAGCATGTCAGGCAAACTTTCTCTGGCTGTTGCTGCTGCTTCCTGCAGCTCCTCCTTTTTCCTCCCATCTTTCCTCTTCTTCCTCCCATATTCCTTCCTCACTCTCCTTTTGACGTCAGGTCAGAAGCAGGAACCAAAACAAACTGACACCAAGCAGCACTGCAGTTTAAAAAGAAAGACGCGGCGGCACCATTTTATTTTTAAATAACAAAAATAAATAAAAAGTTTAAACAAAAAGACCTGCTCCCAGAGCAAAATAAAAAAGGTAAACAAAACAAATCTCGAACACAAAATAATACATAAACCATACAGGTCAGGCTGGGCAGTCGCTGTCACTGTTCCTGTATTGTATTCGTTCAGTTTTCGCTCTCTCTCTCTCTCTGCTCTTGTTCCCACCACGAGTGCCGAGAGCTGCCGGCTTTTATAACAGGTGACCATCTCCCGATTAGCAACAAATTAAATCACCTAATTAATTCGGGAGATGGCCATCTTCTGCAAGAGTTTTTTAATTATTCCTGGCAGAGGACGAGCACCAATCTCGCCTCTGCCAGAACACGTTTTTAAAAAATAAACAAAACAATAACAAAACATGCGGCGCTTCGCCGTCATACAAATATAATAAATAAATCATAATACACAAATACAAAATAACACAGGGGCGGAGGGGGAAAGCCGTTCTAAAAATAAACACATTTAAATCAGCAGGGCTTACATCCACCCTGCTACACACCTTTTCTTGGTGGTTGCTCTCCTGGGCGGAGGAATGTTGTCTTTTGTGTGTAATGTTTTGATGGAACAGGTGGCAACTTATTGGTCATGTTACACTTGTTTTCCAATGCTAAGGCCAAACATCGCAGCACCTGGTCATGGCGCAAGTAAACCGTCCTTGGCTAAGAGCCACCTTACATCCTGTCAAAATGTGCCTTAATGTTGCAGGTGATGAACACATGAGGGATCCTCTCCTACCCAGAGGTTTAGGTTCTGTGGTGATGGGAGAACATCATATGTTGACCTTATAAGGAAATTGATCCTGCTCTGTTCCATTGACCATAGGCCTTCCAGCCAATCTTGCATTGTTCCACACTCTCCCATCTCATCCATTCTCCCTGCTTGGCCTGGGAAATGGCCTTTATACACATCATCCTCTCCTCCTGCTTTTGCACCTCGTTGACTACCAGCTTCCTCTGTTGAGCTGGGGCTGCCTTGTGCCATGTAGGAGGAGCTGAACTGAGACCAAGACCCCCTCTTCCATGCTGAACTTGCCCCATGATATCACCAATTCAAAGGGCAGCCTTTGCATCCTCCACAGCTTTCTTTGCCACCCACTTTCTTCCAGTTTTCAACACAGGTGCTGCCTCCCTTACGCATTTGTCGCGTGACTCTACTAATGTCATTTCCAGTCAGACCTTGACACACTTAAACTCCTCGGTTAGAGCGGAGACAGGTAGCTGCAGTATTCCTTTACCGTAAAGTCCCACTCTGCTGAGGCAGCGTGGAACTCCCAACCATTTCCTGATGAGCGAACTGATTAAAGCTTCCAGCTTCTCTACTGTTGTCAAAGAAACCTCGTACACAGTCAGTGGCCACAGCAACCTTGGCAGTAGACCAAACTGAAAGCACCAGAGTTTTAGTTTGCCTGGTAAAGCGCTGCTGTCTATGCTCTTCAACCCTTCCACAGCTTGTTGTCTAACTTCTCCCACACGAACTGTGTTTTTTAGATCCCCGTCGTACCATCTCCCAAGGCTCTTCACTGGCTTCTCAGACACTGTTGGTATTGCCTCACCATTAATGAAGAACGTTTTATCTACTACTTTACCTTTAATTATAGAGATGCTCCTTGATTTAGTGGGCTTGAATTGCATTCGTGCCCATTCAATGTTATTGGTTAATTTGCCCAATAACCGATTAGTGCAGGCTACTGTTGTAGTCATGGTTGTTATGTCATCCATGTATGCTCTAAATGGTGGTAGTCGCATTCCAGAAGCCAAGCGCTCTCCTCCCACCTCCCATTTTGATGCCCTAATGATTACTTCCATTGCCATGGTAAAAGCCAGTGGAGAAATGGTGCATCCTGCCATTATTCCAGCTTCTTGACATTGCCATGTAGTGCTGAATTCTGAAGTTGAAAAACTAAATTGCAAATCTCCAAAGTAGACTTTCACTAGATTTGTTATTGTCATTGGTACACTGAAAAAATCAAATGCTGCCCAAAGAAGTTGGCATGTGGCACTGAACCATATGCATTAGCCAAATCCAGGAATGTCACATGGAGCTCCTTCCTCTCCTTTTTAGCTGATTGAATTTGTTGCCAGATCACATTGATGTGTTCTAAGCATCCTGGGAAACCTGGAATGCCTGCTTTTTGTATTGAAGTGTCAATGAAGCAGTTCTTTAATAGGTAAGTTGACAATCTCTGAGCATCAATGCTGAAGAAAATCTTGCCTTCTACGTTTAATAGGGAAATAGGGCGAAACTGACTGATGCTTGGAGAATCTTTTTCTATAGGTATAAAGACTTCACCTGCTCGGCGCCATGCTCTTGGTACAACCTGTTTTTCCCATGCTACTTTCATCAATTTCCACAGGATTCGTAGAACTCCTGAAGCACTCTTGTACACTCTGTACAGAACTCCATTAGGCCCTGGAGATGATGAAGCCCTTGCTTTTTTCACAGCTTGCTCTACTTCTTTCCACTTAGGTGCACAGTCCTCCATTTGGTATTCTGGTGGATTGATAGGTGGGATGTCTGATGGAATTGACATAGGCTCCTGCCTTTTTGAATCTGTATGTGTTTCCTCCAAATATCTCTCCAGCTAAAACTTAGATGCTTTTAGTGTGCCATTCTTCTCACTGGTGAATAATTTCTTTACAAATTTGAATGGGTCTTTATAAAAGTTAGTTCTCGCACGCTCCTTCTTTTTGTAGCGTTTCCGTAGTATTTGGCGAGATGCTCGGACCCTGCACGCGGTCGCTGGTGCCTGTGCGTATGCTGGGGAGGTGCCAGGGACCAGTTGGCAAGCCGCTGGGACCCCACGAAGGGTCGCTGGCCCCCGTGCTCGCACTGGGGAGTGGCCAGGGACCGTTTGGCGAGTCGCTGGGACCCCTCACGAAGTCGCTATGGCCCATGCGCGTGCTGGGGATGTGCCAGGGACCATTTGCGAGCCGCTGGGATCCCGCGCAGGATCTTTGGGCCCTGTGCGCGCACTGGGGAGGTGCCAGGGACCATTTCGCGAACCGCTGGGACCCAATGCAGGGTCACTGGGGCCTGTGCACATGCTGGGAAGGTGCCAGGAACCATTTGGCGAGCAGCTTGGACCCTGCACGAGGTCGCTGGGGTTGCTGGGCCGCGTGCGCGCACTGGGGAGTGGCCAGGGACCATTTGGCGAGTCGCTGGGACCCCACGCAAAGTCGCTATGGCCCATGTGCGCGCTGGAGATGTGCCAGGGACCATTTGCGAGCTGCTGGGACCCCACGTGGGGTCGTTGGGCACCGTCGCTGGCAGCTGGGAGGTGCCATGGACATTTTGGTGAGCCACTTGGACCATGCACGAGGTCACTGGAGCGACCGTGCATTCGCTGGGGAGGTGCCAGGGACCGTTTGGCGAGCCGCTAAGACAACGCGCGGGGTCTCCGGGGCTCGTGCGCGCGCTGGGGAGGTGCCAGGGACCATTTGGTGAGACGCTGGATCTCCGAGCGGGGTTGCTGGGCCGCGTGCGCGCACTGGGGAGTGGCCAGGGACCATTTGGCGAGTCGCTGGGACCCCACGCGAAGTCGCTATGGCCCATGCGCGCGCTGGAGATGTGCCAGGGACCATTTGCGAGCTGCTGGGACCCCACGTGGGGTCGTTGGGCACCGTGCGCGCGCTGGGGAGGTGCCAGGGACCATTTGGCGTTCCGCTGGGACCCCGCGTGTGGTCGCTGGGCCCAGTGCGCGCGCTTGGGAGGTGCCATGGACATTTTGGTGAGCCACTTGGACCATGCACGAGGTCACTGGAGCGACCGTGCATTTGCTGGGGAGGTGCCAGGGACCGTTTGGCGAGCCGCTAAGACAACGCGCGGGGTCTCCGGGGCTCGTGCACGCGCTGGGGAGGTGCCAGGGACCATTTGGTGAGCCAGTGTGACCCTGCGTGAAGTCGCTGGGGCTCGTGCGCACGCTTGGGATGTGCCAGGGAACATTTGCGAGCCGCTGGGAAACCACGCGAATTCGCTGGGCCCTGCACGCATGCTGGGGTGGCACCAGGGACCGTTTTGTGAGCCGTTGGGACAGCGCGCAGGGTCACTGGGCCTAGTGTGCGTGCTGGGGAGGTGCCAGGGACTATTTGGCGAGTCTGCTGGGACCCAATGCAGTGTCACTGGGGCCTGTGCACGTGCTGGGGAGGGGCCAGGGACCGTTTGGCAAGCTGCTGAGACTCATAGACGCTGTGGCCCGTGCGCACGCTGGGGATGTGCCAGGTATCATTTCCGAGTCACTGGGACCACGCGCAGGTTCGCTGGGCCCAGTGCGTGTGCTAGGGAGGTGACAGGGACCATTTGGCGAGCCGCTGGGACCCCGCATGCGGTCGCAGGTCCCAGTGCGCGCGATGGCGAGATGCCAGGGACCATTTGGCTAGCCGCTGAGACCCCACGCAGGGTCGCTGGGTCGCGTGCGCGCGCTGGGGAGTTGCCAGGGACCGTTTGGGGAGTCGCTGGGAAGCCGCGCGGAGTCGCCGGGCCCTGTACGTGCATTGGGGAGGGGCCAGGGACCATTTATCTAGCTGCTGGGACCCCGCGCAAAGTCGGTGGGGCCCGTGCATGCGTTGGGGAAGTACCAGGGACCATTTTGCGAGCCGCTGGGACCAGGCGCGGGGTCGCGGGCCAAGTGTGCGTTCTGGTGAGGTGCCAGGGACCATTTGGCAATCAGCTGGGACCCCATGCGGGTCGCTGGGGCCCGTCGGCGCTGGGGAGGTGCCAGGGACCATTTGTTGAGCCGCTCGGACCCCACATAGGGTCGCTGGGCTGCGTGCGCGCGCTGGGGAGGGGCCAGGGACCAATTGGCAAGCCACTGGGACCCCGCGTGGGGTCTCCGGGCCGCGTGCAGCCGCTGGGGAGGGGCCAGGGACCATTTGGCGAGCCATTGGGACCCCCTGCGAAGTCGCTGGGGTCCGTGCGCGTGCTGGGGAGGTACCAGGGACCGTTTTGAGAACCGCTAGGACCCCACATAGGGTCGCTGGGCCGCGTGCAGCCGCTGGGGAGGGCCAGGGACCATTTGGCGAGCCGTTGGGACCCCTGCAAAGTGTCTGGGGTCCGTGCGCGCGCTGGGGAGGTACCAGGGACCGTTTTGAGAACCGCTGAGACCCCGCGCGGGTACGCTGGACACCGTGGACGCGCTGGTGAGGTTCCAGGGACCATTTGGCGATCCGCTGGGAACCTGAGCGAGGTCGCTGGAGACCGTGTGTTCGAGGGGGAGGTGCCAGATACCTTTTGGCGAGCAGCTCGTACCCCACGCAGGGTCTCTGGGCCCAGTGCGTTCGCTGGGGTCGTAGCAGGGACCATTTGGTGAGCCGCAGGGACCCCGCACAGAGTTACTGCGGCCCGTGTGCATGCTGGGGAAGTTCCAGGGACCGTTTGGTGATCCGCTGGGACACCGCACGGGATCGCTAGGCCCCGTGCGTGTGCTGGGTAGGTGCCAGGGACCTTTTGCCGAGCCGCTGGGACCCTGCTCGGGGTCGTTAAGCCCGTCGCGCGCTGCTGAGGGGCGAGGACCTTTTGGAGTGCCGCTGGGACCACGGCTGTGGCCGCTGGCTCGTCTTGCTGCTGGGAGGCGCCAGGGTCGGTGGGACACCGCGCGGGGGTCGCTGGGCCCCGTGGCTGTCCTGGGGAGGTGACAGGGACCATTTGGCGTGCCGCTGGGACCCCGCGCGGGGTCGCTGGGCCCAGTGCGCGTGCTAGGGAGGGGCCAGGTAACATTTGGCGAGCAGCTGGGACCCCATGCGGGGTCGCTGGGGGTCGTACGCGCGCAGGGGAGGTGCCAGGGACCATTTGTCGAGCCGCTCGGACCCCGCGCGGGATCTCTGGGGCCCGTGTGCGCACTGGGGAGGTGCCAGGGACCATTTTGCGAGCCGCTGGGACCAGACGCAGGGTCACTGTGCCCTGTGCGTGTGCTAGGGTGGGGCCAGGTAACATTTGGTGAGCAGCTGGGACCCCGCCCGGGGTTGCCAGGGCCCGTGAGCGTGCTGGGGAGGCGCCAGGGTCGGTTTGTCAAGCCGTTGGGACCCCACGGGGGGGGTAGTTGGGCCCCGTATGCGCACTGCAGAGAGCCCTGGGACCCTTTGGCGTGCCGCTGGGAACCCGCGCTGGGTCGCTGGGCCCAGTGTGTGTGCTGGGGAGGTGCCAGAGACCCTTTGGCGAGCAGCTGAGACATCGTGCGGGGTCACTGGGGCCCGTCCGCACGCTGGGGAAGTGCCAGGGACCATTTGGTGAGCCGCTCGGACCCCTCGCGGGGTCGCTGGACCTCGTGCGCGCGCTGGGGAGGGGCCAGGGACCATTTGGCTAGCCGCTCGGACCCTGCTCAAGGTCTCTGGAGCCTATGTGCGCTGGGGAGATGCCAGGGATTATTTGGCGAGCAGCTGGGACCCAGTGCGGGGTCGCTGGGCCTCGTGCGGCCGCTGGGGAGGGGCCAGGGACCATTTGCCGAGCCGTTGGGACCACCCGCGAAGTCGCTGGGGCCCGTGCGTGTGCTGGGGATGTGCCAGGGACCATTTGCGAGCTGCTACGACCCCGCGCGGGGTCGCTGGGCTCAGTGCGCGTGCTGTGGAGGTGCCAGGGATTATTTGGCGAGCTGCTGGGACCACGCGCGGGGTCACTGGTGCCCGTGTACATGCTGGGGAGGTGATAGGGACCGTTTGGCTAGCCGCTGAGACACCGCCTGGGGTTGCTGGGGTCCGTTCGTGTGCTGGGGAGGTGCCAGAGACCATTTGGCTAGCCGCTCGGACCCCACACGGGGTCGCTGGGACCCAGTGCGCGTGCTGGGGAGGTGCCATGGACCGTTTGGCGAGCCGCTGGGTCCCCGCGCAGGGTCGCTGGGGCCCGTCCGCAAGTTGGGGAGGCGCCAGGGTCAGATTCGCGATCCGTTGGGACCCCGCGTGGGGTCGCTGGGCCCCGTGCGCATGCTGGGGAGTTGCCAGGGACGGTTTGGCGTGCCTCTGGGACCCCGCGCGGGGTCGCTGGTGCCTGTGCGAGTGCTGTGGAGGTGCCAGGGAATGTTTGGCGAGCAGCTGGGACCCCGTGTGGGGTCTCTGGGTCCCATGCATGCTAGGGAGGTGCCAGGGACCGTTTAGCGAGCCGCTGGGACGCAGCGCGGGGTCGCTGGGGCCCGTGCGCGTGCTGGTGAGGTGCAAGGGACCTTTGGCAAGCAGCTGGGACCCCGTGCTGGGTCGTTGGGGCTCGTGTGCAAGCTGGGGAGGTGCCAGGGTCCATTTGTCGAGCAGCTGGGACCATGTGCGGTGTCGCTGGGGCCCGTGTGCGTGCTGGGGAGGTGCCAGGGAATGTTTGGCGAGCTGCTGGGACCCCGCGCTGGGTCACTGGGGCTCGTGCGCATGCTGGTGTGGTGCTAGGGAACATTTGGCGAGCATCTGGGACTCTATGCCGGGTCGCTGAGTCCCGTGCTCGCGCTGGGGAGGCGCCAGGGACCATTTGGCGAACCACTGGAACCCCGCGCGGGGTTGCTAGGGCACGTGCTTGTGCTGGGGAGGTGCCAGAGACCATTTGGAGAGCCGCTGGGACACCACGTGGGGTTGATGGGGCCCGTACGTCTGCTGGGGAGGTGCCAGGGACCATTTGGCGTGCCTCTGGGACCCCGCATGGAGTCGCTGGGTCCCATGCGTGCTGGGGAGGTGCCAGGGACCTTTTGGCGAGCCGCTGGGACGCAGCACGGGGTAGCTGGGGCCCGTGCGCGTGCTGGTGAGGTGCAAGCGACCATTTGTCGAGCAGCTGGGACCCCGTGCGAGGTCGCTGGGGCCCGTGCAAGCATTGGGGAGGTGCCAGGGTCAGTTTTGCGAGCCGTTGGGACCCCGCGCGGGGTCGCTGGGGCCCGTGCATGTGCTGGGGAGGACCAGGGAGCATTTGGTGATTCACTCGGACACCGCATGCGGTCGCTGGTGCCCGTGCACACGTTGGAGAGTTGCCAGGTACCATTTGGTGAGCCGCTGGGACACTGCGCGGGGTCGCTGGGGCCCATGCACGTGCTGGTGAGTTGCCAGGGACCGTTTGGCGTGCCACTGGGACCCCGCGAGGGGTCGCTGGGCCCCGTGCGCGTGCTGGGGAGGTGCCAGGGACAGTTTGTCGTGCCGCTGTGACCCTGCGTGGGGTCGCTGGTGCCTGTGCCTGTGCTGGGGAGTTTCCAGGGACCGTTTGGAGTGCCGCTGGGACCCCACGATGGGTAGCTGGGCCCAGGGCGTGCGCGCTGTGGAGGGGAAAGGGACCATTTGCGAGCCGCTGTGACACCGCGCGGGGTCGCTGGGCCCCGTGCACGAGCTGGGGAGGGGCCAGGGACCATTTGGTGAGCCACTGGTACCCCGCGCGGGGTCGCTGGGTCCCATGCGTGCTGGGGAGGTGCCAGGGACCTTTTGGCGAGCCGCTGGGACGCAGCGCGGGGTAGCTGGGGCCCGAGCGCGTGATGGTGAGGTGCAAGGGACCATTTGTCGAGCAGCTGGGACCCCGTGCTAGGTCGCTGGGGCCCGTGCACGCATTGGGGAGGTGCCAGGGTCGGTTTCGCGAGCCGTTGGGACCCCGCGCGGGGTCGCTGGGGCCCGTGCATGTGCTGGGGAGGACCAGGGAGCATTTGGTGAGCCACTCAGACACCGCATGCAGTCGCTGGTGCCCGTGCGGGCGCTGGGGAGGTGCCAGGGACCATTTGGTGAGCAGCTGGGACACTGCACGGGGTCGCTGGGGCCCATGCACGTGCTGGTGAGTTTCCAGGGACCGTTTGGCGTGCCACTGGGACCCCGCGAGGGGTCGCTGGTCCCCGTGCTTGTGCTAGGGAGGTGCCAGGGACCATTTGGCGAGCTGCTGGGACCCCGTGCGAAGTCGCTGGGGCCCGTGCTCGTGCTGGGGTTGCTGGGGCTCGTGAGCGTGCTGGGGAGGGGCCAGGGACCATTAGGTGAGCCGCTGGGACCCTGTGCGGGGTCGATAGCGTTGGTGCGCATGCTGGTGAGGTGCAAGGGACCGTTTGGAGAGCCGCTAGGACCCCGCGCCGGATCGCTGGGCCCCGTGCGCGTGCTGGGGAGGTGCCAGGGACAATTTGTCGTGCCGCTGTGACCCTGCGTGGGGTCGCTGGTGCCTGTGCCTGTGCTGGGATGTTTCCAGGGACCGTTTGGAGTGCCGCTTGGACCCCACGAGGGGTCGCTGGGCCCAGGGACCATTTGGCGAGCTGCTGTGAACACGAACGAAGTAGCTGGGGCATGTGGTTGCGCTGGGGATATGCCAGGGACCATTTGCGAGCCGCTGTGACACCGCGAGGGGTTGCTGGGCCCCGTGCACGAGCTGGGGAGGGGCCACGGAACATTCGGTGAGCCACTGGTACCCCACGCGGGGTCGCTGTAGCCTGTGCGTGCGCTGGGGAGGCGCCAGGTAACATTTGCCGAGCAGCTCGGACCCCGCACGGGGTCTCTGGGGCCCGTGCATGGGCTGGGGATGTGCCAGGGACCATTTGCGAGCTGCTGGGAGTCCTTGTGGTGTAGCTAGTGTTCGGGCACGCGCTGGGGATGTGCTTGGGACCATTTGGCTAGCCGCTGGGACCCCGCACGGGGTCACTAGGGCCCGTGCGCGTGCTGGGAAGGTGCCAGAGACCATTTGGCGAGCAGCTGGGACCCCATTCAGGGTCTCTGGGGCCCATGCACGCGCTGGGGAGGTGCCATGGACGATTTGGCGAGCCGCTGGGACCCCGTGTGGGGTTGCTAGTGTCCGTGCTCGTGCTGGGGAGGTGGCAGGGACCGTTTGACGAGCCGCTGGGACCCCACGCAAAGACGCTGGGGCCCGTGCGCATGCTGAGGAGGTGCCAGGGACCATTTGCAAAGACGCTCGTACCTTGCGGAGGGCCCTTGGACCCTTTGGCGTGCCGCTTGGAATCCGCGCGGGGTCGCTGTGCCCAGTGTGTGTGCTGGGGAGGTGCCAGGGACCCTTTGGTGAGCCCCTGGGACCCCGCCCGGGGTTGCCAGGGTCTGTGCATGTGCTGGGGAGGTGCCTCTCTGTGGCCTGTGTACGCGCTGGGGAAGTGCCAAGGACCATTTGGCGAGCTGCTTGGACCCCGCGTGAAGTCGCTGGGGCCCGTGCATGCACTGAGGATGTGTCAGGGACCATTTGTGAGCTGCTGGGACCCCAAGAGTGGTTGCTGGGCCCTGTGCGCACGCTGGGTAGGTGCCAGGGACCATTTGCCGAACCCTTGGGACCCTGCGCGAAGTCGCTGGGTACCATGTGCTCGCTGGGGAGGTGCCAGGGACGGGTTGGTGAGTCGCTGGGACCTCTCGCGAAGTCGATGGGGCCCGTGCGCATGCTGGGGATGTGCCAGGGACCATTTGCAAGCCACTGGGAACCTGCGCGTGGTTGCTGGGCCCTGTGCGCGCGTTGCGTTGGAGCAAGGGACCATTTGGCGAGCCACTGGGAACCCGCACGCTGTCGCTGGGGCCCGTGTGCGTGCTGTTGAGGTGCCAGGTACCATTTGGCGAGCCTCTGGGAACCCGTGCAGGGTCGCTGGGCCCCTTGGCCCCGTGCACACGCTTGGGAGGTGACAGGGACTATTTGTGAGCCGCTGGGACCCCATGCGTGGTTGCTGGGCCCTGTGCGCGTGCTGGGTAGGTGCCAGGGACCTTTGGCGAGCCTCTGGGAATCCGCACGGGGTCGCTGGGGCCTGGATGCATGCTGGGGAGGTGCCTGGGTCAACTTGGCGAGCAGCTGGGACCCCGTGAAGGGTTACTGGGCTCCATGCACGCGCTGGGCTGGTGCCAGGGACAGTTTGGCGAGCTGCTTGGACCCCGCGTGAAGTCGCTGGGGCCTGTGCGCACGCTGGGGATGTGACAGGGACCATTTGTGAGCCGCTGGGACCCCACGCATTGTTGCTGGCCCTTGTGCGCGTGCTGGGTAGGTGGGAATCCGCGCGGGGTCGCTCGGGCCCGGATGCGTGCTGGGGAGGTGCCAGGGACAACTTTGCGAGTCGCTGGGACCCCGCTTGGGGTCGCTAGTGTCCGTGGGCGCACTGTGGAGGTGCCAGGGACCATTTAGTGAGCCGCTGGGACCCCGCGCAGGGTCGATGGTGCCCGTGCTCTCGCTGGGTAGGTGCCAGGAACCATTTGGCGAGCTGCTGGGACCCTGTGCGGGGTTGCTGGACCCTGTGCATGCGCTGGGTAGGTGCCAGAGACCATTTGGCAAGCGGCTGGGACCCCTTACAGGGTCGCATGGGCCTGTGTGTGTGCTGTGGAGGTCCCAGGGACCATTTGTCGAGCAGATGGGACCCAGTGTGGGGTCGCTGGGGCCTGTGCGTGCGCTGGGGAGGTGCCAGGGACATTTTGCTGAGCCGCTGGGACCCCACACCTGGTTCCTGGGGCCCTTGCGCATGCTGGGGAGGTGCCAGGGACCATTTGGCGAGCTGCTGGGACTCCGCGCGGTGTTGCTGGGACCCGTGCGCGTGCTTGGGAGGTGCCAGGGACCATTTGGTGAGCTGCTGGGACCACGCGCGTGGTCGCTGGGCACCGTATGTACACTGGGGAGAGGCCAGGGACCTTTTGGCGAGCCGCTGGGACCCCACACAAAGTCACTGGGACCCGTAAGCACGCTGGGGACCATTTAGCAAGCTGCTCGGACCATGCGCGTGGTTGCTGGGCCCTGTGCGCGTGCTTTGGAGAGCCAGGGACCATTTGTCGAGCAGCTGGGACCCCGTGCGGCGTCGCTGTAGACCGTGCGCGCACAGGGTAACCACCAGGGATGGTTTGGCGAGCCGCAGGAACCCCGCGTGGGGTCGCTGGTGCCCGTGCATGCGCTGGGGAGGTGCCAGGTATCATTTGGTGAGCCACTGGGACCCTGCACGGGGTCGCTGGGCACAGTGCGTGCGCTGGGGTGGTGCCAGGGACCGCTTGGTGAGCCGCTGGGACCCCGTGCAAGGTCAGAGGGTCCAGTGCGCGCGCTCGGGATGAGCCAGGGACCATTTGGCGAGCCGCTGGGACTCCTTGTGGTGTCTCTATTGTTAGGGCGCACGCTGGGTATGTGCTAGGGACCATTTGGCTAACTGCTGGGACACCACACGGGGTCACTGTAGCCCGTGTGCATGCTGGGAAGGTACCAGAGACTATTTGGTGAGCAGCTTGGACCCCATGCAGGGTCTCTGGCCGCCATGCGCTTGCTGGTGAGGTGCCGGGGACCATTTGTCGAGCAGATGGGACCACGTACGGGGCCAGCAGATGTGACCACGTACGGCGCCAGTGTCCGTGCGTGCTAGGGAGGCGCCAGGGACAGTTTGGCGAACCGCTAGTACCCCGCGTGAGGTCGCTAGTGTCCGTGCGCGTGCTGGGGATGGCGCCAGGGACAGTTTGGCGAGCCGCTGGGACCCTGCGTTGGGTCGTTGGTGCCTGTGTGCGTGTTGGCTAGTTGCCAGGGTCCACTTATCGAGCCGGAGGGAACAATCATGGGGTCGCTAGTGTCAGTGCGCACTCTGGGGAGGTGCTAGGGACCATTTGGCGAGCCACTGGTACCCCGCACTGGTCGCTCGGTCTGGCTCCCACTTGCCCAGTCTGAGTTCCACGACCACGGGGATATCTCCCACTGCCCTGGGTTGGCTTCAACCACCCGGGCTATTGCTCCCACTTGCCCAGGCAGGGTTCCACGACCCCAGGGACAGCTTCCCCTGTCCCTGGCTGGCTTCCACTTGCCCAGGCTGGCTTCCACCCGGGCTATTGCTCCCACTTGCCCAGGCAGGGTTCCACGACCCCGGGGACATCTCCCACTGCCCAGGGCTGGCTTCCACTTACTCAGGCTGTCTTCCACCACCCGGGCTATTGCTCCCACTTGCCCAGGCATGGATCCACGACCCCAGGGACAGCTTCCACTGCCCTGTGCTGGCTTCCACCACCCGGACTATTGCTCCCACTTGCACAGGCATAGTTCCATGACCCCGGTGACATCTCCCACTGCCCCGGGCTGGCTTCCACTTGCCCAGGCTGGCTTCCACCACCCGGGCTATTGCTCCCACTTGCCCAGGCTGGGTTCCAAGACCCCGGGGACAGCTTCCACTGTCCTGGGCTGTCTTCCACTGCTTTGGGCTGGCTTCCACTGCCCTTGGCTGGCTTCCACTGCACTGGGCTGGCTCCCACTTTCCCAGCCTAGGTTCCACAACCCCGGGGACTGCTTCCAATGCCACAGTCTTCCTTCCACTGCCCTGGGCTGGCTTCCACTGCCCCGGTCTGGCTCCCACTTTCCAAGGCAGGCTTTCACCACCCCGGGGTCAGCTTCCACTGCCCTGGGCTTGTTTCCACTGCCCTGGGCTGGCTTCCACTGCCACCACTTCAGGCCGACCTAAAGGAATTCCCACAAGGCCACTCACCCTAACCCAGGGGCCTCCTCACCCCCTCCAGAACGCACGACTATTAATCCCCCCTCCACCGAGGTGTCCACCATCCTCCACCCTTCAAGACGGATGGGACCCTGGTCATGTCAATGTATTGAGCATGAAAAACGGTGCCACCAGGCCCGTAGGAACGGGCGCCATGCGCGGGAGGTTGTCCCACTTCAAGTCACATGACCAGAGCTAGGCCAGAAATGAACCGGGTCGTAAAGATGGCTTAACCACTTCCTGAGCCCGAAGAACAGGGCCTCCAGCCCAGCCTGAACCGGCGCCATGCGTGGGTGGTGGCCACCAGGCAGACCTCTGGGGAGGCGGAAGCTGCCAGGGGTGAATGGGATCCCTGCCTGGGGTACAGAGCCTACCACAAGGCCTCGATCGGTCGCTCGTGCCCTTGGAATGAAGTTCCGTCCTGACTTAAAATTTTCTTTTTGATCGAAATACCATGCCCATAGTAATATGCATCAAACCCCCTTGTGTATCTGACATGTATTTGAATTAAGGGAGCAAGCCACTACTTCATGACGACCTCCTGGAACTCCCGCTCGGCCACACATAGCAAATCTGTCTCCTAAGGAGAAGGTAAAGTTTAATCGTGGCTATGGTCATGTTACCCAACCGTGGCTATGGTCATGTTGCTCAATCGTGGCTATGGGCATGTTACTCAACCGTGGCTATGGTCATGTTACTCAACCGTGTCTATGGTCATGTTATTGAATCATGGCTATGGTCATGTTACTGAATCGTGGCTATGGTCATGTTACTCAACCGTGTCTATGGTCATGTTATTGAATCATGGCTGTGGTCATGTTACTCAACCGTGTCTATGGTCATGTTATTGAATCATGGCTGTGGTCATGTTACTCAACCGTGTCTATGGTCATGTTATTGAATTGTGGCTATGGAAATGTTACTGAATCGTGGCTATGGTCATGTTACTGAATCGTGGCTATGGTCATGTCAATACATCGTGGCTATGATCATGTTACTCAACCATGATTATGGTCATGTTACTCAACCGTGGCTATTGTCATATTACTGAATCGCGGCTATGGTCATGTCACTGAATCGTTGCTATGGTCATGTTACTGAATCGTGGCTATGGTCATGTTACTCAACTGTGACTATGGTCATGTTACTGAATCGTGGCTATTGTCATGTTATTACTTTGTGGCTATGGTCATCTTACTGAATCGGTGCTATGGTCTTGTCAGTGAATCGTGGCTATGGTCATGTCCCTAATCGTGGCTATGGTCATGTTACTGAATCGTGGCTATTGTCATGTTATTACTTCGTGGCTATGGTCATCTTACTGAATCGTGACTATGGTCATGTTACTCAAACGTGGCTATGGTCATCTTACTGAATTGCGGCTATGGTCATTTTACTGAATCATGGCTATGGTCATGTTACTGAATCGTGGCTAACATCATGTTACTGAATCGTGGCTATGGTCATGTCAATAAATCATGGCTACGGTCATGTTACTCAAACGTGGCTATGGTCATGTTGCTCAACCGTGGGTATGGTCATGTTACTGAATCATTGCTATGGTCATGTTGCTGAATCGTGGCTATTGTCATGTTTCTGAATCGTTGCTATGGTTAAGTCAATAAATCGTGGCTCCGGTCATGTTACTCAAACATGACTATGGTCATGTTACTGAATCATGGCTATGGTCATGTCAATTAATCGTGGCTATGGTCATGTTACTCAACCGTGGCTATGGTCATGTTACTGAATCGCGACTATGGTCTTGTTACTGAATCGTCGCTATCGTCATGTTACTGAAAAGTGGCTATTGTCATGTCAGTGAATCGGAGCTTTGGTCATGTTAGTGAATCGTGGCTATGGTCATGTTGCTCAGCCGTGGCTATGGTCGTGTTACTGAATAGTGGCTATTTTCATGTTGCTGAATCGTGGCTATGGTCATGTTGCTGATTCGTGGCTATGGTCATGTTAATGAATCATGGCTATTGTCTTGTTACTGAATCGCAGCTATGGTCATGTCAATGAATCGTGGCTATGGTCATGTCACTGAATAGTAGCTATGGTCATGTCAATGCATCGTGGCTATGATCATGTTACTCAACCGTGACTATGGTCATGTTACTCAACAGTGGCTATGTTTATGTTACTATGTCGCAGGCTATGGTCATGTTACTGAATCGTGGCTATGGTCATGTTATTGAATCGTGACTATGGTCATTTTCCTCAATCGTGGCTATGGTCATGTTGCTCAACTGTGGCTATGGTCATGTTGCTGAATCGAGGCAATGGTAATGTCAATGAATCGTGGCTATGGTCATGTTACTAAACAGTAGCTATGGTCATGTTACTGAATCGTGGCATAGGTCATGTACTCAACCGTGGCTATGATCATGTTGCTCAACAGTGGCTATGGTCATGTTGCTGAATCGAGCAATGGTCATGTCAATGAATCGTGGCTAGGGTCATGTTTCAAAATCGTGGCTATGGTCATGTTACTGAAACGTGGCTATGGTCATGTTATTGAATCATTGCTATGGTCATGTCATGAATCGTGGCTATGTTCATGTTACTCAACGTGACTATGGTCAAGTTACTCAACTGTGGCTATGGTCATGTTATTGAATAGTGACTATGGTCATGTTACTCAATCATGGCTATGGTCATGTTGCTCAACCGTGGCTATGGTCATGTTACTGAATCATGGCTATAGTCATGTTCCTCAATAGTGGCTATGGTCATGTTGCTGAATCGTGGCAATGGTCATGTCAATGAATCGTGGCTTTGGTGATGTTACTCAACCGTGGCTATGGTCATGTTGCTCAATCGTGGCTATGGTCATGTTATTGAATCGTGGCTATGGTCATGTTGCTGAACCGTGGCTATGGTCATGTTAATGAATTGTGGCTATTGTCATATTACTGAATCGTGGCTATGGTCATGTCAGTGAATCGTGGCTATGGTCATGTCAATGAATTGTGGCTATGGTCATGTCAATGAATAGTGGCTATTGTCATGTTATTACTTCGTGGCTATGGTCATCTTACTGAATCGTGACTATGGTCATGTTACTCAACCGTGGCTATGGTAATGTTACTGAATTGCGGCTATGGTCATGTTACTCAACCGCGGCTATGGTCATGTTACTAAATCATGGCTATGGTCATGTTACTGAATCGTGTCTTTGGTCATGTCAGTGAATCTGAGCTATGGTCATGTCAGTGAATCGTGGCTATGGTCATGTCGCTGAATCGTGGCTATGGTCATGTTACTTAACCGTGGCTATGGTCATGTCAATGAATTGTGGCTATTGTAATGTCAAACAACCGTGGCTATGGTCATGTTACTCAAACATAGCTATTGTCATGTTACTGAATCGTGGCTTTGGTCATCTTACTCAACCGTGGCTATGGTCATGTTGCTCAACCGTGGCTATGGTCATGTTGCTGAATCGTGGCTATGGTCATATTGCTGAATCGTGGTTATGGTCATTTTAATAAATCATGGCTATGGTAATGTTACTCAACCGTGACTATGGTCATGTTACTCAACAGTGGCTATGGTCATGTTACTATATTGCGGCTATATTCATGTTATTGAATCGTGGCTATGGTCATATTACTGAATCATGGCTATAGTCATGTCAGTGAATCGGAGCTATGTTCATGTCAGTGAATGGTGGCTATGGTCATGTCGCTTAATCGTGGTTATGGTTATGTTACTGAATCATGGCTATGGTCATGTTATTGAATCGTTACTCTGGTCATGTTCCTCAATCGCAGTTATGGTCATGTTGCTCAACCTTGGCTATGGTAATGTTGCTGAATCATGCCAATGGTCATGTCAGTGAATCACGGCTATGGTGATGTCAGTGAATCGTGGCAATGGTCATGTCGCTGAATCGTGGTTATGGTCATGTCGCTGAATCGTGTCTATGGTCATGGTACTGAATCGTGGCTATTGTAATGTTACTGAATCGTGGCTATGGTCATGTTACAGAATCGTCGCTATGGTCATGTTACTGAAAAGTGGATATGGTCATGTAAGTGAATTGGAGCTTTGGTCATGTTAGTGAATCGTGGCTATGGTCATTTCGCTGAATCGTGGCTATGATCATGTTACTGAATCGTGGCTTTGGTCATGTTATTGAATAGTGACTATGGTCATGATACTCAATAATGGCTATGGTCATGTTGCTCATCCTTGGCTATGGTCATGTTACTGAATCGTGGTTATGGTCATGTTACTGAATCATGGCTATGGTCATGTTATTGAATTGTGACTATGGTCATTTTCCTCAATCGTGGCTATGGTCATGTTGCTCAAATGTGGCTATGGTCATGTTGCTGAATCGTTGCAATGGTCATGGCAATGAATCTTGGCTTTGGTCATGTTACTCAACCGTAGCTATTGTCATGTTACTGAATCGTTGCTTTGGTCATTTTACTCAACCGTGGCTATAGTCATATTGCTCAACCATGGCTATGGTCATGTTACTGAATAGTGGCTATGGTCATGTTGCTGAATCGTGGCTATAGTCATATTGCTGAATCGTGGTTATGGTCATGTTAATGAATCGTGGCTATGGTCAGGTTACTCAACATTGGCTATGGTCATATTACTATATCGCGGCGATAGTCATGTTTTTGAATCGTGGCTATGGTCATATTACTGAATCATAGCTATCATCATGTCAGTGAATCGGAGCTATGGTCATGTCAGTGAATGGTGGCTATGGTCATGTCGCTTAATCGTGGATATGGTTATGTTACTGAATCGTGGCTATGGTCATGTTATTGAATCGTTACTCTGGTCATGTTCCTCAATCGTGGTTATGGTCATGTTACTCAACCGTAGCTATGGTCATGTCGGTGAATCGTGGCATTGGTCATGTTACTCAATCGTGGCTATGATCATGTTACTCAACCGTGGCTATGGTCATGTTGCTGAATAGCGCAATGGTCATGTCAATGAATCATGGCTATGGTCATGTTGCTGAATCGTGGCTATGGTCATGTTACTGAACCGTGGCTATGGTCATGTTACTGAATCATTGCTATGGTCATGTCAATGAATTGTGGCTATGGTCATGTTGCTCAACCGTGGCTATGGTCATGTTATTGAATAGTGAATATGGTCATGTTACTCAATCATGGCTATGGTTATGTTGCTCAACCATGGCTATGGTCATGTTACTGAATCGTGGCTATGGTCATGTTACTGAATCATGGCTTTGGTCATGTCAATGAATCGGAGCTATGGTCATGTCAGTGAATGGTGGCTATACTCATGATACTCAATCATGGCTATGGTCATGTTACTCAACCGCGGCTATGGTCATGTTACTGAATCGTGGCTATGGTCATGTTGTTGAATCATGGTTATGGTCATGTTTATGAATAGTTGCTATTGTCATGTTATTGAATCGTGGCTCTGGTCATGTCAATGAATCGTGGCTATGGTCATGTTACTCAACCATGACTATGGTCATGTTACTCAACAGTGGCTATGGTCATATTACTGAATCACGGCTATGGTCAGTTACTGAATCGTTTCTATGGTCATGTTACTGAATCGTGTCTTTGGTCATGTCAGTGAATCTGAGCTATGGTCATGTCAGTGAATCTTGGCTATGGTCATGTCGCTGAATCGTGGCTATGGTCATGTTACTTAACCGTGGCTATGGTCATGTCAATGAATTGTGGCTATTGTAATGTCAATGAATCGTGGCTATGATCATGTTACTCAACCGTGGCATTGGTCATGTTGCTGAATCACGGCTTTGGTCATGTTACTCATTCGTGGCTATAGTCATGTTACTGAATCGTGGCTACAGTAATGTCAGTGAATCGTGGCTATGGCCATGTCAGTGAACAATGGCTATGGTCATGTCGCTGAATCATGGCTAAGGTCATGTTAATGAATCGTGGCTATGGTGATGTTACTGAATCGTGGCTTTGGTCATGTTACTCTACCGTGGATATGGTCATGTTACTCAACCGTGGCAATGGTCATGTTACTGAATCGCGGCTATGGTAATTTTACTGAATCGTGGCTATGGCCATGTTACTCAGCAGTGGCTATGGTCATGTTACTGAATCACGGTTATGTTCATGTTACTGAATCGTGGCTATGGTCATGTTACTGAATAGTGGCTATGGTCATGTCATTGAATCAGAGCTATAGTCATGTCAGTGAATGGTGGCTATGGTCATGTAGCTTAATTGTGGTTATGGTCATGTTACTGAATCATGGCATTGGTCATGTTACTCAACCGTGGCTTTGATGATGTTGCTCAACCGAGGCTATGGTCATGTTACTGAATCGTGGCAAGGTCATGTCAATGAATTGTGGCTATGTTCAGGTTACTCAACCGTAGCTATGGTAATGTTGCTGAATCGTGACATTGGTCATGTTACTCAACAGTGGCTATGATCATGTTGCTCAACAGTGGCTATGGTCACGTTGCTGAATCGTGGCTATGGTCATGTTGCTGAATCGTGGCTATGGTCATGTTACTGAATCGTGGCTATGGTCATGTTACTCAACCGTGACTATGGTCATGTTACTCAACCGTGGCTATGGTCATGTTACTGAATTGTGGCTATGGTCATGTTACTAATTCATGGTTATGGTCATGTCAGTGAATCAGAGCTATGGTCATATCAGTGAATCGTGGCTATGATCATGTCAGTGAATCGATTCTATGGTCATGTTCCTGAATCATGGCAATGGTCATGTTACTTAACCGTGGCTAGTGTCATGTCAATGAATCGTGGCTATGGTCATGTTACTCAACCGTAGCTATGGTCATGTTGCTGAATTGCGGCTTTGTTATGTTACTCATTCATGGCTATGGTCATGTTTCTGAATCGTGGCTATGGTCATATTACTGAATCGTGGCTCTGGTCATGTCAATGAATCGTGGCTATAGTCATGTTACTCAACCGTGACTATGGTCATGTTATTGAATTGTTGCTTTGGTCATGTTACTCAACCGTTACTATGGTTATGTTGCTCAACCGTGGCTATGGTCATGTTACTGAATCATTGCTTTGGTCATGTTATTGAACCGTGACTATAGTCATGTTCTTTAACTGTGGCTATGGTCATGTTAGTGAATCGTGGCTATGGTCATGTTCCTCAATAGTGGCTATGGTCATGTTGCTCAACCGTGGCTATGGTCATGTTGCTGAATTGTGGCAATGGTCATGTCAATGAATAATGGGTATGGTCATGTTATTCAACCGCAGCTATGGTCATGTTACTTAATCGTGGCTTTGGTGATGTTACTGAACCGTGGCTATGGTCATGTTGCTAAACCGTGGCTATGGTCATGTTACTGAATCGTGGCTATGGTCATGTTACTGAATCGTGGCTGTGGCCATGTTGCTGAATAGTGGCTATGGTCACGTTAATGAATTGTGGCTATTGTCATGTTGCTGAATCATGGCTATGGTCATGTCAATGAATCGTGGCTATGGTCATGTTACTCAACCGTAACTATGGTCATGTTAATCAACAGTGGCTATGGTCATGTTACTGAATCGTGGCTATGGTCATGTTACTGAATCGTGGCTATGGTCATGTCAGTGAATCAGAGCTATGGTCATGTCAGTGAATCGTGGCTATGGTCATGTCAGTGAATCGTGGCTATGGTCATGTTCCTGATTCGTGGTTATGGTAATGTTAAGTAACCGTGGCTATGGTCATGTTGTTGAATTGTGGCTAAGGTCATATCAATGAATCATGGCTATGGTCATGTGTGGCAAAGTGCCCCCCTGTGTATTATATGTTACGTGTTTTGTGTAAATGTTGGTGTATAGTCATCGGTACACGGGATATAAACGGGTCTGTGTTTCACGTGTGATTTAAAAATGTAGATTTGTATTTAGGCACGAGGAGGGCACAAATCACTTCACGTGCTGGTTAAAATGTAATGTGTGGTCACGGGAGTGCACTTAATTAATTCACGTGCAGTTGTACCGAGATTCCAATTGAATGATTGACTAGCAATCGAGTCTCGGTACAACTGCATAAAACAGCATGTTTTCACTCACTCGGGGTTGGGTGTTCGGTGAGTGGAGAACGGGTGTGGAGAAAGGGAAACTAAAAAGTTGAACTTAAATATATGTTTTCACTCACCGTGTTTGTTTGTTTGTCTGTATAGTCCGTTTTTGTTTACCTGTTTGTTTTGGTGAATGTGCCGTGTCCTGTGTGTTTTGTGTTTTGTTAAACCATTTATTTTCTGTCTGTTTATTTATTAAATGCTGAGCGAAAGCATTCGCTCAGCTCCACCAAACTCCACCTCTCTCTGTTATTTTTGTTCCTGCTTCTGCCGTGACGTCACCGCCCAGTCATCCTGTCACACGTTGTGTCCAGAAGAGGGATCACCAGCGCCTCCTGGACTCAGGCAGAAGTAGGGTACTGCAGTTTTTTTTCGTGGTTTTTTTCTTCTCATTGTGTGGAGAAAAGTAGTGAGGAGGAAGAAGGATGGGAAGAAAGAGGAGGATGAGAAGGCAGCAGTCCCAACATCAGCCGGAGGAACAGCAGCCCGGGTGTTACTGCTGTGCTAAGCCTGGGCATTCCAGCACCAACTGCCCCTGGTACCCCCTCGGACAGCTACCCCAGCTATGCCCCATCTGCGGAGGTAAGCACTACGTGGCCTGCTGCCCTGTCCAGGAGAGGGAGGAGCAGAAATCCTGCTGGATCCCTGTCCACCAGCAGAGGGTGAATGCCTGCTGGGTCCCTGTCCACCAGCAGAGGGTGAATGCCTGCTGGGTCCCTGTCCACCAGCAGAGGGTGAATGCCTGCTGGGTCCCTGTCCACCAGCAGAGGGTGAAGGCCTGCTGGGTCCCCCACCTGCAGAGGGAAAATGCCTGCTGGTCTCCCTTTCCGAGGCAGAGCCGCACCAGTCCCCTACAAGAGAGCCGCTCCCACCTCCACCGCCAGGAGACTACATGCCGCTCCCACCTCCACTGGCAGGAGCAGAGCAGCAGGAGCTGCCTCTGCCACCGCCACCTCCACCGGCAGGAGCAGAGCAGCAGGAGCTGCCTCTGCCTCCGCCACCTCCACCGGCAGTAGCAGAGCAGCAGGAGCTGCCTCTGCCTCCGCCACCTTCACCGGCAAGAGCAGAGCAGCAGGAGCTGCCTCTGCCTCCGCCAACCCCACCAGCAGAGGAGGAATGTCTGCTGGTATCACTTCCCCCACCAGCAGAGGATGAATGCCTGCTGGTAACACTTCCCCAACCAGCAGAGGATGAATGCCTGCTGGTATCACTTCCCCCACCGTCACGAGGAGAGGAGCAGGAGCTGCCTCTCCCTTCACCAGAAGGACCAGGACTAGATGCTGGCGGTCCTCAGCAGCCCTTGCATAGGCTGCTGAGGGAAGCACGGGAAGAACCGCCTGGCCGCAGAGGCCGAGAAGAGGGCCAACACCCGCACCCCAGCTTGTCCTGACTGCCTGCCCGCCGCCCAGGATGTCTGCCTCGCACGCCCAAGGATGCCTGCCTCGCCGCCCAAGGATGCCTGCCTCGCCGCCCAAGGATGCTTGCCTCGCCGCCCAAGGATGCCTGCCTCGCCGCCCAAGGATGCTTGCCTCGCTTCACCCAAGGATGCCTGCCTCGCTTCGCCCAAGGATGCCTGCCTCGCTTCACCCAAGGATGCCTGCCTCGCTTCGCCCAAGGATGCCTGCCTCGCTTCGCCCAAGGATGCTTGCCTCGCTTCACCCAAGGATGCCTGCCTCGCTTCGCCCAAGGATGCCTGCCTCGCTTCACCCAAGGATGCTTGCCTTGCATCGCCTGGGGTTGCCAGCCGCTCCGCATCGCCTGGGGCTACCTGTCGCTCCGCATCACCTGGGGCTGCCTTTTGCGCCACACAGGGTGCAGGGAGCGAGGGAGAAGTGGAGCTCTCGCTGCCGCCTCTATGGCCAGGAGCTCCCCTCCTGAGTTCGCCTCCCGAGGGTCCGCTGCCGTCGCCTCCCGAGGGTCCGCTGCTGCTGCCGTTGCCTCCCGAGGGTCCGCTGCTGCTGCCGTCGCCTCCCGAGGGTCTGCTGCTGCTGCCGTCACCTGGGGTCGCCAGGGATCCTGCTTCGCCTGGGGTCGTCGAGGGTCCTGCTTCGCCTGGGGTCGCCGAGGCCTCTGCTTTGCCTCGGTCGCGACACTGTGGCGGAGCTCCATGAATGGGAGCTGCCGGCCATGAAGAAATGGGGGAGGTCAGGAGACCAGCTCCCCAGCCGCATTTCCGTGGCAGGAACACGGTGGCCGGAGCCCCACGGAGGGAGCTGGCGGCCACAAAGAAGGGGGAGGTCAGGAGACCAGCTCCCCGCAGCAGTTTCGCTGCCGGAATTGGGTGGCCGGAGCCCCACGGAGGGGAACTGCCGGCCATGAAGAAGGGGGAGGTCAGGAGACCAGCTTCCCCGCAGCAGTTTCGCTGCGGAGATTGTGTGGTCGGAGCCCCACGGAGGGGAACTGCCGGCCATGAAGAAGGGGGGTCAGGAGACCAGCTCCCCAGCTGCACTTTCGCTGCAGGAGATAGTGTGGCTGAAGCCCCGGAAGAGGAGCTGCCAGCCACGAAGAATTGGGGGTGCCAGACATTCCACCATGGCCACCCCAGAAACAACTTGCTTCCCCTCTTCCGGGACTTTGGGACTGAGGGGGAGGTGGCCATTGAGGCCATGTGTGCTTTGCACAAGGGGGTATATGTGGCAAAGTGCCCCTGTGTATTATATGTTACGTGTTGTGTGTAAATGTTGGTGTATAGTCATCGGAACACAGGATATAAACGGGTCTGTGTTTCACGTGTGATTTAAAAATGTAGATTTGTATTTAGGCACGAGGAGGGCACAAATCACTTCACGTGCTGGTTAAAATGTAATGTGTGGTCACGGGAGTGCACTTAATTAATTCACGTGCAGTTGTACCGAGATTCCAATTGAATGATTGACAAGCAATCGAGTCTCGGTACAACTGCATAAAACAGCATGTTTTCACTCACTCGGGTTGGGTGTTCGGTGAGTGGAGAACGGTGTGGAGAAAGGGAAACTAAAAGTTGAACTTAAATATATGTTTTCACTCACCGTGTTTGTTCGTTTGTCTGTATAGTCCGTTTTGTTTACCTGTTTGTTTTGGTGAATGTGCCGTGTCCTGTGTGTTTTGTGTTCTGTTACAACCGTTTATTTTCTGTCTGTTTATTTATTAAATGCTGAGCGAAAGCATTCGCTCAGCTGCACCAAACTCCACTCTCTCTGTTGTTTTGTTCCTGCTTCTGCCATGACGTCACCGCCCAGTCATCCTGTCACATCATGTTACTCAACCGTTGCTATGGTCATGTTGCTGAATCGCGGCTTTGGTCATGTTACTCATTCGTGGCTATAGTCATGTTACTGAATTGTGGCTACGGTCATGTCAGTGAATCGTGGCTATGGTCATGTCAGTGAATCGAGGCTATGGTCATGCCTCTGAATCATGGTCATGGCTATGGTCATGTTACTGAATCGTGGCTATGGTCATGTTATTGAACCGTGACTATGGTCATGTTCCTTAACTGTGGCTATGGTCATGTTAGTGAATCGTGGCTATGGTCATGTTACTGAATAGTGGCTATGGTGATGTTACTGAATCGTGGCTTTGGTCATGTTACTCTACCGTGGCTATGGTCATGTTGCTCACCCGTGGCTATGGTCATGTTACTGAATCGTGGCTCTGGTCATGTCAATGAATCGTGGCTATGGTCATGTTACTCAACCGTGACTATGGTCATGTTATTGAATTGTTGCTTTGGTCATGTTACTCAACAGTTCCTATAGTCATGTTGCTCAACCGTGGCTATGGTCATGTTACTGAATCATTGCTATGGTCATGTTGCTGAATCGTGACTATGGTCATGGTACTGAATCGTGGCTATTGTCATGTTACTGAATAGTGGCTATGGTCATGTCAATAAATTGTGGCTATGGTCATGTTACTCAACTGTGACTATGGTCATGTTACTGAATCGTGGCTATGGTCATGTCAATGAATCGTGGCTATGGTCATGTTACTCAAAAGTGGCTATGGTCATGTTACTGAATTGTGGCTACGGTCATGTCAGTGAATCGTGGCTATGGTCATGTCAGTGAATCGAGGCTATGGTCATGCCGCTGAATCATGGCTATGGTCATGTTATTGAACCGTGACTATGGTCATGTTCCTTAACTGTGGCTACGGTCATGTTAGTGAATCATGGCTATGGTCATGTTACTGAATAGTGGCTATGGTCATGTTACTGAATCGTGGCTATGGTCATGTTACTATACCGTGGCTATGGTCATGTTGCTCACCCGTGGCTATGGTCATGTTACTGAATCGTGGCTATGGTCATGTAACTGAAATGTGGCTATGGTCATGTTACTGAATCGTGGCTCTGGTCATGTCAATGAATCGTGGCAATGGTCATGTTACTCAACTGTGAAAATGGTCATGTTATTGAATTGTTGCTTTGGTCATGTTACTCAACAGTTCCTATAGTCATGTTGCTCAACCGTGGCTATGGTCATGTCAATGAATTGTGGCTATTGTAATGTCAATGAATCGTGGCTATGATCATGTTACTCAGCCGTGGCATTGGTCATGTTGCTGAATCACGGCTATGGTCATGTTACTCATTCGTGGCTATAGTCATGTTACTGAATCGTGGCTATAGTAATGTCAGTGAATCGTGGCTATGGTCATGTCAGTGAACAATGGCTATGGTCATGTCGCTGAATCATGGCTAAGGTTATGTTAATGAATCGTGGCTATGGTGATGTTACTGAATCGTGGCTTTGGTCATGTTACTCTACCGTGGATATGGTCATGTTACTCAACCGTGGCTATGGTCATGTTACTGAATCGCGGCTATGGTAATTTTACTGAATCGTGGCTATGGCCATGTTACTCAACAGTGGCTATGGTCATGTTACTGAATCACGGTTATGTTCATGTTACTGAATCGTGGCTATGGTCATGTTACTGAATAGTGGCTATGGTCATGTCATTGAATCGGAGCTATAGTCATGTCAGTGAATGGTGGCTATGGTCATGTAGCTTAATCGTGGTTATGGTCATGTTACTGAATCATGGCACTGGTCATGTTACTCAACCGTGGCTTTGATGATGTTGCTCAACCGAGGCTATGGTCATGTTACTGAATCGTGGCAAGGTCATGTCAATGAATTGTGGCTATGTTCATGTTACTCAACCGCAGCTATGGTATTGTTGCTGAATCGTGACATTGGTCATGTTACTCAACAGTGGCTATGATCATGTTGCTCAACAGTGGCTATGGTCATGTTACTGAATCGTGGCTATGGTCATGTTGCTGAATCGTGGCTATGGTCATGTTGCTGAATCGTGGCTATGGTCATGTTACTGAATCGTGGCTATGGTCATGTTACTGAATCGTGGCTATGGTCATGTTACTCAACCGTGACTATGGTCATGTTACTCAACCGTGGCTATGGTCATGTTACTGAATTGTGGCTATGGTCATGTTACTAATTCATGGCTATGGTCATGTCAGTGAATCAGAGCTATGGTCATGTCAGTGAATCGTGGCTATGGTCATGTCAGTGAATCGATTCTATGGTCATGTTCCTGAATCGTGGCTATGGTCATGTTACTTAACCGTGGCTAGTGTCATGTCAATGAATCGTGGCTATGGTCATGTTACTCAACCGTAGCTATGGTCATGTTGCTGAATTGCGGCTTTGTCATGTTACTCATTCGTGGCTATGGTCATGTTTCTGAATCGTGGCTATGGTCATGTTACTGAATCGTGGCTATGGTCATGTCAATGAATCGTGGCTATGGTCATGTTACTCAACCGTGACTATGGTCATGTTATTGAATTGTTGCTTTGGTCATGTTACTCAACCGTTACTATGGTTATGTTGCTCAACCGTGGCTATGGTCATGTTACTGAATCATTGCTTTGGTCATGCTGCTGAATCGTGACTATGGTCATGGTACTGAATCGTCGCTATTGTCATGTTACTGAATCGTGGCTATGGTCATGTTATTGAACCGTGACTATAGTCATGTTCTTTAACTGTGGCTATGGTCATGTTAGTGAATCGTGGCTATGGTCATGTTCCTCAATAGTGGCTATGGTCATGTTGCTCAACCGTGGCTATGGTCATGTTGCTGAATTGTGGCAATGGTCATGTCAATGAATAATGGGTATGGTCATGTTATTCAACCGCAGCTATGGTCATGTTACTTAATCGTGGCTTTGGTGATGTTACTGAACCGTGGCTATGGTCATGTTGCTAAATCGTGGCTATGGTCATGTTACTGAATCGTGGCTATGGTCATGTTACTGAATCGTGGCTGTGGCCATGTTGCTGAATAGTGGCTATGGTCACGTTAATGAATTGTGGCTATTGTCATGTTGCTGAATCGTGGCTATGGTCATGTCAATGAATCGTGGCTATGGTCATGTTACTCAACCGTAACTATGGTCATGTTAATCAACAGTGGCTATGGTCATGTTACTGAATCGTGGCTATGGTCATGTTACTGAATCGTGGCTATGGTCATGTCAGTGAATCAGAGCTATGGTCATGTCAGTGAATCGTGGCTATGGTCATGTCAGTGAATCGTGGCTATGGTCATGTTCCTGATTCGTGGTTATGGTAATGTTAAGTAACCGTGGCTATGGTCATGTTGTTGAATTGTGGCTAAGGTCATATCAATGAATCATGGCTATGGTCATGTGTGGCAAAGTGCCCCCCTGTGTATTATATGTTACGTGTTTTGTGTAAATGTTGGTGTATAGTCATCGGTATACGGGATATAAACGGGTCTGTGTTTCACGTGTGATTTAAAAATGTAGATTTGTATTTAGGCACGAGGAGGGCACAAATCACTTCACGTGCTGGTTAAAATGTAATGTGTGGTCACGGGAGTGCACTTAATTAATTCACGTGCAGTTGTACCGAGATTCCAATTGAATGATTGACTAGCAATCGAGTCTCGGTACAACTGCATAAAACAGCATGTTTTCACTCACTCGGGGTTGGGTGTTCGGTGAGTGGAGAACGGGTGTGGAGAAAGGGAAACTAAAAAGTAGAACTTAAATATATGTTTTCACTCACCGTGTTTGTTCGTTTGTCTGTATAGTCCGTTTTGTTTACCTGTTTGTTTTGGTGAATGTGCCGTGTCCTGTGTGTTTTGTGTTTTGTTAAACCATTTATTTTCTGTCTGTTTATTTATTAAATGCTGAGCGAAAGCATTCGCTCAGCTCCACCAAACTCCACCTCTCTCTGTTATTTTTGTTCCTGCTTCTGCCGTGACGTCACCGCCCAGTCATCCTGTCACACGTGTTGTCCAGAAGAGGGATCACCAGCGCCTCCTGGACTCAGGCAGAAGTAGGGTACTGCAGTTTTTTTTCGTGTTTTTTTTCTTCTCATTGTGTGGAGAAAAGGAGTGAGGAGGAAGAAGGATGGGAAGAAAGAGGAGGATGAGAAGGCAGCAGTCCCAACATCAGCCGGAGGAACAGCAGCCCGGGTGTTACTGCTGTGCTAAGCCTGGGCATTCCAGCACCAACTGCCCCTGGTACCCCCTCGGACAGCTACCCCAGCTATGCCCCATCTGCGGAGGTAAGCACTACGTGGCCTGCTGCCCTGTCCAGGAGAGGGAGGAGCAGAAATCCTGCTGGGTCCCTGTCCACCAGCAGAGGGTGAATGCCTGCTGGGTCCCTGTCCACCAGCAGAGGGTGAATGCCTGCTGGGTCCCTGTCCACCAGCAGAGGGTGAATGCCTGCTGGGTCCCTGTCCACCAGCAGAGGGTGAAGGCCTGCTGGGTCCCCCACCTGCAGAGGGAAAATGCCTGCTGGTCTCCCTTTCCGAGGCAGAGCCGCACCAGTCCCCTACAAGAGAGCCGCTCCCACCTCCACCGCCAGGAGACTACATGCCGCTCCCACCTCCACTGGCAGGAGCAGAGCAGCAGGAGCTGCCTCTGCCACTGCCACCTCCACCGGCAGGAGCAGAGCAGCAGGAGCTGCCTCTGCCTCCGCCACCTTCACCGGCAGGAGCAGAGCAGCAGGAGCTGCCTCTGCCTCCACCAACCCCACCAGCAGAGGAGGAATGTCTGCTGGTATCACTTCCCCCACCAGCAGAGGATGAATGCCTGCTGGTAACACTTCCCCAACCAGCAGAGGATGAATGCCTGCTGGTATCACTTCCCCCACCGTCACGAGGAGAGGAGCAGGAGCTGCCTCTCCCTTCACCAGAAGGACCAGGACTAGATGCTGGCGGTCCTCAGCAGCCCTTGCATAGGCTGCTGAGGGAAGCACGGGAAGAACCGCCTGGCCGCAGAGGCCGAGAAGAGGGCCAACACCCGCACCCCAGCTTGTCCTGACTGCCTGCCCGCCGCCCAAGGATGTCTGCCTCGCTCGCCCAAGGATGCCTGCCTCGCCGCCCAAGGATGCCTGCCTCGCCGCCCAAGGATGCCTGCCTCGCCGCCCAAGGATGCCTGCCTCGCCGCCCAAGGATGCCTGCCTCGCTTCGCCCAAGGATGCCTGCCTCGCTTCGCCCAAGGATGCCTGCCTCGCTTCGCCCAAGGATGCCTGCCTCGCTTCACCCAAGGATGCCTGCCTCGCTTCGCCCAAGGATGCCTGCCTCGCTTCACCCAAGGATGCTTGCCTTGCATCGCCTGGGGTTGCCAGCCGCTCCGCATCACCTGGGGTTGCCAGCCGCTCCGCATCGCCTGGGGCTGCCTTTTGCGCCACACAGGGTGCAGGGTGCGAGGGAGAAGTGGAGCTCTCGCTGCCGCCTCTATGGCCAGGGGCTCCCCTCCTGAGTTCGCCTCCCGAGGGTCCGCTGCCGTCGCCTCCCGAGGGTCCGCTGCTGCTGCCGCTGCCTCCCGAGGGTCCGCTGCTGCTGCCGTCGCCTCCCGAGGGTCTGCTGCTGCTGCCGCCACCTGGGGTCGCCAGGGATCCTGCTTCGCCTGGGGTCGTCGAGGGTCCTGCTTCGCCTGGGGTCGCCGAGGCCTCTGCTTTGCCTCGGGTCGCTACACTGTGGCCGGAGCTCCATGAATGGGAGCTGCCGGCCATGAAGAAATGGGGGAGGTCAGGAGACCAGCTCCCCAGCCGCATTTCCGTGGCAGGAAACACGGTGGCCGGAGCCCCACGGAGGGGAGCTGGCGGCCACAAAGAAGGGGGAGGTCAGGAGACCAGCTCCCCGCAGCAGTTTCGCTGCCGGAAATTGGGTGGCCGGAGACCCACGGAGGGGAACTGCCGGCCATGAAGAAGGGGGAGGTCAGGAGACCAGCTCCCCAGCTGCACTTTCGCTGCAGGAGATAGTGTGGCTGAAGCCCGGAAGAGGGAGCTGCCAGCCACGAAGAATTGGGGGTGCCAGACATTCCACCATGGCCACCCCCAGAAACAACTTGCTTCCCCTCTTCCGGGACTTTGGGACTGAGGGGGAGGTGGCCATTGAGGCCATGTGTGCTTTGCACAAGGGGGTATATGTGGCAAAGTGCCCCTGTGTATTATATGTTACGTGTTGTGTGTAAATGTTGGTGTATAGTCATCGGTACACAGGATATAAATGGGTCTGTGTTTCACGTGTGATTTAAAAATGTAGATTTGTATTTAGGCACGAGGAGGGCACAAATCACTTCACGTGCTGGTTAAAATGTAATGTGTGGTCACGGAGTGCACTTAATTAATTCACGTGCAGTTGTACCGAGATTCCAATTGAATGATTGACAAGCAATCGAGTCTCGGTACAACTGCATAAAACAGCATGTTTTCACTCACTCGGGTTGGGTGTTCGGTGAGTGGAGAACGGTGTGGAGAAAGGGAAACTAAAAGTTGAACTTAAATATATGTTTTCACTCACCGTGTTTGTTCGTTTGTCTGTATAGTCCGTTTTTGTTTACCTGTTTGTTTTGGTGAATGTGCCGTGTCCTGTGTGTTTTGTGTTCTGTTACAACCGTTTATTTTCTGTCTGTTTATTTATTAAATGCTGAGCGAAAGCATTCGCTCAGCTGCACCAAACTCCACCTCTCTCTGTTGTTTTTGTTCCTGCTTCTGCCATGACGTCACCGCCCAGTCATCCTGTCACATCATGTTACTCAACCGTTGCTATGGTCATGTTGCTGAATCGCGGCTTTGGTCATGTTACTCATTCGTGGCTATAGTCATGTTACTGAATTGTGGCTATGGTCATGTCAGTGAATCGTGGCTATGGTCATGTCAGTGAATCGTGGATATGGTCATGTCGCTGAATCATGGCTATGGTCATGTTACTGAATCGTGGCTATGGTCATGTTATTGAATCGTGACTATGGTCATGTTACTCAACTGTGGCTATGGTCATGTTAGTGAATCGTGGCTATGGTCATGTTACTGAATAGTGGCTATGGTCATGTTACTGAATCGTGGCTATGGTCATGTTACTCAACCGTGGCTATGGTCATGTTGCTCAACCGTGGCTATGGTCATGTTACTGAATCGTGGCTATGGTCATGTCAATGAATCGTGGCTATGGTCATGTTACTCAACCGTGGCTATGGTCATGTTATTGAATTGTTGCTATGGTCATGTTACTCAATCGTGGCTATGGTCATGTTGCTCAACCGTGGCTATGGTCATGTTACTGAATCATGGCTATGGTCATGTTGCTGAATCGTGGCTATGGTCATGTTACTGAATCGTGGCTATGGTCATGTTACTGAATAGTGGCTATGGTCATGTCACTAAATTGTGGCTATGGTCATGTTACTCAACTGTGGCTATGGTCATGTTACTGAATCGTGGCTATGGTCATGTCACTGAATCGTGGCTATGGTCATGTTACTCAAAAGTGGCTATGGTCATGTTACTGAATCGTGGCTATGGTCATGTTACTGAATCGTGGCTATGGTCATGTTACTGAATCGTGGCTATGGTCATGTTACTGAATCGTGGCTATGGTCATGTTACTGAATCGTGGCTATGGTCATGTTACTGAATCGTGGCTATGGTCATGTTACTGAATCGTGGCTATGGTCATGTTACTGAATCGTGGCTATGGTCATGTTACTGAATCGTGGCTATGGTCATGTTACTGAACCGCGGCTATGGTCATGTTACTGAATCGTGTCTATGGTCATGTTACTGAATAGTGGCTATGGTCATGTTACTGAATCGTGGCTATAGTCATGTTACTGAATAGTGGCTATGGTCATGTTACTGAATCGTGGCTATGGTCATGTTACTGAATCGTGGCTATGGTCATGTTACTGAATCGTGGCTATGGTCATGTTACTCAACCGTGGCTATGGTCATGTTACTGAATCGTGGCTATGGTCATGTTACTGAATCGTGGCTATGGTCATGTTACTGAATCGTGGCTATGGTCATGTTACTGAATCGTGGCTATGGTCATGTTACTGAATCGTGGCTATGGTCATGTTACTGAATCGTGGCTATGGTCATGTTACTGAATCGTGGCTATGGTCATGTTACTGAATCGTGGCTATGGTCATGTTACTGAATCGTGGCTATGGTCATGTTACTGAATCGTGGCTATGGTCATGTTACTGAATCGTGGCTATGGTCATGTTACTGAATCGTGGCTATGGTCATGTTACTGAATCGTGGCTATGGTCATGTTACTGAATCGTGGCTATGGTCATGTTACTGAATCGTGGCTATGGTCATGTTACTGAATCGTGGCTATGGTCATGTTACTGAATCGTGGCTATGGTCATGTTACTGAATCGTGGCTATGGTCATGTTACTGAATCGTGGCTATGGTCATGTTACTGAATCGTGGCTATGGTCATGTTACTGAATCGTGGCTATGGTCATGTTACTCAATCGTGGCTATGGTCATGTTACTGAATCGTGGCTATGGTCATGTTACTGAATCGTGGCTATGGTCATGTTACTGAATCGTGGCTATGGTCATGTTACTGAATCGTGGCTATGGTCATGTTACTCAATCGTGGCTATGGTCATGTTACTCAACCGTGGCTATGGTCATGTTACTGAATCGTGGCTATGGTCATGTTACTGAATCGTGGCTATGGTCATGTTACTGAATCGTGGCTATGGTCATGTTACTGAATCGTGGCTATGGTCATGTTACTGAATCGTGGCTATGGTCATGTTACTGAATCGTGGCTATGGTCATGTTACTGAATCGTGGCTATGGTCATGTTACTGAATCGTGGCTATGGTCATGTTACTGAATCGTGGCTATGGTCATGTTACTGAATCGTGGCTATGGTCATGTTACTGAATCGTGGCTATGGTCATGTTACTCAATCGTGGCTATGGTCATGTTACTGAATCGTGGCTATGGTCATGTTACTCAATCGTGGCTATGGTCATGTTACTGAATCGTGGCTATGGTCATGTTACTGAATCGTGGCTATGGTCATGTTACTGAATCGTGGCTATGGTCATGTTACTGAATCGTGGCTATGGTCATGTTACTGAATCGTGGCTATGGTCATGTTACTGAATCGTGGCTATGGTCATGTTACTGAATCGTGGCTATGGTCATGTTACTGAATCGTGGCTATGGTCATGTTACTGAATCGTGGCTATGGTCATGTTACTGAATCGTGGCTATGGTCATGTTACTGAATCGTGGCTATGGTCATGTTACTGAATCGTGGCTATGGTCATGTTACTGAATCGTGGCTATGGTCATGTTACTGAATCGTGGCTATGGTCATGTTACTGAATCGTGGCTATGGTCATGTTACTGAATCGTGGCTATGGTCATGTTACTGAATCGTGGCTATGGTCATGTTACTGAATCGTGGCTATGGTCATGTTACTGAATCGTGGCTATGGTCATGTTACTGAATCGTGGCTATGGTCATGTTACTGAATCGTGGCTATGGTCATGTTACTGAATCGTGGCTATGGTCATGTTACTCAATCGTGGCTATGGTCATGTTACTCAATCGTGGCTATGGTCATGTTACTGAATCGTGGCTATGGTCATGTTACTGAATCGTGGCTATGGTCATGTTACTGAATCGTGGCTATGGTCATGTTACTGAATCGTGGCTATGGTCATGTTACTGAATCGTGGCTATGGTCATGTTACTCAATCGTAGCTATGGTCATGTTACTGTATCGTGGCTATGTTCATGTTATTGAATCGTGGCTATGGTCATGTTACTGAATCGTGGCTATGGTCATGTGTGGCAAAGTGCCCCCCTGTGTATTATATGTTACGTGTTGTGTGTAAATGTTGGTGTATAGTCATCGGTACACGGGATATAAACGGGTCTGTGTTTCACGTGTGATTTAAAAATGTAGATTTGTATTTAGGCACGAGGAGGGCACAAATCACTTCACGTGCTGGTTAAAATGTAATGTGTGGTCACGGGAGTGCACTTAATTAATTCACGTGCAGTTGTACCGAGATTCCAATTGAATGATTGACTAGCAATCGAGTCTCGGTACAACTGCATAAAAACAGCATGTTTTCACTCACTCGGGGTTGGGTGTTCGGTGAGTGGAGAACGGGTGTGGAGAAAGGGAAACTAAAAAGTTGAACTTAAATATATGTTTTCACTCACCGTGTTTGTTTGTTTGTCTGTATAGTCCGTTTTTGTTTACCTGTTTGTTTTGGTGAATGTGCCGTGTCCTGTGTGTTTTGTGTTTTGTTAAACCATTTATTTTCTGTCTGTTTATTTATTAAATGCTGAGCGAAAGCATTCGCTCAGCTCCACCAAACTCCACCTCTCTCTGTTATTTTTGTTCCTGCTTCTGCCGTGACGTCACCGCCCAGTCATCCTGTCACACGTGTTGTCCAGAAGAGGGATCACCAGCGCCTCCTGGACTCAGGCAGAAGTAGGGTACTGCAGTTTTTTCGTGTTTTTTTCTTCTCATTGTGTGGAGAAAAGGAGTGAGGAGGAAGAAGGATGGGAAGAAAGAGGAGGATGAGAAGGCAGCAGTCCCAACATCAGCCGGAGGAACAGCAGCCCGGTGTTACTGCTGTGCTAAGCCTGGGCATTCCAGCACCAACTGCCCCTGGTACCCCCTCGGACAGCTACCCCAGCTATGCCCCATCTGCGGAGGTAAGCACTACGTGGCCTGCTGCCCTGTCCAGGAGAGGGAGGAGCAGAAATCCTGCTGGGTCCCTGTCCACCAGCAGAGGGTGAATGCCTGCTGGGTCCCTGTCCACCAGCAGAGGGTGAATGCCTGCTGGGTCCCTGTCCACCAGCAGAGGGTGAATGCCTGCTGGGTCCCTGTCCACCAGCAGAGGGTGAAGGCCTGCTGGGTCCCCCACCTGCAGAGGGAAAATGCCTGCTGGTCTCCCTTTCCGAGGCAGAGCCGCACCAGTCCCCTACAAGAGAGCCGCTCCCACCTCCACCGCCAGGAGACTACATGCCGCTCCCACCTCCACTGGCAGGAGCAGAGCAGCAGGAGCTGCCTCTGCCACTGCCACCTCCACCGGCAGGAGCAGAGCAGCAGGAGCTGCCTCTGCCTCCGCCACCTTCACCGGCAGGAGCAGAGCAGCAGGAGCTGCCTCTGCCTCCACCAACCCCACCAGCAGAGGAGGAATGTCTGCTGGTATCACTTCCCCCACCAGCAGAGGATGAATGCCTGCTGGTAACACTTCCCCAACCAGCAGAGGATGAATGCCTGCTGGTATCACTTCCCCCACCGTCACGAGGAGAGGAGCAGGAGCTGCCTCTCCCTTCACCAGAAGGACCAGGACTAGATGCTGGCGGTCCTCAGCAGCCCTTGCATAGGCTGCTGAGGGAAGCACGGGGAAGAACCGCCTGGCCGCAGAGGCCGAGAAGAGGGCCAACACCCGCACCCCAGCTTGTCCTGACTGCCTGCCTCGCTTCGCCCAAGGATGTCTGCCTCGCTTCACCCAAGGATGCCTGCCTCGCTTCGCCCAAGGATGCCTGCCTCGCTTCGCCCAAGGATGTCTGCCTCGCTTCGCCCAAGGATGCTTGCCTTGCATCGCCTGGGGTTGCCAGCCGCTCCGCATCACCTGGGGTTGCCAGCCGCTCCGCATCGCCTGGGGCTGCCTTTTGCGCCACACAGGGTGCAGGGTGCGAGGGAGAAGTGGAGCTCTCGCTGCCGCCTCTATGGCCAGGGGCTCCCCTCCTGAGTTCGCCTCCCGAGGGTCCGCTGCCGTCGCCTCCCGAGGGTCCGCTGCTGCTGCCGTTGCCTCCCGAGGGTCCGCTGCTGCTGCCGTCGCCTCCCGAGGGTCTGCTGCTGCTGCCGTCACCTGGGGTCGCCAGGGATCCTGCTTCGCCTGGGGTCGTCGAGGGTCCTGCTTCGCCTGGGGTCGCCGAGGCCTCTGCTTTGCCTCGGGTCGCTACACTGTGGCCGGAGCTCCATGAATGGGAGCTGCCGGCCATGAAGAAATGGGGGGAGGTCAGGAGACCAGCTCCCCCAGCCGCATTTCCGTGGCAGGAAACACGGTGGCCGGAGCCCCACGGAGGGGAGCTGGCGGCCACAAAGAAGGGGGGGGAGGTCAGGAGACCAGCTCCCCGCAGCAGTTTCGCTGCCGGAAATTGGGTGGCCGGAGACCCACGGAGGGGAACTGCCGGCCATGAAGAAGGGGGAGGTCAGGAGACCAGCTCCCCAGCTGCACTTTCGGCAGGAGATAGTGTGGCTGAAGCCCCGGAAGAGGGAGCTGCCAGCCACGAAGAATTGGGGGTGCCAGACATTCCACCATGGCCACCCCCAGAAACAACTTGCTTCCCCTCTTCCGGGACTTTGGGACTGAGGGGGAGGTGGCCATTGAGGCCATGTGTGCTTTGCACAAGGGGGTATATGTGGCAAAGTGCCCCTGTGTATTATATGTTACGTGTTGTGTGTAAATGTTGGTGTATAGTCATCGGTACACAGGATATAAATGGGTCTGTGTTTCACGTGTGATTTAAAAATGTAGATTTGTATTTAGGCACGAGGAGGGCACAAATCACTTCACGTGCTGGTTAAAATGTAATGTGTGGTCACGGGAGTGCACTTAATTAATTCACGTGCAGTTGTACCGAGATTCCAATTGAATGATTGACAAGCAATCGAGTCTCGGTACAACTGCATAAAAACAGCATGTTTTCACTCACTCGGGGTTGGGTGTTCGGTGAGTGGAGAACGGGTGTGGAGAAAGGGAAACTAAAAAGTTGAACTTAAATATATGTTTTCACTCACCGTGTTTGTTCGTTTGTCTGTATAGTCCGTTTTTGTTTACCTGTTTGTTTTGGTGAATGTGCCGTGTCCTGTGTGTTTTGTGTTCTGTTACAACCGTTTATTTTCTGTCTGTTTATTTATTAAATGCTGAGCGAAAGCATTCGCTCAGCTGCACCAAACTCCACCTCTCTCTGTTGTTTTTGTTCCTGCTTCTGCCATGACGTCACCGCCCAGTCATCCTGTCACATCATGTTACTCAATCGTTGCTATGGTCATGTTACTGAATCGTGGCTATGGTCATGTTACTCAATCGTGGCTATGGTCATGTTACTGAATCGTGGCTATGGTCATGTTACTGAATCGTGGCTATGGTCATGTTACTGAATCGTGGCTATGGTCATGTTACTGAATCGTGGCTATGGTCATGTTACTGAATCGTGGCTATGGTCATGTTACTGAATCGTGGCTATGGTCATGTTACTGAATCGTGGCTATGGTCATGTTACTGAATCGTGGCTATGGTCATGTTACTGAATCGTGGCTATGGTCATGTTACTGAATCGTGGCTATGGTCATGTTACTGAATCGTGGCTATGGTCATGTTACTCAATCGTGGCTATGGTCATGTTACTGAATCGTGGCTATGGTCATGTTACTGAATCGTGGCTATGGTCATGTTACTGAATCGTGGCTATGGTCATGTTACTGAATCGTGGCTATGGTCATGTTACTGAATCGTGGCTATGGTCATGTTACTGAATCGTGGCTATGGTCATGTTACTGAATCGTGGCTATGGTCATGTTACTGAATCGTGGCTATGGTCATGTTACTGAATCGTGGCTATGGTCATGTTACTGAATCGTGGCTATGGTCATGTTACTGAATCGTGGCTATGGTCATGTTACTGAATCGTGGCTATGGTCATGTTACTGAATCGTGGCTATGGTCATGTTACTGAATCGTGGCTATGGTCATGTTACTGAATCGTGGCTATGGTCATGTTACTGAATCGTGGCTATGGTCATGTTACTGAATCGTGGCTATGGTCATGTTACTGAATCGTGGCTATGGTCATGTTACTGAATCGTGGCTATGGTCATGTTACTGAATCGTGGCTATGGTCATGTTACTGAATCGTGGCTATGGTCATGTTACTGAATCGTGGCTATGGTCATGTTACTGAATCGTGGCTATGGTCATGTTACTGAATCGTGGCTATGGTCATGTTACTGAATCGTGGCTATGGTCATGTTACTGAATCGTGGCTATGGTCATGTTACTGAATCGTGGCTATGGTCATGTTACTGAATCGTGGCTATGGTCATGTTACTGAATCGTGGCTATGGTCATGTTACTGAATCGTGGCTATGGTCATGTTACTGAATCGTGGCTATGGTCATGTTACTGAATCGTGGCTATGGTCATGTTACTGAATCGTGGCTATGGTCATGTTACTGAATCGTGGCTATGGTCATGTTACTGAATCGTGGCTATGGTCATGTTACTGAATCGTGGCTATGGTCATGTTACTGAATCGTGGCTATGGTCATGTTACTGAATCGTGGCTATGGTCATGTTACTGAATCGTGGCTATGGTCATGTTACTGAATCGTGGCTATGGTCATGTTACTGAATCGTGGCTATGGTCATGTTACTGAATCGTGGCTATGGTCATGTTACTGAATCGTGGCTATGGTCATGTTACTGAATCGTGGCTATGGTCATGTTACTGAATCGTGGCTATGGTCATGTTACTGAATCGTGGCTATGGTCATGTTACTGAATCGTGGCTATGGTCATGTTACTGAATCGTGGCTATGGTCATGTTACTGAATCGTGGCTATGGTCATGTTACTGAATCGTGGCTATGGTCATGTTACTGAATCGTGGCTATGGTCATGTTACTGAATCGTGGCTATGGTCATGTTACTGAATCGTGGCTATGGTCATGTTACTGAATCGTGGCTATGGTCATGTTACTGAATCGTGGCTATGGTCATGTTACTGAATCGTGGCTATGGTCATGTTACTGAATCGTGGCTATGGTCATGTTACTGAATCGTGGCTATGGTCATGTTACTGAATCGTGGCTATGGTCATGTTACTGAATCGTGGCTATGGTCATGTTACTGAATCGTGGCTATGGTCATGTTACTGAATCGTGGCTATGGTCATGTTACTGAATCGTGGCTATGGTCATGTTACTGAATCGTGGCTATGGTCATGTTACTGAATCGTGGCTATGGTCATGTTACTGAATCGTGGCTATGGTCATGTTACTGAATCGTGGCTATGGTCATGTTACTGAATCGTGGCTATGGTCATGTTACTGAATCGTGGCTATGGTCATGTTACTGAATCGTGGCTATGGTCATGTTACTGAATCGTGGCTATGGTCATGTTACTGAATCGTGGCTATGGTCATGTTACTGAATCGTGGCTATGGTCATGTTACTGAATCGTGGCTATGGTCATGTTACTGAATCGTGGCTATGGTCATGTTACTGAATCGTGGCTATGGTCATGTTACTGAATCGTGGCTATGGTCATGTTACTGAATCGTGGCTATGGTCATGTTACTGAATCGTGGCTATGGTCATGTTACTGAATCGTGGCTATGGTCATGTTACTGAATCGTGGCTATGGTCATGTTACTGAATCGTGGCTATGGTCATGTTACTGAATCGTGGCTATGGTCATGTTACTGAATCGTGGCTATGGTCATGTTACTGAATCGTGGCTATGGTCATGTTACTGAATCGTGGCTATGGTCATGTTACTGAATCGTGGCTATGGTCATGTTACTGAATCGTGGCTATGGTCATGTTACTGAATCGTGGCTATGGTCATGTTACTGAATCGTGGCTATGGTCATGTTACTGAATCGTGGCTATGGTCATGTTACTGAATCGTGGCTATGGTCATGTTACTGAATCGTGGCTATGGTCATGTTACTGAATCGTGGCTATGGTCATGTTACTGAATCGTGGCTATGGTCATGTTACTGAATCGTGGCTATGGTCATGTTACTGAATCGTGGCTATGGTCATGTTACTGAATCGTGGCTATGGTCATGTTACTGAATCGTGGCTATGGTCATGTTACTGAATCGTGGCTATGGTCATGTTACTGAATCGTGGCTATGGTCATGTTACTGAATCGTGGCTATGGTCATGTTACTGAATCGTGGCTATGGTCATGTTACTGAATCGTGGCTATGGTCATGTTACTGAATCGTGGCTATGGTCATGTTACTGAATCGTGGCTATGGTCATGTTACTGAATCGTGGCTATGGTCATGTTACTGAATCGTGGCTATGGTCATGTTACTGAATCGTGGCTATGGTCATGTTACTGAATCGTGGCTATGGTCATGTTACTGAATCGTGGCTATGGTCATGTTACTGAATCGTGGCTATGGTCATGTTACTGAATCGTGGCTATGGTCATGTTACTGAATCGTGGCTATGGTCATGTTACTGAATCGTGGCTATGGTCATGTTACTGAATCGTGGCTATGGTCATGTTACTGAATCGTGGCTATGGTCATGTTACTGAATCGTGGCTATGGTCATGTTACTGAATCGTGGCTATGGTCATGTTACTGAATCGTGGCTATGGTCATGTTACTGAATCGTGGCTATGGTCATGTTACTGAATCGTGGCTATGGTCATGTTACTGAATCGTGGCTATGGTCATGTTACTGAATCGTGGCTATGGTCATGTTACTGAATCGTGGCTATGGTCATGTTACTGAATCGTGGCTATGGTCATGTTACTGAATCGTGGCTATGGTCATGTTACTGAATCGTGGCTATGGTCATGTTACTGAATCGTGGCTATGGTCATGTTACTGAATCGTGGCTATGGTCATGTTACTGAATCGTGGCTATGGTCATGTTACTGAATCGTGGCTATGGTCATGTTACTGAATCGTGGCTATGGTCATGTTACTGAATCGTGGCTATGGTCATGTTACTGAATCGTGGCTATGGTCATGTTACTGAATCGTGGCTATGGTCATGTTACTGAATCGTGGCTATGGTCATGTTACTGAATCGTGGCTATGGTCATGTTACTGAATCGTGGCTATGGTCATGTTACTGAATCGTGGCTATGGTCATGTTACTGAATCGTGGCTATGGTCATGTTACTCAATCGTGGCTATGGTCATGTTACTGAATCGTGGCTATGGTCATGTTACTGAATCGTGGCTATGGTCATGTTACTGAATCGTGGCTATGGTCATGTTACTGAATCGTGGCTATGGTCATGTTACTGAATCGTGGCTATGGTCATGTTACTGAATCGTGGCTATGGTCATGTTACTGAATCGTGGCTATGGTCATGTTACTGAATCGTGGCTATGGTCATGTTACTGAATCGTGGCTATGGTCATGTTACTGAATCGTGGCTATGGTCATGTTACTGAATCGTGGCTATGGTCATGTTACTGAATCGTGGCTATGGTCATGTTACTGAATCGTGGCTATGGTCATGTTACTGAATCGTGGCTATGGTCATGTTACTGAATCGTGGCTATGGTCATGTTACTGAATCGTGGCTATGGTCATGTTACTGAATCGTGGCTATGGTCATGTTACTGAATCGTGGCTATGGTCATGTTACTGAATCGTGGCTATGGTCATGTTACTGAATCGTGGCTATGGTCATGTTACTGAATCGTGGCTATGGTCATGTTACTGAATCGTGGCTATGGTCATGTTACTGAATCGTGGCTATGGTCATGTTACTGAATCGTGGCTATGGTCATGTTACTGAATCGTGGCTATGGTCATGTTACTGAATCGTGGCTATGGTCATGTTACTGAATCGTGGCTATGGTCATGTTACTGAATCGTGGCTATGGTCATGTTACTGAATCGTGGCTATGGTCATGTTACTGAATCGTGGCTATGGTCATGTTACTGAATCGTGGCTATGGTCATGTTACTGAATCGTGGCTATGGTCATGTTACTGAATCGTGGCTATGGTCATGTTACTGAATCGTGGCTATGGTCATGTTACTGAATCGTGGCTATGGTCATGTTACTGAATCGTGGCTATGGTCATGTTACTGAATCGTGGCTATGGTCATGTTACTGAATCGTGGCTATGGTCATGTTACTGAATCGTGGCTATGGTCATGTTACTGAATCGTGGCTATGGTCATGTTACTGAATCGTGGCTATGGTCATGTTACTGAATCGTGGCTATGGTCATGTTACTGAATCGTGGCTATGGTCATGTTACTGAATCGTGGCTATGGTCATGTTACTGAATCGTGGCTATGGTCATGTTACTGAATCGTGGCTATGGTCATGTTACTGAATCGTGGCTATGGTCATGTTACTGAATCGTGGCTATGGTCATGTTACTGAATCGTGGCTATGGTCATGTTACTGAATCGTGGCTATGGTCATGTTACTGAATCGTGGCTATGGTCATGTTACTGAATCGTGGCTATGGTCATGTTACTGAATCGTGGCTATGGTCATGTTACTGAATCGTGGCTATGGTCATGTTACTGAATCGTGGCTATGGTCATGTTACTGAATCGTGGCTATGGTCATGTTACTGAATCGTGGCTATGGTCATGTTACTGAATCGTGGCTATGGTCATGTTACTGAATCGTGGCTATGGTCATGTTACTGAATCGTGGCTATGGTCATGTTACTGAATCGTGGCTATGGTCATGTTACTGAATCGTGGCTATGGTCATGTTACTGAATCGTGGCTATGGTCATGTTACTGAATCGTGGCTATGGTCATGTTACTGAATCGTGGCTATGGTCATGTTACTGAATCGTGGCTATGGTCATGTTACTGAATCGTGGCTATGGTCATGTTACTGAATCGTGGCTATGGTCATGTTACTGAATCGTGGCTATGGTCATGTTACTGAATCGTGGCTATGGTCATGTTACTGAATCGTGGCTATGGTCATGTTACTGAATCGTGGCTATGGTCATGTTACTCAATCGTGGCTATGGTCATGTTACTGAATCGTGGCTATGGTCATGTTACTGAATCGTGGCTATGGTCATGTTACTGAATCGTGGCTATGGTCATGTTACTGAATCGTGGCTATGGTCATGTTACTGAATCGTGGCTATGGTCATGTTACTGAATCGTGGCTATGGTCATGTTACTGAATCGTGGCTATGGTCATGTTACTGAATCGTGGCTATGGTCATGTTACTGAATCGTGGCTATGGTCATGTTACTGAATCGTGGCTATGGTCATGTTACTGAATCGTGGCTATGGTCATGTTACTGAATCGTGGCTATGGTCATGTTACTGAATCGTGGCTATGGTCATGTTACATGCAATTACATGGCTATTATGTTTCTGACATTATTTGTTACAAACAATTACCCATTTATACAGTATGGTCATGTTACTGGCAATCTAGGTAGGCTACCTTGGTCATGTTACTGAATCAGTGGCTATGGTCATGTTACTGAATCGTGGCTATGGTCATGTTACTGAATCGCTAGGCTCCACACTGCTGCTCATGGTTACTGAATCGTGGCTATGGTCATGTTACTGAATCGTGGCTATGGTCATGTTACTGAATCGTGGCTATGGTCATGTTACTGAATCGTGGCTATGGTCATGTTACTGAATCGTGGCTATGGTCATGTTACTGAATCGTGGCTATGGTCATGTTACTGAATCGTGGCTATGGTCATGTTACTGAATCGTGGCTATGGTCATGTTACTGAATCGTGGCTATGGTCATGTTACTGAATCGTGGCTATGGTCATGTTACTGAATCGTGGCTATGGTCATGTTACTGAATCGTGGCTATGGTCATGTTACTGAATCGTGGCTATGGTCATGTTACTGAATCGTGGCTATGGTCATGTTACTGAATCGTGGCTATGGTCATGTTACTGAATCGTGGCTATGGTCATGTTACTGAATCGTGGCTATGGTCATGTTACTGAATCGTGGCTATGGTCATGTTACTGAATCGTGGCTATGGTCATGTTACTGAATCGTGGCTATGGTCATGTTACTGAATCGTGGCTATGGTCATGTTACTGAATCGTGGCTATGGTCATGTTACTGAATCGTGGCTATGGTCATGTTACTGAATCGTGGCTATGGTCATGTTACTGAATCGTGGCTATGGTCATGTTACTGAATCGTGGCTATGGTCATGTTACTGAATCGTGGCTATGGTCATGTTACTGAATCGTGGCTATGGTCATGTTACTGAATCGTGGCTATGGTCATGTTACTGAATCGTGGCTATGGTCATGTTACTGAATCGTGGCTATGGTCATGTTACTGAATCGTGGCTATGGTCATGTTACTGAATCGTGGCTATGGTCATGTTACTGAATCGTGGCTATGGTCATGTTAGTGAATCGTTGCTATGGTCATGTCAATGAATCGTGGCTATGGTCATGTTACTGAATCATGGCTATGGTCATGTTACTGAATAGTGGCTATGGTCATGTTTCTGAATCCGTGGCTATGGTCATGTTGCTGAATCATGGCTATGGGCATGTTGCTGAATCATGGCTATGGTCATGTTACTGAATCGTGGCTATGGTCATGTTACTGAATCGTGGCTATGGTCATGTTACTCAATCGTGGCTATGGTCATGTTACTGAACCGTGGCTATGGTCATGTTACTGAATCGTGGCTATGGTCATGTTACTGAATCAGTGGCTATGGTCATGTTACTGAATCGTGGCTATGGTCATGTTACTGAATCATGGCTATGGTCATGTTACTGAATCGTGGCTATGGTCATGTTACTGAATCGTGGCTATGGTCATGTTACTCAATCATGGCTATGGTCATGTTACTGAATCGTGGCTATGGTCATGTTACTCAATCGTGGCTATGGTCATGTTACTGAATCGTGGCTATGGTCATGTTACTGAATCGTGGCTATGGTCATGTTACTCAATCGTGGCTATGGTCATGTTACTCAACCGTGGCTATGGTCATGTTATTGAATCGTGGCTATGGTCATGTTACTCAATCGTGGCTATGGTCATGTTGCTCAACTGTGGCTATGGTCATGTTACTGAATCGTGGCTATGGTCATGTTGCTGAATCGTGGCTATGGTCATGTTACTGAATCGTGGCTATGGTCATGTTACTGAATCGTGGCTATGGTCATGTCACTGCATTTTGGCTATGGTCATGTTACTCAACCGTGACTATGGTCATGTTACTCAACCGTGGCTATGGTCATGTTACTGAATCGTGGCTATGGTCATGTCAATGAATCATGGCTATGGTCATGTTACTCAATCAGTGGCTATGGTCATGTTACTGAATCGTGGCTATGGTCATGTTACTCAAACGTGGCTATGGTCATGTTACTCAACCGTGGCTATGGTCATGTTACTGAATCGTGGCTATGGTCATGTCAATGAATCGTGGCTATGGTCATGTCACTGAATCGTGGCTATGGTCATGTTATTGAATCATGGTTATGGTCATGTTACTTAACCGTGGCTATGGTCATGTCAGTGAATCGTGGCTATGGTCATGTTACTGAATCGTGGCTATGGTCATGTCAATGCATCGTGGCTATGGTCATTGTACTGAATCGTGGCTATGGTCATGTTACTGAATCGTGGCTATGGTCATGTCAATAAATCGTGGCTATGGTCATGTTACTCAACCGTGACTATAGTCATTTTACTGAATCGTGGCTTTGAGCATGTCAATGAATTATGGCAATGGTCATGTTACTCAACCGTGGCTATGGTCATGTTACTGAATCGCGGCTATGGTCATGTTACAGAATCGTCGCTATGATCATGTTACTGAATCGTGGCTATGGTCATGTCAGTGAATCAGAGATTTGGTCATGTTACTGAATCGTGGCTATGGTCATGTTACTGAATCATGGCTATGGTAACGTCAGTGAATCAGAACTATGGTCATGTCAGTGAATCGTGCCTATGGTCATGTCGCTGAATCGTGGCTATGGTCATGTTACTGATTCGTGGCTATGGTCATGTTACTTAACCGTGGCAATGGTCATGTCATTGAATCATGGGTATGGTCATTTTACTCAACCGTGGCTATGGTCATGGTGCTGAAGCGTGGAAATGGTCATGTCAATGAATAGTGGTTATTGTCATGTTACTCAACAGTAGCTATGGTCATGTTATTGAATTGTGTCTTTGGTCATGTTACTCAACTGTGGCTATGGTCATGTCGCACAACCGTGGCTATGGTCATGTTACTGAATTGTTGCATTTGGTCATGTTGCTGAATTGTGGCTATGGTGATGGTACTGAATCGTGGCCATTGTCATGTTACTGAATCGTGGCTATGGTCATGTCACTGAATCGTGGCTATGGTCATATTTTTGAATCATGACTATGGTCATGTTACTTGACCGTGGCTATTGTCATGTCAGTGAATTTTGGCTATGGTCATGTTACTGAATCATGGCTATGGTCATGTCAATGCATCGTGGCTATGATCATGTTACTGAATCGTGGCTTTCGTCATGTTACTCAACCGTGGCTATGGTTTGTTACTGAATCATGGCTTTGGTCATGTTACTCAACCGTGGCTTTGATCACGTTGCTCAACCGTGGCTATGGTCATGTTACTGAATCGTGGCTATGGTCATGTCAGTGAATCGGAGATTTGGTCATGTTAGTGAATCGTAGCTATTGTCATGTCGCTGAATCGTGACTATGGTCATGTTACTGAATCGTGGCTATGGTCATGTTGCTGAAGCGTGGAAATGGTCATGTCAATGAATAGTGGCTATGGTCATGTTACTCAACCGTGGCTATGGTCATGTTGCTCAACCGTGGCTATGGTCATGTTACTGAACCGCTGTTCTTATCATGTTGCTGAATTGTGGCTATGGTCATGGTACTGAATCGTGGCTTTTGTCATGTTACTCAATCGTGGCTATGGTCATTTCAATAAATCGTGGCTATGGTCATGTTAGTCAACTGTGACCAATGTCATGTTACTGAATCGTGGCTTTGGTCATGTCAATGAATCGTGGCTATGGTTATGTTACTCAACCGTGGCTATGGTCATGTTACTGAATCGTGGCTATAGTCATGTTATTGAATTGTGGCTATGGTCATGTTCCTCAATCGTAGCTTTGGTCATGTTACTCAGCCGTAGCTATGGTCATGTTACTGAATCATGGCATTGGTCATGTTAGTCAACCGTGGCTATGATCAAGTTGCTCAAACGTGGCTATGGTCATGTTACTGAATCGTGGCTATGGTCATGATGCTGAATCATGGCTATCATGTTACTCAAACGTAACTATGGTCATGTTACTCAACAGTGGCTATGGTCATGTTGCTGAAGCGTGGAAATGGTCATGTCAATGAATAGTGGTTATTGTCATGTTACTCAACAGTAGCTACGGTCATGTTATTGAATTGTGGCTTTGGTCATGTTACTCAACTGTTGCTATTGTCATGTCGCTCAACCGTGGCTATGGTCATGTTACTGAATCGTTGCTATGGTCATGTTGCTGAATTGTGGCTATGGTCATGGTACTGAATCGTGGCTATTGTCATGTTACTGAATCGTGGCTATGGTCATGTCACTGAATCGTGGCTATGGTCATATTATTGAATCATGACTATGGTCATGTTACTTAACCGTGGCTATTGTCATGTCAGTGAATTGTGGCTATGGTCATGTTACTGAATCATGGCTATGGTCATGTCAATGCATCGTGGCTATGGTCATGTTACTCAACCGTGACTATGGTCATATTACTCAACCATGGCTATGGTCATGTTACTGAATCGTGGCTATGATCATGTTACTGAATCGTGTCTTTCGTCATGTTACTCAACCGTGGCTATGGTTTGTTACTGAATCATGGCTTTGGTCATGTTACTCAACCGTGGCTTTGATCACGTTGCTCAACCGTGGCTATGGTCATGTTACTGAATCGTGGCTATGGTCATGTCAGTGAATCAGAGATTTGGTCATGTTAGTGAATCGTAGCTATTGTCATGTCGCTGAATCGTGACTATGGTCATGTTACTGAATCGTGGCTATGGTCATGTTGCTGAAGCGTGGAAATGGTCATGTCAATGAATAGTGGCTATGGTCATGTTACTCAACCGTGGCTATGGTCATGTTGCTCAACCGTGGCTATGGTCATGTTACTGAACCGTTGCTCTTATCATGTTGCTGAATTGTGGCTATGGTCATGGTACTGAATCGTGGCTTTTGTCATGTTACTCAATCGTGGCTATGGTCATTTCAATAAATCGTGGCTATGGTCATGTTAGTCAACTGTGACCAATGTCATGTTACTGAATCGTGGCTTTGGTCATGTCAATGAATCGTGGCTATGGTTATGTTACTCAACCGTGGCTATGGTCATGTTACTGAATCGTGGCTATAGTCATGTTATTGAATTGTGGCTATGGTCATGTTCCTCAATCGTAGCTATGGTCATGTTACTCAGCCGTAGCTATGGTCATGTTACTGAATCATGGCATTGGTCATGTTAGTCAACCGTGGCTATGATCAAGTTGCTCAAACGTGGCTATGGTCATGTTACTGAATCGTGGCTATGGTCATGATGCTGAATCGTGGCTATGGTCATGTTACTGAACCGTGGCTATGGTCATGTTACTGAATCGTGGCTATGGTCATGTTACTGAACCGTGGCTATGGTCATGTTACTGAATCGTGGCTATGGTCATGTTAATGAATTGTGGCTATGGTCATGTTACTGAAATTAGGACATTATGCTAGAGACTGCCCTGAAGGGGGCAGTACAACACAACAGCAAATACAACCTCGGATGGGGTTATATGGCTTAAATCAACCATGAAATAAGAAGGGAAATGTAGAGAGAGAAGTTAATAACGAACCAATTAAATTATGCCCTTTACAATTTGATACACATACTAGCCCAACTATAACATTAACAGTAGAAGGGAAAGAGATTATATTTTTAGTAGACACCGGAGCAGCTAGATCAGTAATTAAACACAGTGAGGCAGGACACCTGCAGTTATCAGGAAACACTGTACTAACTGTTGGGGCCTGAAGTCAAACCAATAAGGAACAGGTTACTACCAGAGCTAGGGTGCAGTGTAATAATATGTCTGTTGACCATGCGTTTATATGTTCGCGTTTGTGCCCAGTAAATTTGTGTGGGAGGGATCTGTTAACGGCTCTACGCATCACGATAGAATGTAGTCAGGAAGGCATTATCGTTGAAGTGCCATTACTATATCATGGAGAAGCCGATTGGCTATATCGTGGGACCTGTTGCCAGGAATCCTAACCACACAATTGGAGCGGCTTGCACGAGAAGTATGCGACTCACAAACAGACTTTATGCCAGCACCTCGTATGCACTGCACGGCGCTTTTCTCGCATGGCCAACGCAACCTTGAATTTGAAAAAGATTGGTTTACTCCTCCGTGCCCTGTCTATGTTGAATATGTGTCCTCTGAATATTTATACTGGTCAAAGGATTTTACTGTTCTATCTATCTGTTTGTCAAAAGAACAAAAGTGTTCTTTTCTACTAAGGGCTCTGCCCCTCATGTATCTCTTGCTAAGCGACCAGAACGAGCCTGGAAAGATTTGGGTCCGTGGGTGTTAGCACTAGCTAAATTAGTTGATTGGGTGCCAGCGCCCAGAGGCGAGTACTCTCCGTCCGGTCAAGCATACCGGATGTTACAAAGAGGGGCCTGGGCGTGCCATCGAGTGGCTGTGGAGCTTTCAGACACGCCTGGGCCACAGGACGTCATGTTGTTACATGACCCTGAGCTAGCCTGGTTGAAAGACATACCCCAGCAACTGTGGCCCACCAGTAAAAATGATTTTGGTCGTATTAAGAATTGCGAACCTCTGGTGGTGACACCCAAAAGCACGCACCGACCCAAACGAAAACAATACCCCTTGGGACGGGATGCTACTGACGGCATAAAACCACTGTTAGAAGAACTGGTACTAAAAGGAGCCATCATTCCGGCCCGGGAGCTCGGTGCAATTCTCCCATTCTCCCAGTCCGAAAGGCGAATGGAGAGTGGCGATTTGTACAGGATCTCCGTGAAATTAACGATGCCGTACAGCAGCGGACCCCAATTGTCCCTAATCCAATAACCTGTCTCTCTGCCGTTCCCCATTAGCAAAATGGTTCACTGTAATTGATCTGGCAAACGCATTCTTTAGTATACCCATTGAGAAGGGTTCACAGGAATGGTTTGCTTTTACCTTTGAAGGAAAACAATGGACATGGACAGTCTGTCCACAAGGGTACACTGAAAGTCCGGCCGTATTCAGTGCTGCAATGCAGGCAAATTTAGCAGGATTCATACCCCCGCTGGGAGTAAGCTGGTGCAGTATGTCGATGATTTATTACTGTGCTCTGAATCCTTTGAGGAGAGCGAAACCGATACTAAGGCTTTGTTGTGTTTTCTTGCACTTAATGGGCATAAAGCCAGTAAGCACAAGCTACAGCTGTGCAAACAGGAAGTAACTTATTTGGGTCACAAACTATCAGCTGCAGGAAAGTCGCTGGGGTCTGAAAGAGTGCAAGCTATATTAGACTTACCACAACCGGTGACTAAGAAACAAATGATGACCTTTCTTGGTATGACTGGTTACTGTAGAAACTGGATACTAAACTATGCCTCTAAGGCACAACCTTTACATGACTTGATACATACCAACCAGCTTAAAATGACTGATGCCATTATATGGACTGAAGCTAGTCTGCATGCCTTTATGGCACTAAAACAGGCCCTTTCTAGCAGCCCCTGCCTGGGACTACCTGACCACGGTAAACCTTTTAACCTATATGTGTCTGAAAAGGATGGGTTCATGTCTGCTGTCCTTACGCAAAAGCATGGGGACAAACAACGACCAGTGGGCTACTACTCTAAACGAATGGATGCTGTAGTATGAGGCAAAGTCGCCTGCATTCGAGCCGTAGCAGCAGCATCCGAGGCTGTTAGCTCCTCCGTAGATATAGTACAAATGTCCCCCCTGACAGTGTATGTCCCCCATGCTGTTTCCGCTCTACTTAATCAAGCTAAAACAGCCCGCCTTACACCTGCCCGTTTGCTCCATTACCAGAATGTCCTATTAACCATGCCCAATGTTACTGTACAACCCTGCACCAGCCTTAACCCTGCTACACTCCTCCCTAACGAAGAGGAGGGTGAGCCACACGACTGTCAACAGCTAGTGAAAGAAGTCGCCGATTAACAATGGACAGCTAGTCAAAAACCTGCTGGATGCCATACAACGGCCAAAAGCTATCGCAGTAGTTAAATGCGCAGCGCACACTAACTCCACTGATGTTGTTTCCCTAGGTAATGCACGTGCAGACGCAGCAGCTAAAGCTGCAGCTACACTGGGGACCACCCTTGCTGCCTCATTGTTTACTACTGTTGTTACTGACCAACCCTTTTCTCTCCAAGATATTCTTGATTTACAGGCCTCCACCAATGACAAGGAGAAACGTAAATGGAAACAACGTGGCGGCCAATCCTCTTCTGGTCTGTGGTTAGGCCCTAACGGCAAGCCCATACTACCCCGATCTTGCTATCCCTTTATGTGTAAGTGGGCACACGGTCTTGACCATGTGTCCAAAGGAGGGGTAGTAGATTATGTCTATCAATTTTGGTTTTGTTTTGGTTTTACTGCTTTTGCTGAACAATATTGCTCCAAATGTGTTATATGTATGCAGAACAACATGGGAAGGGGTACAGGTGTTCCCATGTCCGCCCATCCCAAACCTAATCAGCCATTTGACCATATAATGATGGATTTCATTGAACTAACCCCATGGCAAGGGAAAAAGTATTGCTTGGTACTCGTAGACATGTTCTCTCGTTGGATTGAGGCTTTCCCCGTCAAACATGCATCTGCCCTAGCGGTGGCCCGCGTGTTGGTAAGGGAAATCATACCCCGATATGGAGTACCCATGAAATTAAGTTCTGACAACGGCTCCCATTTTGTAAACGAGATCATTGACTGTTTGGGAGCCTCGTTCCACATTGATCTTAAGCGACACTGTGCTTACCATCCACAAAGTGGAGGCGCAGTGGAGCGCTGAATCAGACCCTGAAAAGCAAATTGACAAAATTGTGTGCTGAAACTGGGCTGGCCTGGGGAACGGTACTACCTTTGGCTCTGATGTACATGAGGGGACGCCCTCATGCTGCACATGGTTTGAGTCCCCATGAGGTTTTGACTGGTCGCATTATGTGTATGCCTAATCAGTTGCCCCACACCAGACACCAGTTAACGCTCCAAGGCTGTGATGATGAGCTCATGGCATATTGTGTCGCTCTTAACGATGTGCTTAAGAATCTCTTTTCTAGGGTAAGAGTTGCCCTGCCCGACCCAACAGAAGGACCTGGACACAACGTCCACCCCGGCGATTGGGTGGTGATCAAGGACCTTCGGAGGAAGTATTGGCACCAACAGCGCTGGACTGGACCATTCCAAGTATTGCTGACAACTCCCACCGCAATAAAGGTAGCTGAGAGGTCCACGTGGGTCCACGCCAGTCACTGCAGGAAGGTACCGCACGATCCAGACCAAGATGTCTCCACTCAAGTTTCTCCTGGGACTAGTCACCATGCTCTTGAGCGTGTGTCTCCTCACCCTGCTGCTCCTTGAGTCTCCCAGTATTAAAGCAAAAGGAACACACTGCACCAGTGGAGTGCTGAACACAATGTAGACCATACTAGTAATGCCTGGTGGTCTCTGTTGCGCCACACTACCAGGAACACTTTGAATATCACCGAACCTTGCTATGTTTGTTCTCTAATGACACACTCAGCAGGGGAACCATTCCCTTGTACCCAGTAGAAGTGTCAACAAACACCCTTGCACCTGCAATGACTATAGTTACGGCCTCCAGCACGGAAATGACACAACAGAGCTGTATAAACGAGATGGTGGATCTCCACAACAAGAGCCAAAATGTATCCATGAACATTTTTAGAGGAGCCATGAATATTTATACAGGAACTGATCGCAGCACCTCCGACTGTACCGTCAATCATGCTGACTGTTATTCGAATGATACTCTGAGTATACATGTACAGTGGTGTAAGCAATTGGTTGGTGGGCCGAATCGAAACACGCCATTAAGTCACACTGTCCCACGAACTGCCTCTTTCTCCAACAACACCCTTTGTTGGTGTCAGGGAAACAGGACAAATGGAGTATTTATGGGGGTTTCACACTGCGAAACATATGTGTACTATGTAAAAATGTCAACCACTGACCTCCAGACTAGGCGAGGTAACACTGATAACCAAGGGGTGGTCCCTCCGATGCCGTTGGACCTCCTTTATTTTGGTGAACAAGACCTCACTGTCCGAGCAGGACCTATAGATATAGGTCCTGGACGGCTTGGCGCAAAAACAATGATTGATTTTTATTGGATATGTGGTAGAAATGTGTATACTAGCCTCCCTCGTGATTGGATAGGCTGTTGTGCTTTTGTAACCCTAAACACCACCATGAAAATATTTCCAGCTAACCAATCCCACGAGGTAACACCACAGAGAACAGGGGGTCTAAAGCGACAAAAGCGTAGTCAGTTCTTTAAGAAAAATGATGTCCCCGTCGACCATAGACGGAGTGCCAGATGGGATAAGTTTTGGGGCTCCCTCATGCCATGGATAGGGGCCAGTCAAAATTCCCATGAAATTGATAGAGTGGCTTATGAACTAGAAACCCTAATCAATTTAACTTTGGAAGGATTCCAGATTATGCAACCTGAAATGAGAGCTATCAGGATCATGGTTATGCAAAATCGAATGGTCCTAGATATGTTATTAGCTGAGCAAGGTGGGGTATGTCATATGGTGGGCGAACATTGCTGCACATATATTCATGAGGGAGACACCAATTTGACTAGTGTGGTAGACCACATGACCAGCCTTAGGGATCACATCCTTGCAGAACTTGCCTCCGATGGATTCTGGGATCCTTTTTCATGGATCTCTTCTCTATTTGGGGGATGGGGGGCTAAACTTTTCCTTTGGTGTATCTACGGTATTGTCTGTTTAATAGTTATATATGTTTGTATGCTCTGCCTAAAGAAACTGTGCACTAGAGCTACTGATTTTGCTCTTAATATGCCCTTGCTTACTAAGAAAAGTGAATGCAATAACGAAGATGAGGAAGATCCCTTTGTGGGATTGCAATTTTCTGAGTTGTAATTATATTACAAAAGGAGGGAATGTAGGGGAATAATTGCATAGAACCATTCCTGTACCTGTTTGTCACCACTCTGTACTACAATTATTCACTGAGTTATATGCTTTAAAGCATTTTGAGTTTATGATCTATTAAGTTTATAGAAATAAAGTAAATGTATTAAACTGCAGGTACGTGTAGCTGAAAACCAAACTGTGGGTGGTGTGACAAAAGGAACATGACTCCAGCTTATCGGTTGATCAGGGCGAACCCACCTTTCCACCTAACCTTTATTGTACTACCTTGTAAATACCTGTCCCCCCTTCCTTAATTACACCAACTGAGCTGACTCCAGCTTATAGGTTGATCAGGGCGAACCCACCTTTCCACCTAACCTTTATTGTACTACCTTGTAAATACCTGTCCCCCTTTCTTTGTTACACCAACTGAGTTGACTCTAACTTATTGGTTGAAAGGGAAACCACCCTTTCTCTCTGTAAAGGTATAATAACTGTATGCTAACTGTATACCAGAACACTCCTTGGGTTTCCTAACACTGATCTGTTGATCTGTTCTCGTGTCTGCAACCTAATAAAGCTTTATATCTCTGAATACCTGGTGCAGTTGGCTCTTTTAGTTGCAGACCTGAAAAGTTCCACGACACAGGTTGCTCAATCGTGGCTATAGTCATGTTGCTCAACTGTGGCTATGGTCATGTTATTGAATCGTAGCTATCGTCATGTTGTTGATTCATGGCTATGGTCATGTTGCTCAATCGATGCTATGGTCATGTTACTGAAACGTGGCTATGTTCTACTGAATCATGGCTATGGTCATGTCAATGAATCGTACCTATGGTCATGTTACTCAATCGTGGCTATGGTCATGTTACTAAATAGAGGCTATGGTCATGTTGCTCAATCGTGGCTATGGTCATGTCAATGAATTGTGGCTATGGACATGTCGCTGAATCATGGCTATGGTCATGTTGCTCAGTCGTGGCTATGGTCATGTAACTGAATCGTGGCTATGGTCATGTTACTGAATAGTGTCTATGGTCATGGCAATGAATCGTGCCTATGGCCATGTCGCTGAATCGTGGCTATGGTCATGTCGTTGAATAGTGGTTATGGTCATTTTGCTCAACCGTGGCTAAGGTCATGTTGCTCAATCGTGGCTATAGTCATGTTACTCAACCGTGGTTATGGTCATGTCGCTGAATAGTGGTTATGGTTATTTTGCTCAACCATGGCTATGGTCATGTTACTGAAACGTGGCCATGGTCAGGTTGCTCAGTCGTGGCTATAGTCATGTTGCTCAACTGTAGCTATGGTCATGTTATTGAATCGTGGCTATGGTCATGTTGCTGATTTGTGGCTATGGTCATGTTACTGAATCCTGGCTGTGGCCATGTTACTGAATCGTGACTATGGTCAAGTTGCTCAACCGTGGCAATTTTCATGATACTCAATCGTGCCTATGGTCATGTTACTGGATCGCGGCTATGGTCATTTTACTAAATCACGGCTATTGCCATGTCAGTGAATCATGTCTATGGTCATGTCGCTGAATCGTGGCAATGGTCATGTTACTGAATCGTGGCTATGTTCATGTTACTGAATCGTGGCTATGGTCATGTCAATGAATTGTGGCTATGGTCATTTTGCTCAATCGTGGCTATGGTGATGTTACTGAATCATGGCTATGGTCATGTCAATGAATAGTAGCTATGGTCATGTTACTCAATCCTGGCTATGGTCATGTTACTGAATAGAGGCTATGGTCATGTTATTGAATCGTGACTGTTCATGTTACTGAATAGTGGCTATGGTCATGTTGCTCAATCGTGGCTATGCTCATGTTACAGAATTGTGGCTATGGTCATGTTGCTCATACGTGGCTATGGTTATGTTACTGAATTGTGGCTATGTTTATGTTACTGAATCGTGGCCATGGTCATGTTAATGATTCATGGCTATGGTGATGTTACTCAATTGTGGCTATGGTCATATTACTGAATCGCGGCTATGGTCATGTTACTAAACCGTGGCTATGGTCATGTTACTAAACCGTGGCTATGGTCATGTTACTGAATTGAGGCTATGGTCCTGTTACTGAAACCTGGCTGTGGTCATGTTACTCAACCGTGGCCATGGTCATGTCACTGAATCGTGGCTATGGTGATGTTAATTAATCATGGCTATGGTCATGTTACTCAACCGTGGCTATGATCATGTTACTGAATCGCGGCTATGGTCATGTTACTGAATCGAGGCTAATGTCATGTCAGTGAATCGTGGCTATGGTCATGTCGCTGAATCGTGGCGATGGTCATGTTACTGAATCATGGCTATGGTCATGTCAATGAATCTTAGCTATGGTCATGTAACCTAATCTTGGCTATGGTCATGTTACTGAATAGAGGCTATGGTCATGTTGCTCAATCGTGGCTATGGTCATGTTACTGAATCGTGGCTATGGTTATGTTGCTCAAACGTGGCTATGGTCATGTTACTGAATCGTGGCCATGGTCATGTCAATGAATCATGGCTATGGTCATGTTACTCAATTGTGTCTATGGTCATATTACTGAATCGCGGCTAAGGTCATGTTACTAAACCGAACCTATGGTCATGTTACTTAATCATGGCTATGGTTATGTTACTCATTCGTGGCTATGGTCATGTTACTAAATGGAGGCTATGGTCCTGTTACAGAAACCTGGCTATGGTCATGTTACTCAACCGTGGCTATGGTCATGTTACTGAATCGTGGCTATGGTCATGTTACTGAATCGTGGCTATGGTCATGTTGCTCAAATGTGGCTATGGTCATGTTGCTCAATCGTGGCTATGGTCATGTTACATAACCGTGGCTATGGTGATGTTACTCAATCGTGGCTATGCTCATGTTACCGAATCGCAGCTAAGGTCATGTCAGTGAATAGTGGCTATTTTCATATCTCTCAGTCGTGGTTATGGTCATGTTACTCAACCGTGGCAATGGTCATGTTACTAAATCTTGGCTATGGTCATGTTACTGAATCGTGGCTATGGTCATGTTATTAAACCGAGGATATGGTCATGTTACTGAAACCTGGCTATGGTCATGTTACTCAACCATGGCTATGTTCATGTTACTGAATCACGGCTATGGTCATGTTACTGAAACCTGGCTATGGTGATGTTACTCAACCGTGGCTATGGTTATGTTACTGAATGGTGACCCAGGCGATTGCTCCAACTTGCCCATGCAGAGTTCCACGACCACGGGGACAGCTTCCACTGCCCTGGGCTGGCTTCCACCACCCGGGTTATTGCTCCCACGTGCCCAGGTAGGGTTCCACTACCCCGGGGACAGCTTCCACTGCCCTGGGCTGGCTTCCACTTGACCAGGCTGGTTCCACCACCCGGGCTATTGCTCCCACTTGCCCAGGCTAGGTTTCACGACCCAGGGGACAGCTTCCACTACCCCGGCCGGGCTTCCACTTGCTCAGACTGGCTGCCACCACTCGGGCTATTGGTCCCACTTGCCCAGGCAGGGTTCCACAACACCGGGGACATTTCCCACTGCCCCGGGCTGGCTTCCTCTTGCCCAGGCTGGGTTCCACTGCATTGGGGTGGCTTCCACCACCCGGGCTATTGCTCCCACTTGCCCAGGCAGGGTTCCACAACCCCGGGGACAGCTTCCACTGCCCTGGGCTGGCTTCTACTGCCCTGGGCTGTCTCCCACTTCCCATCCTGGGTTCCACGACTGAGGGAACTGCTTCCACTGCCCCGGGCTGGCTTCCAATGCCCTGGGATGGCTCCCACTTGCCCATCCTGGGTTCCACGACCACGGAGACTGCTTCCACTGCCCCGGGCTGGCTTCCACTGCCCTTGGCTGGCTTCCACTGCCCCAGGCTGGCTCCCACTTGCCCTGGCAGGCTTCCACCACCACGGGGACAGCTTCCACCTCCCTGGGCTGTCTTCCACTGCCACCACTTCAGGCCAACCTCATGGATCTCCCACTCGGCCACTCATCCTAACCTTAACCTAGGGGCCTCCTCACCCCCTCCAAAACGCACGACTATTAAGCCCCCCTCCACTGAGGTGTCCACCATCCTCCGCACATTCAAGACAGACGGGACCCTGGTCATGTCAACATCCTGACCCCAAAAAACGGGGCCTCCAGGCCCACAGGATCGGGTGCCAGGCGTGGTAGGTCAACCCACTTCCAGCCACATCACCAGAGCCTCGCCAGAAAAGAACCGGGTCATCAAGGGGGCTTAGCCCCGTCATGAGCCCGGAGGGGAGAGTCTCTAGCCTGGCCTTAACCAGCGACAGAGGTCATCCCACTTCCAGCCACAAGACCAGTGCTATCCCAGAAATGAACCGGGTCATTAAGTGGGCTTAACACCGTCCTGAACCCGAAGAACGAGGCCTCCAGCCCGGCCTGAACTGGCACAAGTCGTGGGAGGGGGCCACCAGGCAGACTTCCAGGGAGGCGGAAGCTGCCAGGGGTGAATGGGGACACTACCTGGGGTACAGAGCCTCCCACACGACCTCGATCGGTTGCTTGTACCCTTGGAATGAAGCTCCGTCGTGACTTAGAAATTTTTTTTGATCGAAATACTGTGTCCCTTGTAATATGCAGCTACCCCGTATATCTGCCATGTATTTGCATTAAGGGAGCAAGCCACTAATTCATGCCGACCTCCTGGAACTCCCGCTTGGCCACACATAGCAAATCTGTCCCCTTAGGAGAAGGTAAAGTTTAATCGTGGCTATTATCATGTTACTCAACCGTGGCTATGGTCATGTTGCTCAATCTTGGCTATGGTCATGTTACTCAACCGTGGCTATGGTTATGTTACTCAACCGTGGCTATGGTCATGTTACTGAATCGTGGCTATGGTCATGTTACTCAACCGTAGCTATGGTCATATTACTCAACCGTGGCTATGGTCATGTTACTGAATCGTGGCTATGGTGATTTTACTCAACCGTGGCTATGGTCATGTTACTCAAACGTGGCTATGGTCATGTTACTGAATCGTTGCTATTTTCATGTCACTGAATTGTGGCTATGATCATATTAATGAATCATTGCTATGGTCATGTTACTCAACCGTGGCTATGATCATGTTACTGAATCATGGCTATGGTCATGTCAGTGAATAGTAGCTATGGTCATGTGGATAAATCTTGGCTATGGTCATATCGCTGAAGAGTGGCTATGGTCATGTTACTGAATCGTGGCTATGGTCATGTTGCTCAGTCGTGGCTATGGTCATGTAACTGAATCGTGGCTATGGTCATGTTACTGAATAGTGTCTATGGTCATGTCAATGAATCGTGAATATGGCCATGTCGCTGAATCGTAGCTATTGTCATGTCGCTGAATATTGGTTATGGTCATTTTGCTCAACCGTGGCTATGGTCATGTTACTGAATCGTGGCTATGGTGATTTTACTCAACCGTGGCTATGGTCATGTTACTCAAACGTGGCTATGGTCATGTTACTGAATCGTTGCTATTTTCATGTCACTGAATTGTGGCTATGATCATATTAATGAATCATTGCTATGGTCATGTTACTCAACCGTGGCTATGATCATGTTACTGAATCATGGGTATGGTCATGTCAGTGAATAGTGGCTATGGTCATGTGGATAAATCTTGGCTATGGTCATATCGCTGAAGAGTGGCTATGGTCATGTTACTGAATCGTGGCTATGGTCATGTTGCTCAGTCGTTGCTATGGTCATGTAACTGAATCGTGGCTATGATCATGTTACTGAATAGTGTCTATGGTCATGTCAATGAATCGTGAATATGGCCATGTTGCTGAATAGTAGCTATTGTCATGTCGCTGAATAGTGGTTATGGTCATTTTGCTCAACAGTGGCTAAGGTCATGTTGCTCAATCGTGGCTATAGTCATGTTACTCAACCGTGGCTATGGTTATGTTACTCAATTGTGGCTATGGTCATATTACTGAATCGTGGCTATGGTCATGTCAATGAATCGTGTCTATGGCCATGTCGCTGAATCGTGGTTTTGGTCATGTCGCTGAATAGTGGTTATGGTTATTTTGCTCAACCATGGCTATGGTCATGTTACTGAAACGTGGCCATGGTCAGGTTGCTCAGTCGTGGCTATAGTCATGTTGCTCAGCTGTGGCTATGGTCATGTTATTGAATCGTAGCTATGGTCATGTTGTTGATTTGTGGCTATGGTCATGTTACTGAATCCTGGCTGTGGCCATGTTACTGAATCGTGGCTATGGTCATGTTATGGAATCGTGGCTATGGTCATGTTGCTCAGCCGTGGCTATGGTCATGTTGCTCAATCGTGGCTATGGTCATGTTGCTCAACCGTGGCTATGGTCATGTTACTCAATCGTGGCTATGGTCATGTTACTGAATCATGGCTATGGTCATGTTACTAAATCACGGCTATGGTCATGTCAGTGAATCATGGCTATGGTCATGTCGCTGAATCGTGGCTATGGTCATGTTACTGAATCGTGGCTATGGTCATGTCAATGAATTGTGGCTATGGTCATGTTGCTCAATCGTGGCTATGGTCATGTTACTGAATCATGGCTATGGTCATGTCACTGAATCGTGGCTATGGTCATGTTACTCAATCGTGGCTATGGTCATGTTACTGAATAGAGGCTATGGTCATGTTGCTCAATCGTGGCTATGGTCATGTTACAAAATCGTGGCTATGGTCATGTTGCTCATACGTGGCTATGGTCATGTTACTGAATTGTGGCTATGGTCATGTTACTGAATCGTGGCTATGGTCATGTTACTGAATCATGGCTATGGTCATGTTACTCAATCGTGGCTATGGTCATGTTACTGAATCGTGGCTATGGTCATGTTACTAAATCGTGGCTATGGTCATGTTACTCAATCGTGGCTATGGTCATGTTACTCAATCGTGGCTATGGTCATGTTACTGAATCGTGGCTATGGTCATGTTACTGAAACCGTGGCTATGGTCATGTTACTCAACCGTGGCTATGGTCATGTTACTGAATCGTGGCTATGGTCATGTTACTGAATCATGGCTATGGTCATGTTACTCAACCGTGGCTATGGTCATGTTACTGAATCGTGGCTATGGTCATGTTACTGAATCGTGGCTATGGTCATGTTACTGAATCGTGGCTATGGTCATGTTACTGAATCGTGGCTATGGTCATGTTACTGAATCGTGGCTATGGTCATGTTACTGAATCGTGGCTATGGTCATGTTACTGAATCGTGGCTATGGTCATGTTACTGAATCGTGGCTATGGTCATGTTACTGAATCGTGGCTATGGTCATGTTACTGAATCGTGGCTATGGTCATGTTACTGAATCGTGGCTATGGTCATGTTACTGAATCGTGGCTATGGTCATGTTACTGAATCGTGGCTATGGTCATGTTACTGAATCGTGGCTATGGTCATGTTACTGAATCGTGGCTATGGTCATGTTACTGAATCGTGGCTATGGTCATGTTACTCAATCGTGGCTATGGTCATGTTACTGAATCGTGGCTATGGTCATGTTACTGAATCGTGGCTATGGTCATGTTACTGAATCGTGGCTATGGTCATGTTACTGAATCGTGGCTATGGTCATGTTACTGAATCGTGGCTATGGTCATGTTACTGAATCGTGGCTATGGTCATGTTACTGAATCGTGGCTATGGTCATGTTACTGAATCGTGGCTATGGTCATGTTACTGAATCGTGGCTATGGTCATGTTACTGAATCGTGGCTATGGTCATGTTACTGAATCGTGGCTATGGTCATGTTACTGAATCGTGGCTATGGTCATGTTACTGAATCGTGGCTATGGTCATGTTACTGAATCGTGGCTATGGTCATGTTACTGAATCGTGGCTATGGTCATGTTACTGAATCGTGGCTATGGTCATGTTACTGAATCGTGGCTATGGTCATGTTACTGAATCGTGGCTATGGTCATGTTACTGAATCGTGGCTATGGTCATGTTACTGAATCGTGGCTATGGTCATGTTACTGAATCGTGGCTATGGTCATGTTACTGAATCGTGGCTATGGTCATGTTACTGAATCGTGGCTATGGTCATGTTACTGAATCGTGGCTATGGTCATGTTACTGAATCGTGGCTATGGTCATGTTACTGAATCGTGGCTATGGTCATGTTACTGAATCGTGGCTATGGTCATGTTACTGAATCGTGGCTATGGTCATGTTACTGAATCGTGGCTATGGTCATGTTACTGAATCGTGGCTATGGTCATGTTACTGAATCGTGGCTATGGTCATGTTACTGAATCGTGGCTATGGTCATGTTACTGAATCGTGGCTATGGTCATGTTACTGAATCGTGGCTATGGTCATGTTACTGAATCGTGGCTATGGTCATGTTACTGAATCGTGGCTATGGTCATGTTACTGAATCGTGGCTATGGTCATGTTACTGAATCGTGGCTATGGTCGATTGCTCCAACTTGCCCATGCAGAGTTCCACGACCACGGGACATGCTTCCACTGCCGTAGGCTGGCTTCCACCACCCAGGCAATAGCTCGCACTTGCCAGGCAGGGTTCCATGACCCTGGGGACAGCTTCCACTGCCCTGGGCTGGCGTCCACCACCCGGGTTATTGCTCCCACGTGCCCAGGTAGGGTTCCACTACCCCGGGGACAGCTTCCACTGCCCTGGGCTGGCTTCCACTTTACCAGGCTGGCTTCCACCACCCGGGCTATTGCTCCCACTTGCCCAGGCTAGGTTTCACGACCCAGGGGACAGCTCCACTGCCTCGGCAGGGCTTCCATTTGCTCAGGCTGGCTTCCACCACTCGGGCTATTGGTCCCACTTGCCCAGGCAGGGTTCCACGACACCGGGGACATTTCCCACTGCCCCGGGCTGGCTTCCACTTGCCCAGGCTGGGTTCCACTGCATTGGGCTGGCTTCCACCACCCGGGCTATTGCTCCCACTTGCCCAGGCAGGGTTCCACAACCCCGGGACAGCTTCCACTGCCCTGGGCTGGCTTCCACTGCCCTGGGCTGTCTCCCACTTCCCATCCTGGGTTCCACGACCCAGGGACTGCTTCCACTGCCCCGGCTGGCTTCCAATGCCCTGGGATGGCTCCCACTTGCCCATCCTGGGTTCCACGACCACGGAGACTGCTTCCACTGCCCCGGCTGGCTTCCACTGCCCTTGGCTGGCTTCCACTGCCCCAGGCTGGCTCCCACTTGCCCTGGCAGGCTTCCACCACCACGGGGACAGCTTCCACCTCCCTGGGCTGGCTTCCACTGTCACCACTTCAGGCCAACCTCATGGATCTCCCACTGGCCACTCATCCTAACCTTAACCTAGGGGCCTCCTCACCCTCCAAAACGCACGACTATTAAACCCCTCCACTGAGGTGTCCACCATCCTCCGCACATTCAAGACAGACGGGACCCTGGTCATGTCAACATCCTGACCCCAAAAAACGGGGCCTCCAGGCCCACAGGATTGGGTGCCAGGTGTGGTAGGTCAACCCACTTCCAGCCACATCACCAGAGCCTCGCCAGAAAAGAACCGGGTCATCAAGGGGGCTTAGCCCCGTCATGAGCCCGGAGGGGAGAGTCTCTAGCCCGGCCTTAACCAGCGACAGAGGTCATCCCACTTCCAGCCACAAGACCAGTGCTATCCCAGAAATGAACCGGGTCATTAAGTGGGCTTAACACCGTCCTGAACCCGAAGAACGAGGGCCTCCAGCCCGGCCTGAACTGGCACAAGGTGCGGGAGGGGCCACCAGGCAGACATCCAGAGAGGTAGAAGCTGCAAGGGATGAATGGGGACCCTGCCTGGGGTACAGAGCCTCCCACACGGCCTCGATCGGTTGCTCGTACCCTTGGAATGAAGCTCCGTCCTGACTTAGAAATTTTGTTTTTGATCGAAATACCGTGTCCCATAGTAATATGCAGCTACCCCCCCGTGTATCTGCCATGTATTTGCATTAAGGGAGCAAGCCACTACTTCATGCCGACCTCCTGGAACTCCCACTTGGCCACACATAGCAAATCTGTCCCCTTAGGAGAAGGTAAAGTTTAATCGTGGCTATGGTCATGTTACTGAACCGTGGCTATGGTCATGTTGCTCAATCGTGGCTATGGTCATGTTACTGAATCGTGGCTATGGTCATGTTACTGAATCGTGGCTATGGTCATGTTACTGAATCGTGGCTATGGTCATGTTACTGAATCGTGGCTATGGTCATGTTACTGAATCGTGGCTATGGTCATGTTACTGAATCGTGGCTATGGTCATGTTACTGAATCGTGGCTATGGTCATGTTACTCAATCGTGGCTATGGTCATGTTACTGAATCGTGGCTATGGTCATGTTACTGAATCGTGGCTATGGTCATGTTACTGAATCGTGGCTATGGTCATGTTACTGAATCGTGGCTATGGTCATGTTACTGAATCGTGGCTATGGTCATGTTACTGAATCGTGGCTATGGTCATGTTACTGAATCGTGGCTATGGTCATGTTACTGAATCGTGGCTATGGTCATGTTACTGAATCGTGGCTATGGTCATGTTACTGAATCGTGGCTATGGTCATGTTACTGAATCGTGGCTATGGTCATGTTACTGAATCGTGGCTATGGTCATGTTACTGAATCGTGGCTATGGTCATGTTACTGAATCGTGGCTATGGTCATGTTACTGAATCGTGGCTATGGTCATGTTACTGAATCGTGGCTATGGTCATGTTACTGAATCGTGGCTATGGTCATGTTACTGAATCGTGGCTATGGTCATGTTACTGAATCGTGGCTATGGTCATGTTACTGAATCGTGGCTATGGTCATGTTACTGAATCGTGGCTATGGTCATGTTACTGAATCGTGGCTATGGTCATGTTACTGAATCGTGGCTATGGTCATGTTACTGAATCGTGGCTATGGTCATGTTACTGAATCGTGGCTATGGTCATGTTACTGAATCGTGGCTATGGTCATGTTACTGAATCGTGGCTATGGTCATGTTACTGAATCGTGGCTATGGTCATGTTACTGAATCGTGGCTATGGTCATGTTACTGAATCGTGGCTATGGTCATGTTACTGAATCGTGGCTATGGTCATGTTACTGAATCGTGGCTATGGTCATGTTACTGAATCGTGGCTATGGTCATGTTACTGAATCGTGGCTATGGTCATGTTACTGAATCGTGGCTATGGTCATGTTACTCAATCGTGGCTATGGTCATGTTACTGAATCGTGGCTATGGTCATGTTACTGAATCGTGGCTATGGTCATGTTACTGAATCGTGGCTATGGTCATGTTACTGAATCGTGGCTATGGTCATGTTACTGAATCGTGGCTATGGTCATGTTACTGAATCGTGGCTATGGTCATGTTACTGAATCGTGGCTATGGTCATGTTACTGAATCGTGGCTATGGTCATGTTACTGAATCGTGGCTATGGTCATGTTACTGAATCGTGGCTATGGTCATGTTACTGAATCGTGGCTATGGTCATGTTACTGAATCGTGGCTATGGTCATGTTACTGAATCGTGGCTATGGTCATGTTACTGAATCGTGGCTATGGTCATGTTACTGAATCGTGGCTATGGTCATGTTACTGAATCGTGGCTATGGTCATGTTACTGAATCGTGGCTATGGTCATGTTACTGAATCGTGGCTATGGTCATGTTACTGAATCGTGGCTATGGTCATGTTACTGAATCGTGGCTATGGTCATGTTACTGAATCGTGGCTATGGTCATGTTACTGAATCGTGGCTATGGTCATGTTACTGAATCGTGGCTATGGTCATGTTACTGAATCGTGGCTATGGTCATGTTACTGAATCGTGGCTATGGTCATGTTACTGAATCGTGGCTATGGTCATGTTACTGAATCGTGGCTATGGTCATGTTACTGAATCGTGGCTATGGTCATGTTACTGAATCGTGGCTATGGTCATGTTACTGAATCGTGGCTATGGTCATGTTACTGAATCGTGGCTATGGTCATGTTACTGAATCGTGGCTATGGTCATGTTACTGAATCGTGGCTATGGTCATGTTACTGAATCGTGGCTATGGTCATGTTACTGAATCGTGGCTATGGTCATGTTACTGAATCGTGGCTATGGTCATGTTACTGAATCGTGGCTATGGTCATGTTACTGAATCGTGGCTATGGTCATGTTACTGAATCGTGGCTATGGTCATGTTACTGAATCGTGGCTATGGTCATGTTACTGAATCGTGGCTATGGTCATGTTACTGAATCGTGGCTATGGTCATGTTACTGAATCGTGGCTATGGTCATGTTACTGAATCGTGGCTATGGTCATGTTACTGAATCGTGGCTATGGTCATGTTACTGAATCGTGGCTATGGTCATGTTACTGAATCGTGGCTATGGTCATGTTACTGAATCGTGGCTATGGTCATGTTACTGAATCGTGGCTATGGTCATGTTACTGAATCGTGGCTATGGTCATGTTACTGAATCGTGGCTATGGTCATGTTACTGAATCGTGGCTATGGTCATGTTACTGAATCGTGGCTATGGTCATGTTACTGAATCGTGGCTATGGTCATGTTACTGAATCGTGGCTATGGTCATGTTACTGAATCGTGGCTATGGTCATGTTACTGAATCGTGGCTATGGTCATGTTACTGAATCGTGGCTATGGTCATGTTACTGAATCGTGGCTATGGTCATGTTACTGAATCGTGGCTATGGTCATGTTACTGAATCGTGGCTATGGTCATGTTACTGAATCGTGGCTATGGTCATGTTACTGAATCGTGGCTATGGTCATGTTACTGAATCGTGGCTATGGTCATGTTACTGAATCGTGGCTATGGTCATGTTACTGAATCGTGGCTATGGTCATGTTACTGAATCGTGGCTATGGTCATGTTACTGAATCGTGGCTATGGTCATGTTACTGAATCGTGGCTATGGTCATGTTACTGAATCGTGGCTATGGTCATGTTACTGAATCGTGGCTATGGTCATGTTACTGAATCGTGGCTATGGTCATGTTACTGAATCGTGGCTATGGTCATGTTACTGAATCGTGGCTATGGTCATGTTACTGAATCGTGGCTATGGTCATGTTACTGAATCGTGGCTATGGTCATGTTACTGAATCGTGGCTATGGTCATGTTACTGAATCGTGGCTATGGTCATGTTACTGAATCGTGGCTATGGTCATGTTACTGAATCGTGGCTATGGTCATGTTACTGAATCGTGGCTATGGTCATGTTACTGAATCGTGGCTATGGTCATGTTACTGAATCGTGGCTATGGTCATGTTACTGAATCGTGGCTATGGTCATGTTACTGAACCGTGGCTATGGTCATGTTACTGAATGGTGGCCTATGGCGATTGCTCCAACTTGCCCATGCAGAGTTCCACGACCACGGGGACAGCTTCCACTGCCGTAGGCTGGCTTCCACCACCCAGGCAATAGCTCGCACTTGCCAGGCAGGGTTCCATGACCCTGGGGACAGCTTCCACTGCCCTGGGCTGGCTTCCACCACCCGGGTTATTGCTCCCACGTGCCCAGGTAGGGTTCCACTACCCCGGGGACAGCTTCCACTGCCCTGGGCTGGCTTCCACTTGACCAGGCTGGCTTCCACCACCCGGGCTATTGCTCCCACTTGCCCAGGCTAGGTTTCACGACCCAGGGACAGCTCCACTGCCCGGCAGGGCTTCCATTTGCTCAGGCTGGCTTCCACCACTCGGGCTATTGGTCCCACTTGCCCAGGCAGGGTTCCACGACACCGGGACAGCTTCCCACTGCCCCGGCTGGCTTCCACTTGCCCAGGCTGGGTTCCACTGCATTGGGCTGGCTTCCACCACCCGGCTATTGCTCCCACTTGCCCAGGCAGGGTTCCACAACCCCGGGACAGCTTCCACTGCCCTGGGCTGGCTTCCACTGCCCTGGGCTGTCTCCCACTTCCCATCCTGGGTTCCACGACCCAGGGACTGCTTCCACTGCCCCGGCTGGCTTCCAATGCCCTGGGATGGCTCCCACTTGCCCATCCTGGGTTCCACGACCACGGAGACTGCTTCCACTGCCCCGGGCTGGCTTCCACTGCCCTTGGCTGGCTTCCACTGCCCCAGGCTGGCTCCCACTTGCCCTGGCAGGCTTCCACCACCACGGGGACAGCTTCCACCTCCCTGGGCTGGCTTCCACTGTCACCACTTCAGGCCAACCTCATGGATCTCCCACTCGGCCACTCATCCTAACCTTAACCTAGGGGCCTCCTCACCCCCTCCAAAACGCACGACTATTAAACCCCCTCCACTGAGGTGTCCACCATCCTCCGCACATTCAAGACAGACGGGACCCTGGTCATGTCAACATCCTGACCCCAAAAAACGGGGCCTCCAGGCCCACAGGATTGGGTGCCAGGTGTGGTAGGTCAACCCACTTCCAGCCACATCACCAGAGCCTCGCCAGAAAAGAACCAGGTCATCAAGGGGGCTTAGCCCCGTCATGAGCCCGGAGGGGAGAGTCTCTAGCCCGGCCTTAACCAGCGACAGAGGTCATCCCACTTCCAGCCACAAGACCAGTGCTATCCCAGAAATGAACCGGGTCATTAAGTGGGCTTAACACCGTCCTGAACCCGAAGAACGAGGCCTCCAGCCCGGCCTGAACTGGCACAAGGCGTGGGAGGGGGCCACCAGGCAGACTTCCAGGGAGGCGGAAGCTGCCAGGGGTGAATGGGGACACTACCTGGGGTACAGAGCCTCCCACACGACCTCGATCGGTTGCTTGTACCCTTGGAATGAAGCTCCGTCGTGACTTAGAAATTTTTTGATCGAAATACTGTGTCCCTTGTAATATGCAGCTACCCCCATGATATCTGCCATGTATTTGCATTAAGGAGCAAGCCACTAATTCATGCCGACCTCCTGGAACTCCCGCTGGCCACACATAGCAAATCTGTCCCCTTAGGAGAAGGTAAAGTTTAATCGTGGCTATGGTCATGTTACTGAACCGTGGCTATGGTCATGTTGCTCAATCGTGGCTATGGTCATGTTACTGAATCGTGGCTATGGTCATGTTACTGAATCGTGGCTATGGTCATGTCAATGAATCGTGGCTATGGTCATGTTACTCAATTGTGGCTATGGTCATGTTACTGAATCGTGGCTATGGTCATGTTACTAAACCGTGCCTATGGTCATGTTACTCAATCATGGCTATGGTCATGTTACTCAATCGTGGCTATGGTCATGTTACTGAATCGTGGCTATGGTCATGTCAGTGAATCGTGGCTATGGTCATGTCGCTGAATCGTGGCTATGGTCATGTCGCTGAATCGTGGCTATGGTCATGTTACTGAATTGTGGCTATGGTCATGTTACTGAATCGTGGCTATGGTCATGTCAATGAATCATGGCTATGGTCATGTTACTCAAACGTGGCTATGGTCATGTTACTGAATCGCGGCTATGGTCATGTTACTGAAACCTGGCTATGGTCATGTTACTGAAACGTAGCTATGGTCATGTTACTCAACCGTGGCTATGGTCATGTTACTGAATCGTGGCTATGGTCATGTTGCTCAAACGTGGCTATGGTCATGTTGCTGAATCGTGGCTATGGTCATGTTACTCAATCGTGGCTATGGTCATGTTACTTAACCGTGGCTATGGTCATGTTACTCAATCGTGGCTATGGTCATGTTACTGAATCGCAGCTATGGTCATGTCAGTGAATCGTGGCTATGGTCATGTCTCTCAGTCGTGGTTATGGTCATGTTACTGAATCGTGGCTATGGTCATGTTACTGAATCGTGACTATGGTCATGTTACTCAATCGTGGCTATGATCATGTTACTGAATCATCGCTATGGTCATGTCAATGAATCGTGGCTATGGTCATGTTACTGAACCGAGGCTATGGTCATGTTACTGAAACCTGGCTATGGTCATGTTACTCAACCATGGCTATGGTCATGTTACTGAATCACGGCTATGGTCATGTTACTGAAACCTGGCTATGGTGATGTTACTCAACCGTGGCTATGGTTATGTTACTGAATGGTGGCCTAGGCGATTGCTCCAACTTGCCCATGCAGAGTTCCACGACCACGGGGACAGCTTCCACTGCCGTAGGCTGGCTTCCACCACCCAGGCAATAGCTCGCACTTGCCAGGCAGGGTTCCATGACCCTGGGGACAGCTTCCACTGCCCTGGGCTGGCTTCCACCACCCGGGTTATTGCTCCCACGTGCCCAGGTAGGGTTCCACTACCCCGGGGACAGCTTCCACTGCCCTGGGCTGGCTTCCACTTGACCAGGCTGGCTTCCACCACCCGGGCTATTGCTCCCACTTGCCCAGGCTAGGTTTCACGACCCAGGGGACAGCTTCCACTGCCTCGGCAGGGCTTCCATTTGCTCAGGCTGGCTTCCACCACTCGGGCTATTGGTCCCACTTGCCCAGGCAGGGTTCCACGACACCGGGGACATTTCCCACTGCCCCGGGCTGGCTTCCACTTGCCCAGGCTGGGTTCCACTGCATTGGGGTGGCTTCCACCACCCGGGCTATTGCTCCCACTTGCCCAGGCAGGGTTCCACAACCCCGGGGACAGCTTCCACTGCCCTGGGCTGGCTTCCACTGCCCTGGGCTGTCTCCCACTTCCCATCCTGGGTTCCACGACCCAGGGGACTGCTTCCACTGCCCCGGGCTGGCTTCCAATGCCCTGGGATGGCTCCCACTTGCCCATCCTGGGTTCCACGACCACGGAGACTGCTTCCACTGCCCCGGGCTGGCTTCCACTGCCCTTGGCTGGCTTCCACTGCCCCAGGCTGGCTCCCACTTGCCCTGGCAGGCTTCCACCACCACGGGGACAGCTTCCACCTCCCTGGGCTGGCTTCCACTGTCACCACTTCAGGCCAACCTCATGGATCTCCCACTCGGCCACTCATCCTAACCTTAACCTAGGGGCCTCCTCACCCCCTCCAAAACGCACGACTATTAAACCCCCTCCACTGAGGTGTCCACCATCCTCCGCACATTCAAGACAGACGGGACCCTGGTCATGTCAACATCCTGACCCCAAAAAACGGGGCCTCCAGGCCCACAGGATTGGGTGCCAGGTGTGGTAGGTCAACCCACTTCCAGCCACATCACCAGAGCCTCGCCAGAAAAGAACCGGGTCATCAAGGGGGCTTAGCCCCATCATGAGCCCGGAGGGGAGAGTCTCTAGCCCGGCCTTAACCAGCGACAGAGGTCATCCCACTTCCAGCCACAAGACCAGTGCTATGACAGAAATGAACCGGGTCGTTAAGTGGGCTTAACACCGTCCTGAACCCGAAGAACGAGGCCTCCAGCCCGGCCTGAACTGGCACAAGGCGTGGGAGGGGGCCACCAGGCAGACTTCCAGGGAGGCGGAAGCTGCCAGGGGTGAATGGGGACACTACCTGGGGTACAGAGCCTCCCACACGACCTCAATCGGTTGCTCGTACCCTTGGAATGAAGCTCCGTCGTGACTTAGAAATTTTTTTTGATCGAAATACTGTGTCCCTTGTAATATGCAGCTACCCCGTATATCTGCCATGTATTTGCATTAAGGGAACAAGCCACTACTTCATGCCGACCTCCTGGAACTCCCGCTTGGCCACACATAGCAAATCTGTCCCCTTAGGAGAAGGTAAAGTTTAATCGTGGCTATTATCATGTTACTCAACCGTGGCTATGGTCATGTTGCTCAATCTTGGCTATGGTCATGTTACTCAACCGTGGCTATGGTCATGTTACTCAACCGTGGCTATGGTCATGTTACTGAATCGTGGCTATGGTGATTTTACTCAAACGTGGCTATGGTCATGTTACTGAATCGTTGCTATTTTCATGTCACTGAATTGTGGCTATGATCATGTTACTGAATCACGGCTATGGTCATGTCAGTGAATAGTGGCTATGGTCATGTCGATAAATCTTGGCTATGGTCATGTCGCTGAAGAGTGGCTATGGTCATGTTACTGAATCGTAGCTATGGTCATGTTGCTCAATCGTGGCTGTGGTCATGTTACTGAATCGTGGCTATGGTCATGTTAATGAATCGTGGCTATGGTCATGTCAATGAATCATGCCTATGGTCATGTTACTCAATTGTGGCTATGGTCATGTTACTGAATCAAGGCTATGGTCCTGTTACTGAAACCTGGCTATTGTCAAGTTACTCAACCGTGGCTATGGTCATGTTACTGAGTCGACGCTATGGTCATGTTACTGAGACCTGGCTATGGTCATGTTACTCAACCGTGGCTATGGTCATGTTACTGAATCGTGGCTATGGTCACGTCAGTGAATCGTGACTATGGTCATGTCGCTGTATCGTGGCTATGGTCATGTCGCTGAATCGTGGCTATGGTCATGTCAATGAATCGTTTCTATGGTCATGTTACTCAATCGTGGCTATGGTCATGTTACTGATCCTAGGCTATGGTAATGTTACTGAAACCTGGCTATGGTCATGTTACTCAACCATGGCTATGTTCATGTTACTGAATCGTGGCTATGGTCATGTTACTGAAACCTGGCTATGGTGATGTTACTCAACCATGGCTATGGTCATGTTACTGAATGGTGACCCAGGCGACAGCTTCCACTGCCCTAGGCTGGCTTCTACCACCCGGGCTATTGCTCCCACTTGGCCAGGCTGGGTTCCACGACCCCAGTGACATCTCCCACTGCCTGGGCTGGCTCCCACCACCCAGGCTATTGCTCCCACTTGCCCAGGCAGGGTTTCACGACCCCTGGTACAGCTTCCACTGCCCTGGGCTGGCTTCCACCACCGGGCTATTGTTCCCACTTGCCCAGGCAGGGTTCCACTACCCCGGGGACATCTCCTACTGCCCCGGGCTTGCTTCCACCTCCCGGGCTATGCTCCCACTTGCCCAGGCAGGGTTCCAAGACCCCGGGGACATCTCCCACTGCCCTGGGCTGGCTTCCACTTGCCCAGGCTGGCTTCCACTTGCCCAGGCAGGGTTTCACTACCCCGAAGACATCTCCCTGAGGCCTGTGCGGGTGATGGGAAGGTGGCAGGTGTCCTTTGGTGAGCCGCTGGGACCGCGCACAGGGTCACTGGGGCCTGTGTGTTCGTTGGGAAAGTACCAGGTGTCGTTTGGGAAGCCACTGGGGCCCGTGCGCGATCTGTGAAGGTGCCATTTGTCATTTGGCGAGCCGCTTAGACTCCACGCTGGGTCGCTAGATCTCGTGCACAGCCTGGAAAGATGGCAGGTGTAGTTTGGCGAGCCATTGGGACCACTCAAGGGGTTGCTGGGGCCAGTGCACGCTCTGGGAACCTGCCAGTGTTTGTTTGGTGAGCCACTTGGACCCTGTGCTGGGTAACTGGGGCCCTTGCGCACACTGGGAAGGAGCCAGGTTTCCGTTGGCGACCTGCTGGCCCCTGCGCGGGGTCACTGGGGTCTTAGCACACGCTGGGAAGGTGCCAGGTGCCGTTTGGTAAGCCACTGGGACCCCATGGGAGTCGCTGGGGCCTGTCTTGCAGCTGGGAAGATGCCAGGTATCATTTGGCAAGCTGCTGGGACCCCGCTCTGGGTTACTGGGGCCCGTGCGCACTCTGGGAACGTACCAGGGTTTGTTTGGCGAGCCAATTGCACCACGTGCTGGGTCGCTGGGGCCCGTGCGCGATTTGTGAAGGTGCCAGGTGTCGTTTGGCGAACCGATGGGGGCACATGTGGGGTCGCTTGGGCCCGTGTGCATGATGGGAAGGTGCCAGGTATTGTTTGGCAAGCCGCTGGGACCCCGTGTGGGGTTGCTGGGGCCCGTGCGTGCACTGGGAAGGTGCCAGGTGTCATTTGGCGAGCCGCTGGCACGCCTCACGGGGTCGTTGGGGCCCGTGCGCGCAGTGGAAAGTTGGCAGGTGTTGTTTGGCGAGCCGCTGGGACAACATGTGGTTTCGTGGGGCCCGTGGCGGACTGGGAAGGCGGCAGTTGTTTTTTGGCGAGCCGATGGGACCACGCACGGGGTCGCTGGGAAGGTGGCAAGTGTCATTTGCTAAGCCGATGGGACCCCGCACGTGGTCGCTGGGCACCGTGTATGTGCTGGGAAGGTGGCAGGTGTCATTTTGCTTGCTGCTTGGACCCCGTGCGGGGTAGCTGGGGCCAGTGCGTGCACTGGGAAGGTGCTAGGTGTCGTTTGACGAGCCGCTGGGACCCCGTGTGGTGTCGCTGGGGCCCGTGCGGGGTCGCTGGGGCCCGTGCGTGCACTGGGAAGGTGCCAGGTGTCATTTGGCGAGCCAATCGGACCACGTGCTGGGTAAACGCGGCGTGCGTGCAATGGGAAGGTGCCAGGTGTTGCTTGGCGAGCTGATGGGACCACATGTGGGGTCGCTATGGCCCGTGCGCGTGCTGGGAAGGTGCCAGCTGTTGTTTGGCGAGCCGCTGGCACGTCACTCGGGGTCGTTGGGTCCCATGCGTGCACTGGGGAGTTGGCAGGTGTCGTTTGGCGAGCCGCTAGGACCACATGTGGGGTTGCTGTGGCCCGTGTGTGCGCTGGGAAGGTATCAGGTGTCGTTTGCTGAACCGATGGAACAATGTGCTGGGTCGCTTGGACGCGTGCACGCGATAGGAAGATGCCAGGTGTTGTTTGGCGAGCTGATGGGACCGTGCGCAGGGTCGCTGTGGCCCGTGCGCATGCCGGGAAGGTGGCAGGTGCGGTTTGCCTAGCCGATGGGACCCCGCGCTTGGTCGCTGGGGCCCGTGCGCGTGCTGGGAAGGTGCCAGGTCTCGTTTGGCGAGCCGCTGGGACCCCGCACAGGGTCGCTGGGGCCCGTGCGCGTGCTGGGAAGGTGACAGGTCTCGTCTGGCGAGCCGCTAGGACCCTGCACCAGTTCCCTGGGGCCCGTCCACGTGCTGAGAACGTGCCAGGTGTTGTTTGGTGAGCTGCTGGGACCCTACACGGGGTCGCTGGGGCCCGTGCGCGAGCTGGGAAGGTGCCAGGTGTTGTTTGGTGAGAAGCATCGACCCCGTGCTGGGTCGCTGGGGCCCGTGCATGCGCTGGGAAGGTGCCAGGTGTCATTTGGCAAGCCGCTGGGACGCTGTGCGCGGTCGCTTTGGCCTGTGTGCGTGCTGGGAAGGTGTCAGGTGTCGTTTGCTGAGCCGATGGGACCACGTGCTGGGTCGCTTGGGCGCGTGCATGTGATGGGAAGGTGCCAGGTGTTGTTTGACGAGCCGCTGGGACTCCGCGCAGGGTTACTGGGGCTGGGTGCGTGCACTGGGAAGGTGACTGGTCTCATTTGACGAGCCGCTAGGACCCTACGCGGTTTCGCTGGGGCCCGTCCACGCACTAGGAAGGAGGTGTCGTTTGTTGAGAAGCATCGACCCCGCGAGGGTTCGCTGGGCCCCTTGCGAGCACTGGGAAGGTGGCAGGTGTCATTTGGCAAACCACTGGGATTCCGTGCTGGGTCGCTGGAGACCATACGCTTGCTGTGAAGGTGCCAGGTGTCGTTTGGTGAGCCGTTGGGATCACGCACGGGGTCGCTATGTCCCGTGTGCAGGCTGGAATGGTGGCATGTGTAGTTTGGTGAGGCGCTGAGATCACACGTGGAGTCGCTGGGGCCTGTGCACGTGCTGGGAAGGTGCCAGGTGTCGGTTGGCGAGCTGCTGTGATTGTGCGCGGGGGTCACTCTGCGCAGGGTCGTTGTGGCACGTGTGCGCACTGGAAAGGTGGCAGGTGTCGTTAGGAGAGCCGTTGGATCCCTGAGTGGGGTCACTGGGGCTTGGGCGAATGCTTGGAAGGTGGCAGGTGTCGTTTGGTGAACCGTTGGGACCCCGCACGGGGTGCTATAACCGGTGAGCATGCTGGGAAGGTGGCTGGTGTCGTTTGGCGAGGCGATGGGATCCCGACAGGGGTCGCTGAGGCCTGTGCGTGTGCTGGGAAGGTGCCAAGTGTCGTTTGGCGAGCAACTAGGACCCAGCAGCTCGGGAAACAAATACCTGCCAACTTCCCACCAAGAGCACAGGGCCCAAGCAGCTTGCCAAACAATACTTGCCACCTTCCCACCAAGCGCACGGGCCCCAACGACCATGTTGGGGGTTCCCAGCAGCTCGGGAACCTCGGGGCCTCAGCAAACCCCAAGCGGGGTGCCAGGACCTCAGGAAACAAATACCTGCCACATTCCCACTGAGCGCACGGGCAGCAGCGACCCTGTGCGGGTCCCAGCAGCTCGGGAAACAATACCTGCCACCTTCCCCCCGAGCTTATGGGCCCCAGCGACCCCGTGTGGGGTCCCAGCAGCTCACCAAACAATAACTGCCACCTTCCCACCGAGCCCATGGACGCCAGTGACCCAGGGCATGGTCCCAGCAGCTTGCCAAACAATACCTGCCACCTTCCCACCGAGTGCAGAGGCCCCAGCGACCCCGTGCGGGGTCCCAGCAGCTTGCCAAACAATACCTGCCACCTTCTCACCTAGCGCACGGGTAGCAGCGACCCTGTGCGGGTGCCAGCACCTCGGGAAACAGTACTTGCCACCTTCCCACCGAGCATACGGGCCCCAGCGACCACGTTGGGAGATCCCAGCAGCTCAGGAATGAATACCTGCCACCATCGGACTGAGCGCATAGGCCCCAGCAGCCCCATGTGGGGTGCCCTGATCTCGGGAAACAAATACCTGCCACATTTCCACCGAGCGCACGGGCAGCAGCGACCCTGTGCGGGTACCAGCAGCTCAGGAAACAATCCCTTCCACCTTCCCATCAAGAGCACGAGGCCTAGTGACTCTGTGTAGGGCCCCAGCAGCTCGGGTAACAATACCTGCCACCTTCCCCCCGAGCTCGCAGGGTGCCAGCAGCTCAGGAAACAATAACTGCCACCTTCTCACCAAGCACACGGGCACCAGCGACTCCGTGCGTGGTCACAACAGCTTGCCAAACAATACCTGCCACCTTTCCACTGAGAGCACGGGCCCCAGCGACCTCGTGACGGGACCCAGTAGTTCGCGAAACAATACCTGCCACCTTCCCACTGCGCGCATGGGCCCCAGCGCGCCAGTGCAGGATCTCAGCAGGTCGGGAAACAATACCTGCCACCATCCAACCGTGCGAATGGGCCCGAGGAACCCCGTGCTGGGTACAAGCAGCTTGGGAAATAATACATGCCATCTTCTCACCGAGCGCACGGGACCAAGCGACGCAGTCCGGGGTCCCAGCAGCTCGCCAAACAACACCTGCCATCTTCCCACTGAGAGCACGGGTAGCTGCGACCACGTTGGGGGGTCCAGGCAGCTCGGGAAAGAATATCTGCCACCATCCCACCGAGCGCACGGGCCCCAGCCACACCGTGTGGGGTCCCAGCACCTCACCAAACAATAACTGCCACCTCCTACCGCGCGCATGGGCCCCATGTGGGGTGCCAGGATCTCGGGAAACACATACCTGACACATTCCCAGAGCGCATGGGCAGCAGCGACCCTGTGCGGGTACCAGCAGCTCGGGAAACAATCCCTTCCACCTTCCCACCAAGAGCACGTGGCCCAGCGACCACGTGCGGGGTCCCAGCAGCTTGGCTAACAATACCTGCCACCTTCCCCCTGAGCTTGCGGGCCCCAGCGGCACCGTACTGGGTCCCAGCAGCTCGGCTAACAATACCTGCCACCTTCCCACTGAGCGCATGTTCCCCAGAGGCACCATTTTGGGTCCCAGCAGCTCGGCTAACAATACCTGCCACCTTCCCCTGAGCTATGGGCCCCAGCGACCACGTGAGGGGTCCCAACAGCTCGCCAAACAATATCTACCACCATCCCACAGAGCGCACGGGCCCCAATGACCCCTTGCGGGGTTATACCAGCTTGCCAAACAATACCTGCCACCTTCCCGCCGAGAGCACTGGACCAGCGACCCCATGCGGGCTCCCAGCACCTCGGGAAACAATCCCTGCCACTTTCCAAGTGAACGCACGGGCCCAAGCGACCTTGTGCGGGATCACAGCAGCTCAGGCAACAATACCTGCCACCTTCCAACCAAGCGCATGGGCCCCAGCAAACCCCGTGACGGGACCCAGTAGCTCGCGAAATAATACCTGCCACATTCCCACTGGACGCACGGGCCCCAGCGCCCCTGTGCGGGGTCTCAGCAGCTCGGGAAACAATATCTGCCACCATCCCACCGAGCGAACGGGCCCCAAGAACCCCGTGCTGGGTCTCAGCAGCTTTGCAAACAATACCAGCCACCTTCCCACCGATCCCACGTGCCCCAGCGACACTGTACTGGTTCCCAGCAACTTGGGAAACAATACCTGCCACCTTCCAATCGTGCGCACGGGCCCCAACGACCCAGTGCGTGGTCCCAGAAGCTCGGGAAACAATAACTGCCACCTTCCCACCAAGCGCACGGGCACCAGCGACCTCATGCGGGGTCCCATCAGCACGGGAAAAAATACCTGCCACCTTACCACAGAGCGCACGGGCCCCAGCAACCACGTGTCGGGTCCCAGCAACTCGGGAAACAATACCTGCCACCTTCCTACCGAGTGCACGGGCCCCAGCGACCCCGTCCGGGGTCCCAGCAGCTTGCCAAACAATACCTGTCACCTTCCCACCGAGCGCACGGTTAGCAGCGACCCCGTGCGGGTGCCAGCACCTTGGGAAACAATACCTGCAACCTTCCCACCGAGCGCACGGGCCCCAACGACCATGTTGGGGGGTCCCAGCAGCTCGGGAACGACTACCTGCCACCATCCCACCGAGCGCATGGGCTCCAGCAGCCCCATGTGGGGTGCCAGTATCTCGGGAAACAAATACCTGACACATTCCCACCAAGTGCACGGGCAGCAGCGACCCTGTGCGGGTACCAGCAGCTCGGGAAACAATCCCTTCCACCTTCCCACCAAGAGCACGTGGCCCAGCGACCACGTGTACAGCCCCAGCAGCTCGGCTAACAATACCTGCCACCTTCCCCTCGAGCTTGCGGGCCCCAGTGACCAGCAGCTTGGGAAACAATACCTGCCACCTTCCAGCCATACGCGCGGGCCCCAGCGACCCCGTGCGGTGTCCCAACAGCTCGCCAAACAATATCTACCACCATCCCACACAGCGCATGGGCCCCAATGACCCCTTTCCGGGGTTACACCAGCTCGCCAAACAATACCTGCCACCTTTCCGCCGAGAGCACGGGACCAGCAACCCCATGCGGGCTCCCAGCACCTCGGAAAACAATCCCTGCCACTTTCCAACTGAACGCACGGGCCCAAGCGACCCCGTGCGGGATCCAAGCAGCTCAGGAAACAATACCTGTCACCTTCCAACCAAGCGCATGGGCCCCAGCGACCCCGTGACGGGGCCCAGTAGCTCGTTAAATAATACCTGCCACATTCCCACTGCACGCACGGGCCCCAGCGACCCTGTGCCGCGTCTCATCAGCTCGGGAAACAATACCTGCCACCATCCCACCGAGCGAACGGGCCCCAAGAACCCCGTGCTGGGTCTCAGCAGCTTTGTAAACAATACCAGCCACCTTCCCACTGGCACGACAGGCCCCAGCGCCAGAGCAGGATCTCAGCAGCTCGGGAAACAATACCTGCCCAAGGAACACCGTGCGGGGTCCCAGCAGCTTGCCAAACAATACCTGCCACCTTCCAACAGAGCTCACAGGCACCAGTGACCCCCTGCGGGGAGCCAGCAGCTCGGGAAACAAATACCTGCCACCTTCCCATCTAGCGCACGGGCACCATCGACCCCGTGCAGGGTCCCAGCAGCTTGCCAAACAATACCTGCCACCTTCCAACAGAGCTCACAGGCACCAGTGACCCCCTGCGGGGAGCCAGCAGCTCGGGAAACAAATACCTGCCACCTTCCCATCTAGCGCACGGGCACCATCGACCCTGTGCAGGGTCCCAACAGCTCGGGAAACAATCCCTTCCACCTTCCCACCAAGAGCACTGGGACCAGCGACCCCATGTACGGCCCACGCAGCTCGGCTAACAATACCTGCCACATTCCCCCCGAGCTTGCGGGCCCCAGCAACCACATGCAGGGTCCCAGCAGCTCGGGAAACAATACTTGCCACATTCCCACTGAGCGCACGGGCCCCAGCGACCCCGTGCGGGGTCCCAGCAGCTTGCTAAACAATACCTGCCACCTTCCCACTGAGCGCACGGGCCCCAGCGACCCCGCGCGGGTTCCCAGCAGCTCGCTAAACAATACCTGCCATCTTCCCACTGGGCGCACGGGACCAGCGACCCCATGCGGGCTCCCAGCACCTCGGGAAACAATCCCTGCCACTTTCCAACTGAACGCACGGGCCCAAGCGACCCCGTGCGGGACTCCAGCAGCTCAGGAAACAATACCTGCCACCTTCCAACCGAGCGCATGGGCCCCAGCGACCCCGTGACGGGACCCAGTAGCTCGCGAAATAATACCTGCCACATTCCGACTGCACGCACGGGCCCCAGCGCCCCTGTGCGGCATCTGATCAGCTCGGGAAAATCCCACAATCCCACCGAGCGAACGGGCCCCAAGACCCCGGGCTGGGTCTCAGCAGCTTTGCAAACAATACCAGCCACCTTCCCACCGATCCCACGTGCCCCAGCGACACCGTACTGGGTCCCAGCAACTTGGGAAACAATACCTGCCACCTTCCAACAGTGCACACGAGCCCCAACGACCCCATGCGTGGTCCCAGCAGCTCGGGAAACAATAACTGCCACCTTCCCACCAAGCGCACGGGCACCAGCGACCCCGTGCGGGGTCACAACAGCTTACCAAACAATACCTGCCACATTCCCACCGCGTGCACTGGCCCCAGTTCGGGAAACAAATACCTGCCAACTTCCCACCAAGAGCAAGGGGCCCAGCGACCCCGTGAAGGGTACCAGCAGCTCGGCTAACAATACCTGCCACCTTCCCCCCGAGCTCGCGGGTGCCAGCAACCACGTGTCGGGTCCCAGCAACTCGGGAAACAATACCTGCCACCTTCCTAGCGAGTGCACGGGCCCCAGCGACCCCGTCCGGGGTCCCAGCAGCTTGCCGAACAATACCTGTCACCTTCCCACTGTGCACACGGGTAGCAGTGACCCCGTGCGGGTGCCAGCACCTCGGGAAACAATACCTGCCACCTTCCCACCGAGCGCACAGGCCCCAACGACCATGTTGGGGGGTCCCAGCAGCTCGGGAACGAATACCTGCCACCATCCCACTGAGCGCATGGGCCACAGCAACCCCATGTGGGGTGCCAGGATCTCGGGAAACAAATACCTGCCACATTCCCACCGAGTGCACGGGCAGCAGCGACACTATGCGGGTACCAGCAGCTCGGGAAACAACACCTGCCACCTTCCCACTGAGCGTACAGGTAGCTGCGACCACGTTGGTGGGTAAAGGCAGCTTGGGAAAGAATATCTGCCACCATCCGACCGAGTGCATGGGCCCCAGCGACCCCGTGTGGGGTCCCAGCAGCTCACCAAACAATAACTGCCACCTCCCACCAAGCCCATGGGCCCCAGCGAGCCTGTGTGGGGTCCCAGCACATCTGGATACAATACCTGCCACAATGCATCTGAGCGCACGGGCTCCAGCGACCCCGTGAGGGGTCCCAGCAGCTTGCCAAACAATACCTGACATCTTCCCACCGAGCGCACAGGTAGCAGAGACCACGTTGTGGGGTCCCAGCAGCTCGGGAACGAATACCTGCCACCATCCAACCCAGCTCATGGGCCCCAGCAGCCCCATGTGGGGTGCCAGGATCTCAGGAAACAAATACCTGACACATTCACACCGAGTGCATGGGCAGCAGCGACCCTGTGCGGGTACCAGCAGCTCGGGAAACAATACCTGCCACCTTCCCACTGAGCGCACGTTCCCCAGCGGCACCGCACTGGGTCCCAGCAGCTTGGAAAACAATACCTGCCACCTTCCAGCCGTGCGCAAGGGCCCCATTGACCCCGTGCGGGGTCCCAGCAGCGCTGGAAACAATAACTGCCACCTTCTCACCAAGCGCACGGGCACCAGCGACCCTGTGCAGGGTCACAACAGCTTGCCAAACAATACCTGCCACCTTCCCACTGAACGCAAGGGACCAAGCGACCTCATGAGGGGTCCCATCAGCACAGGAAAAAATACCTGCCACCTTCCCACAGAGCTCACGGGCCCCAGCGACCATGTGCAGTGTCCCAGCAGCTTGCCAAACAATACCTGCCATCTTCCAACAGAGCTCACAGGCACCAGTGACCCCATGCAGGGAGCCAGCAGCTCGGGAAACAAATACCTGCCACCTTCCCATCTAGCGCACGAGCACCATCGACCCCGTGCAGGGTCCCAGCAGCTTGCCAAACAATACCTGCCACCTTCCAACAGAGCTCACAGGCACCAGTGACCCCATGCGGGGAGCCAGCAGCTCGGGAAACAAATATCTGCCACCTTCCCACTGAGCGCACGGGCCCCAGCGACCCTGTGCAGGGTCCCAGCAGCTTGCAAAACAATACCTGCCACCTTCCCACTGAGCGCACGGGCCCCAGCAACCCCGTTTTGGGTCACAGCAGCTCGCTAAACAATACCTGCCATCTTCCCACTGGGCGCACGGGTAGCTGCGACCATGTTGGGGGGTCCCAGCAGCTCGGGAAAGAATATCTGCCAACATCCCACCGATCCCACGTGCCCCAGCGACACTGTACTGGGTACTAGCAACTTGGGAAACAATACTTGCCACCTTCCAACCGGCGACGGGCCCAGCGACCCCATGTAGGGTCCCAACAGCTCGGGAAACAATCCCTTCCACCTTCCCACCAAGATCACTGGGCCCAGCGACCCCATGTACGGACCACGCAGCTCGGCTAACAATACCTGCCACCTTCCCCGAGCTATGGGCCCCAGCGACAACGTGCAGGGTCCCAGCAGCTCGGGAATCAATACCTGCCACCTTCCCACTGAGCGCACATGCCAGAGCGACCCCGTGTGGGGTCCCAGCAGCTTGCTAAACAATACCTGCCACCTTCCCACTGAGCGCACGGGCCCCAGCGACCCAGTGCGGGTTCCCAGCAGCTCGCTAAACAATACCTGCCATCTTCCCACAGGGCGCACGGGACCAGCAACCCCATGCGGGCTCCCAGCACCTCTGGAACCAATCCCTGCCACTTTCTAACTGAACGCACAGGCCCAAGCGTCCCCGTGACGGGACCCAGTAGCTCGCGAAATAATACCTGCCACATTCCCACTGCACGCACGGGCACCAGCGCCCCTGTGCGGCGTCTCATCAGCTCGTGAAACAATACCTGCCACCATCCCACCGAGCGAACGGGCCCCAAGAACCCTGTGCTGGGTCTCAACAGCTTTGCAAACAATACCTGCCACTTTCCAACAGTGCGCACGGGCCCAACGACCCGTGCGTGGTTCCAGCAGCTCGGAAACAATAACTGCCACCTTCCCACCAAGCGCACGGGCACCAGCGACCCCGTGCAGGGTCACAACAGCTTACCAAACAATACCTGTTACCTTCCCACTGAGCACACGGGTAGCAGTGACCCCGTGCGGGTGCCAGCACCTCGGGAAACAATACCTGCCACCTTCCCACCGAGCGCACGGGCCCCAACGACCATGTTGGGGGGTCCCAGCAGCTCGGGAACGAATACCTGCCACCATCCCACTGAGCGCATGGGCCACAGCAACCCCATGCGGGGTGCCAGGATCTCGGGAAACAAATACCTGCCACATTCCCACCGAGCGCACGGGCAGCAGCGACACTATGCGGGTACCAGCAGCTCGGGAAACAACACCTGCCACCTTCCCACTGAGCGTACAGGTAGCTGCGACCACGTTGGGGGGTCCAGGCAGCTTGGGAAAGAATATCTGCCATCATCCCACCGAGTGCACGGGCCCCAGCGACCCCGTGTGGGGTCCCAGCAGCTCACCAAACAATAACTGCCACCTCCCACCAAGCCCATGGGCCCCAGCGAGCCTGTGTGGGGTCCCAGCACATCTGGATACAATACCTGCCACAATGCATCTGAACGCACGGGCTCCAGCGACCCCGTGAGGGGTCCCAGCAGCTTGCCAAACAATACCTGCCACCTTCCCACCGAGTGAACGGGTAGCAGAGACCACGTTGGGGGGTCCCAGCAGCTCGGGAACGAATACATGCCACCATCCAACCCAGCGCATGGGCCCCAGCAGCCCCATGTGGGGTGCCAGGATCTCAGGAAACAAATACCTGCCACCTTCCCCCCGAGCTTGTGGGACACAGCAACCACGTGCAGGGTCCCTGCAGCTCGGGAAACAATGCCTGCCACCTTCCCACTGAGCGCACTGGCCCCAGCGACCCTGTGCGGGGTCCCAGCAGCTCGGGAAACAATACCTGCCATCTTCCCACTGGGCGCACGCCTAGCTGCGACCATGTTGGGGGGTCCCAGCAGCTCGGGAAAGAATATCTGCCACTTTCCACCGAGCGCACGGGCCCCAGCGACTCTGACCGGGTTCCCCGCAGCTCGGGAAACAATACCTGCCACCCTCCCACTGAGCACACGGGCCACAGCGACACCTTGCGGGGTCCCAACAGCTTGTGACACAGTACCTGCTACCTTCCCACCAAACACACAGGCCCCAGCGACTCTGACCGGGTTCCCCGCAGCTTGGGAAACAATACCTGCCACCCTCCCACTGAGCACACGGGCCACAGCGACACCTTGCGGAGTCCCAACAGCTTGTGACACAGTACCTGCTACCTTTCCACCAAACACACAGACCCCAGCGACTCTGACCGGGTTCCCAGCAGATTGGGAAACAATACCTGCCACCTTCCCACTGAGGGCACGGACCCCAGAGACCCCTTGCTTGGTGCCAGCAGCTTGGGAATAACATACCTGCCACCTTCCCACCGAGCACACAGGCATCAGCAAATCCGTACGGGGTCCCAGCAGCGCGGGAAACAATACCTGGTACTTCCCCACCAAGTGCACGGGACACAGTGACCTGGTGTGGGGTCCCAACAGCTTGCCAAACAATACCTCCCACCTTCCAACCGAATGCGCATGCCCTAGCGACCGTGTGTACGGGCTTGTGACACAGTACCTGCTACCTTCCCACCAATTGCACGGGCCCCAGCGACCCCGTGCTGGTACCCAGCAGCTTGGGAAACAATGCTTGCCACTTTCCCACTGAGCGCACCGGCCACAGAGACCCATTACTTGGTGCCCGAAGCTTGGTAAACAAATACCTGCCACCATACCAACGAGTGCATGGGCCTCAGCAACTCTGTGCGGGGTCACAGCATCTTGGGAAACAAATACCCATCACCTTCCCACTGAGTGCACGGACCCCAGCGACCATGTGCCGAGTGCCAGCAGCTCAGGAAACAATATCTGCCAGTTTCCAACCGAGCACACGGGCCCCAGCCACACCGTGCGTGGTCCCAGCAGCTTGTGACTCAGTACCTGCTACGTTCCCACCAATCGCATGGGCCCCAGCGACCCGGTGCGGGGTCACAGCAGCTCGCCAAACAATACCTGCCACCTTCATACAGAGTGCGAGGGCCCCAGCGACCCCGTGCGGGGTCCAAGCAGCTTCAGAAACAGTACCTTCCAACTTCCCACTGAGCGCATGGGAAGCAGCGACCACTTGCGTGATGCCAGTAGCTCATAAACAATACCTGCCATCTTCCCACCAAGCGCATGGGCCCCAGCGACCCCGTGCGGGGTCCCAGCAGCTCAGGAAACAATGCCTGCCACCTTCCCACCGAGCAAACGGGCCGCAGAGATCCCGTTCCAGGTTCCAGAAGCTCGGGAAACAATACCTGCCACCTTCCCACCGAGCACATGGGTCCCATCGACCCCGTGCAGGGTGCCAGCAGCTCAGTAAACAATAACTGCCACCTTCCCACCGAGCAAACGGCCCCAGTGACCCTGTGCCGAGTGCCAGCAGCTCAGCAATCAATACCTGCCACTTTCCAACCAAGTGCACGGGCACCAGCAACTCCGTGCGGGGTCCCAGCAGCTGGTGTCACAATACTTGTCACCTTCCTACCAAGTGCATGGGCCCCAGAGACCCCGTGCGGGGTCCCAGCAGTTCAGGAAATAATACCTGCCACCTTCCCACCGAGCAAACAGGCAGCAGAGAACCCATTCCAGGTTCCAGAAGCTCGAGAAACAATACCTGCCACCTTCCCACCGAGCGCACGGGCCCCAGCGACCCCGTGTGGGGTTCCAGCAGCTTCTGACACAGTACCTGCTACCTTCCCACTAATCGCACGGGCCCCAGCGACCCCATGCGGGGTCCCAGCAGCTTGTGACACATTACCTGCTACCTTCCCACCAATTGCACGGGCCCCAGCGACCCCGTGCAGATTCCCAGCACCTTGGGAAACAATACCTGCCACCTTCCCACTGAGCGCACGGCCGCAGAGACCTCTTGCTTGGTGCTAGCAGCTTGGGAAACAAATACCTGCCATTTTCCCACCGAGCGCACAGGCCTCAGCGACTCCATGCGAGTTCCCAGCAGCTTGGGAAACAATACCTGCCACCTTCCCATTGAGAGCACGGGCCCCAGTGCAACTTGCTGGGTGCCAGCAGCTTGAGAAACAATACCTACCACTTTCCAACCAATCGCACGGGTTCCCAGCGACCCGTGCGGGTACCTGCAGCTCGCCAAACAATACCTGCCACCATCCAAACGAGCGCATAGGCCCCAGCGACCACGTGCCGAGTGCCAGCAGCTCAGGAAACAATACCTGTCACTTTCCAACCAATCGCACGAACCCCAGCGACCCCGTGTGGGTTCCCCGCAGCTCGCCAAACAATACCTGCCACTTTCCAACCGAGTGCACGAACCCCAGCGACCCCGTGCGGGGTCCCAGCAGCTTGTGACACAGTACCTGCTACCTTCCCACCAATCATACGGGCCTCAGCGACCCTGTGCGGGTTCCCAGCAGCTTGGGAAAAAATACCTGCCACCTTCCCACCGAGCGCACGGGCATCAGCGACTCCATGCGGGGTCCCAGCAGCTCGAGAAACAATACCTGCCACCTTCCAACAGAGCGCACGGGCCCCAGTGATCACTTGCATGGTGCCAATAGTTCTTGAAACAATACCTGTCACCTTCCAACTGAGCACACGGGCCCCAGCGACCCCGTGCGGGTCCCAGCAGCTCAGAAAACAATACCTGCCACCTTCCCACCAAGCAAACGGTCCACAAAGAACCAGTTCTGGGAGCCAGAAGCTTGGGAAACAATACCTGCCACCTTCCCACCAAGCGCACAGGCCCCAGCAATCCCGTGCGGGGTCCCAGCAGCTCGGGAAACCATACCTGCTACCTTCCCACTGAGCACATGGGCCCCAGCGACCCCTTGCTTCGCGCCAGCAGCTTGGGAAACAAATACCTGCACCTTCCCACCAGGCTCACGGGCCTAGCAGCTCGGGAAACAATACCTGCCACCTTCCAATTGAGCGCACGGGCCCCAGAGACAACTTGCAGTGTCCCAGCAGCTCGGGAAACAATACCTACCACCTTCCCATCGAGCTCATGGACCCCAGCGACGCCATGCAGGGTCCCAGCAGTTCGCCAAACAATACCTGCCACCTTCCCACCAAGCGCATGGTCCAAAGCGACCCCGTGCGGGGTCTCAGCAGCTCAGGAAACAATACCTGCCTCCTTCCAACCAATCACACGAACCCCAGCCACCCTGTTTGGGTTCCCCGCAGCTCGCCAAAAAATACCTGCCACTTTCCAACCGAGCGCACGAACCCCAGCGACCCCGTGCGGGGTCCCAGCAGCTTGTGACACAGTACCTGCTACCTTCCCACCAATCATACGGGCCGCAGCGACCCTGTGCGTGTTCCCAGCAGCTTGGGAAAAAATACCTGCCACCTTCCCACTGAGCACACGGGCCCCAGAGACCCCTTGCTTGGTGCCAGCAGCTTGGGAAACAAATACCTGCCACCTTCCCACCGAGCGCACGGGCATCAGCGACTCCATGCGGGGTTCCAGAAGCTTGGGAAACAATACCTGCCACCTTCTCACCAAAAGCACGGGCCCCAGCGACCCCGTGCTGGGTCCCAGCAGCTCGAGAAACAATACCTGCCACCTTCCAACAGAGCGCACGGGCCCCAGTGATCACTTGCATGGTGCCAATAGTTCTTGAAACAATACCTGTCACCTTCCGACTGAGCACACGGGCCCCAGCGACCCCGTGCGGGTCCCAGCAGCTCAGAAAATAATACCTGCCACCTTCCCACCAAGCAAACGGTCCACAAAGAACCAGTTCTGGGAGCCAGAAGCTTGGGAAACAATACCTGCCACCTTCCCACCGAGCGCACGGGCCCCATCAACCCTGCGCTGGCTACCAGCATTTTCGGAAACAAACACCCGCCACCTTCCCACCAAGCGCACAGGCCCCAGCAATCCCGTGCGGGGTCCCAGCAGCTCGGGAAACCATACCTGCTACCTTCCCACTGAGCACATGGGCCCCAGAGACCCCTTGCTTCGCGCCCGCAGCTTGGGAAACAAATACCTGCCACCTTCGCACCGAGCATACGGGCATCAGCGACTCCATGCGGGGTCCCAGCAGCTTGTGAAACAATACCTGCTAGCTTCCTAATGAGCACACGGGCGCCAGAGACCCTTTGCTTGGTGCCAGCAGCTCAGGAAACAAATACCTGCCACCTTCCCACCGAGCACACGGGCATCAGCAACCCTGTGCGGGGTCCCAGCAACTCGCCAAACAATACCTGCCATCTTCCAACTGAGCGCGGGCCTGAGCGACCCCGTGCGGGATCTAAGCAGCTCGGGAAACAATACCTGCCAACTTCCTACCGAGCACACCGGCCCCAGCGACCACTTCCGTGGTGCCAGCTGCTCGTGAAACAATACCTGCCACCTTCCCACCTAGCGCATGGGCCCCAGCGACCCCTTGCTTCGTGCCAGCAGCTTGGGAAACAAATACCTGCACCTTCCCACCAGGCACACGGGCCTAGCAGCTCTGGAAACAATACCTGCCACTTTCCCACCAGGCACACGGGCCTAGCAGCTCGGGAAACAATACCTGCCACCTTACCATTGAGCGCACAGGCCCCAGCGACCCTGTGCGGTGGGTGTCCCAGCACCTCGGGAAACAAATACCTGCCACCTTGCCACTGAGCGCACGGGCCCCAGCGACCAAGTACCGGGTGCCAGCAGCTCAGGAAACAATACCTGCCACCTTCCCACCAAGCAAACGGGCTGCAGAGAACCCATGCTGGGTCCCAGCATCTCAGGATACAAATACTAGTCACCTTCGCACTGAGCGCACGAGCCCCAGGGTCCCTGTGCGGGGTGCCAGCATCTTGGGAAACAAATACCTGCCACCTTGCCACTGAGCACATGGGCATCAGCGACTCCATGCGGGGTCCCAGCAGCTTGGGAAACAATACCTGCTAGCACCCTAACGAGCACCCAGGCGCCAGAGACCCCTTGCTTGGTGCCAGCAGCTCGGGAAACAAATACCTGCCACCTTCCCACCGAGCGCACGGACATCAGCAACCCTGTAGGGGGTCCCAGCAACTCGCCAAACAATACCTGCCACCTTCCGACTGAGCGCACGGGCCCGAGCGACCCCGTGCGGGATCTAAGCAGCTCGGGAAACAATACCTGCCACCTTCCCACCTAGCGCATGGGCCCCAGCAACCCCTTGCTTCGCGCCAGCAGCTTGGGAAACAAATACATGCACCTTCCCACCAGGCTCACGGGCCTAGCAGCTTGGGAAACAATACCTGCCACTTTCCCACCAGGCACACGGGCCTAGCAGCTCGGGAAACAATACCTGCCACCTTCCCATTGAGCGCACGGGCCCCAGAGACAACTTGCGGGGTCCCAGCAGCTCGGGAAACAATACCTACCGCCTTCCCATCGAGCTCATGGACCCCAGCGACGCCATGCAGGGTCCCAGCAGTTCGCCAAACAATACCTGCCACCTTCCCACCAAGCGCATGGTCCAAAGCGACCCCGTGCGGGGTCTCAGCAGCTCAGGAAACAATACCTGCCTCCTTCCCACTGAGCGCACGGGCCGAGCGACCCCGTGCGGGGTCCCAGCAGCTCGGGAAACAATACCAGCCAACTTTCCACAGAGCGCACGGGCCCCACAGACTCTGTGCCGGGTTCAAGCAGCTCGGCACACAATTACTGCCACCTTCCCACCAAGCAGACGGGACCCAGTGACTCCGTGTGGGGTCCTAGCAGATCGGGAAACAACACCTGCCACCTTCCCACCGGGCGCACAGGCCCCAGGGACCCCGTTCGGGGACCCAGCAGCTCGGGAGACAATACCTGCCACCTTCCTACTGAGCGCATGGGCCTCAGCCACCCCACGAGGTCCCAGCAGCTGGGGAAACAATACGTGCCACCTTCCCACCGACTGCACGGTCCCCAGCGACCCCGTGTGGGGTCCCATCATCTCGGGAAACAATACCTGCCACCTTCCCTCCGAGCTCACGGGCCCTAGCGACCCCGTGCAAGCTCCTAGCAGATCGAGAAACAACAGCTGTCACCTTCCCACCGAGCGCACAGGCCCCTCGGGGAGCCAGCAGCTCGGGAGACAATACCTGCCACCTTCCCACCGGGAACACGGGCCTAACAACTCAGGAAACAATACTTGCCACCTTCCCACCGAGCCCACGGGCCGCAGCGACCCTGTGTGGGGCCCCAGCAGCTCGGGAAACAAAACATACCACATTCCCACCAAGCGCATGTGTAATAGAGACCCCGTGCTGTGTCCCAGCAGCTCGGGAAACAATACGTGCCACCTTCCCACCGAGTGCACGGGTTCCAGCGACCCTGTGCGAGGTCCCAGCAGATCGATAAACAATACCTGCCACCATCCCACCGAGCACATGGGCCCCAGCGACCCCATGCGGGGTCCCAGCAGCTCGGGAAACAATACCTGCCACCTTCCCACCAAGCGCACGTGTAATAGAGACCCCGTGCTGTGTCCCAGTAGCTCGGGAAACAATACCTGCCACCTTCCCACCGAGTGCATGGGCCTCAACTGCCCCGCGAGGTCCCAGCAGCTGGGGAAACCATACGTGCCACCTTCCACCGAGTGCACGGTCCCCAGCGACCCCGTGCGGGGTGTCAGCAGCTGGGGAAACAGTACCTTCCCCTTCCCACCGAGCACACGGGTTCCCAGTGACCCCGTGCGGGTCCTAGCAGATCGGGTAACAACACTTGCCAACTTCCCACCGAGCGAACGGGCCCAGCGGACCGTGTTCGGGGAACCAGCAGCTCGGGAAACAATACCTGCCACCTTCCCATCGAGCGCACGGGCCCCAGCAACCCTGTGCGGGGACCCAGCACCTCGGGAAACAATACCTGCCACGTTCCCATCGAGCGCACGAGCCTCAGCGACCACTTCGGGGTCCCAGCAGCTAGGGAAACAATACCTACCACCTTCCCAATGAGCTGACGGGCCCCAACGACCCAGTGCGGAGTCCCAGCAGCTCAGCAAACAGTACCTGCGACCTTCCCACCTAGCGCACGGACCCCAGCGACACCTTGCTTGGTGCCAGCAGCTTGGGAAACAAATACCTGCCACCTTCCCACCGGGCGCACGGGCCTAAGTGACGTTGTGCGGGGTCCCAGCAGCTCGGGGAATAATACCTGCCACTTTCCCACCTAGCTCACGGGACCCAGCGACCCCTTGCTTGGTGCCAGCAGATTGGGAAACAAATGCCAGCCACCTTCCCACCGAGTGCACAGGCCCCAGTGACCCAATGCGGGGTCCCAGCAGCTCGCTAAACAATACCTGCCATCTTCCCACTGAGAGCATGGGTAGCTGCGACCATGTTGGGGGGTCCCAGCAGCTCGGGAAAGAATATCTGCCACCATCCCACCGAGCGGACGAGCCCCAGCGACCCCTTGCGGGGTCCCAGCAGCTCACCAAACAATAACTACCACCTTCATACAGAGCGCGAGGGCCCCAGCGACCCAGTGCGGGGTCCAAGCAGTTTGGGAAACAGTACCTTCCAGCTTCCCACTGAGCGCATGGGAACCAGCGACCACTTGCGTGATGCCAGTAGCTCATAAACAATACCTGTCACCTTCCCACCGAGTGCATGGGCCCCAGCGACCCCGTGCCGAGTGCCAGCAGCTCAGCAATCAATACCTGCCACTTTCCAACCAAGTGCACGGGCTCCAGCGACCCCGCAGGGGTCCCAGCAGCTGGTGTCACAGTACCTGCTACCTTCCCACCAATCGCACGGGCCTCAGCGACCCTGTGCAGGGTCCCAGCAGCTCGGGAAACAATACCTTCCAAATTCCTACCGAGCGCACGGACCCCAGCAACCACTTGCGTGGTGCCAGGAGGTCGTGAAACAATACCTGTCACCTTCCTACCAAGTGCATGGGCCCCAGAGACCCCGTGCGGGGTCCCAGCAGCTCAGGAAACAATATCTGCCACATTCCCACCGAGCAAACGGACCGCAGAGAACCCGTTCTGGTTGGCAGAAGCTCGGGAAACAATTTCTGCCACCTTCCCACAGAGCGCACGGGCCCCAGCGACCCCGTGCTGGGTCCCAGCATCTCTGGATACAAATACCTGCCACCTTCGCACTGAGCGCACAGGCTCCAGGGACCTTCTGCAGGGTTCCAGCATCTTGGGAAACAAATACCTGCCACCTTTCCACTGAGTGCACGGGCCCCAGAGACCCCGTGCGGGGTCCCAGCAGCTTGTGACACAGTACCTGCTACCTTCCCACCAATCGCACTGGCCCCAGCTACCCCGTGCGGGTTCCCAGCAGCTTGGGGAACAACACCTGCCACCTTCCCACTGAGCACACAGGCCCCAGAGACCCCTTGCTTGGTGCCAGCAGCATGGGAAACAAATACCTGCCACCTTCCCACCGAGCGCACAGGCCTCAGCGACTCCATACGGGGTCCCAGTAGCTTGGGAAACAGTACCTGCCACCTTCCGACAGAGACCGCGGGCCCCAGCGACCCCTTGCTGGGTCCCAGCAGCTCGGGAAACAATACCTTCCACTTTCCCACTGAGCACGCAGGCCCCAGCGACCCCGTGCGGGGTCCAAGCAGCTCGGGAAAAAATACCTTCCAACTTCCCACCGATCGCAAGATACCAAGAGACCCGATACGGGGTCCCATCAGCTCGGGATAAAATACCTGTAACCTTACCACCAAGCTCACAGACCCCAGCGACACTGTGCAGGGTCCCAGCAGCTGAGGAAAAAATATCTGCAACCTTCCAAGCCAGCGCACAGGCACCAGCGACCCGTTGCTTGGTACCAGCAGCTTGGGAAAAATGTCTGCAAACTTCCCAACGAGCGCACAGGCCCCAGAGACCCGGCGCAGGGACACAGCAGCTCAGGAAAAAATACCTGCAACCCTCCCAATGAGCGCAAGGGCACCAGAGACCCAATGCAGGTTCCTAGCAGCTGAGAAAAAAGTACCTTTAACCTTCCCACCGAAAGACAGGCCCCAGAGACCCGCACGGGGTCCCAGCATTTCGGAAAAAAGTACCTGCAACCTTCCCACCGAGCGAACTGGCCCCAGAGACCGGGTGTGGAGTCCCAGCAGCTGAGGAAAAAATACCTGCAACCTTCCAAGCCAGCGAACAGACCCCATTAACCTGGTCCGGGGTTCCAGCATCTCGGGAAAAAGTACCTGCAACCTTCCCACTGAGCGCACGGGCCCCAGTGACCCAGTGCCGGATCCCAGCAGCTCGGGAAAAAATACCTGCCACTTTCCCACCGATCACAAGGGACCAAGAGACCCAATACGGGGTCCCAGCAGCTCGGGATAAAATACCTGCAACCTTCCCACCAAGCTCATGGGCCCCAGAGCGGGGTCCTAGCAGCTCGGGGAAAAAATAGCTGCAACCTTCCCACTGAGCGCACGGTCCCCAGAGACCCAGTGCGGGGTCCCAGCAGCTCGGGAGAAGTACCTGCAACCTTCCCACCAAGCGCACAGGCCCCATAGATCCGGTGCGGAGTCCCAGCAGCTTGGGAAAAAGTATCTGCAACCTTCCAACCGAGTGAACGGGCCCCAGCGACCCTGTGCGTGGTCCCACCAGCTGAGGAAAAAATATCTGCAACCTTCCAAGCCAGCGACAGGCCCCTGCGACCCGGGTGTCCCAGCAGCTGGCAAAAAATACCTGAAGTCTCCACCGAGCGCACACTCCCTAGAGAACCTGTGCAGGGTTCCAGCAGCTCAGGAACAAATACCTGCAACCTTCCCAATGAGTGCAGGGGCCCCATCAACCTGGTGCCGATTCCCAGCAGCTCGGGAAAAAGTACCTGCAACCTTTCCACCAAGCACACTGTCCCCAGAGACCTGGTGCGGTTTCCCAGCAGCTCGGGAAAAATTACCTGCAACCTTCCCACCTGGTGCACGGGCCCCAGAGACCCAGTGCGAGGTCCCAGCAGCTCTGGAAAAAGTACCTGCAACCTTCCCACCAAGCACACGGTCCATAGAGACCCGGTGCGGGGTCCCAACATCTGGGAAAAAATACCTGCAACCTTCCAAGCCAGCGCACGGTCCCCAGAGACCTGGTGCGGGGTCCCAGCAGTTCGGGAAAAAGTACCTGCAACCTTCCCACTGAGCGCATGGGCCCCAGTGACCCAGTGCCGAATCCCAGCAGCTCGGGAAAAAATACCTGCCACCTTCCCACCGATCGCAAGGGACCAAGAGACCCAATACGGGGTCCCAGCAGCTCGGGATAAAATACCTGCAACCTTCCCACCGAGTGCACGGGCCCCAGAGACCCGGTGCGGGGTCCCAGCAGCTCAGGAAAAGTACCTGCAACCTTCCCACCAAGCGCACAGGCCCCATAGATCCGGTGCGGAGTCCCAGCAGCTTGGGAAAAAGTATCTGCAACCTTCCAACTGAGCGCACGGGCCCCAGAGACCGTAGAGTTCTGTACTCGGTCTCCGTAAAATTAAACCACCTTATTTGCATGCTGTATAAATACACCAATTCTTGCTCAAGACCAAAATTATTCACATCATTATAATAAAAATCAACATTTTGGAGATAGAACACTGACAGGAGGGGTGTGCGTTAATTAGAAAACCACACACACACACAAAATAAGAAAATGGACACTGTAGGCTATAAACGGGGATCACAGATTACTGTACTGTGCAAGTTATTTGCTATGCAGATGTGCACTCTCCAGGAATAATATTATGTGGGTGTCTGTAGTAGGCCCGATTTTAAAAAAAATCCCAGTGAACAGCTTTCACAGAGTCACGTTTACACAGAATTAGTTTAAGAAAACTTGTAATAAAATGGCTTGGATAAATTAAGTGCTGTGATTAGCTGAACAAGATCACATGACCGTGTGGTAATAATTGGCTTTGACATCATATATCAACTTACTTATCTGATCTATTAATATTATTATGCCTTAATAGTAACAATTATCTAAACAGTTTTTCTGTAGGTAAAAATGTCAACGTACAACTGAAACAGCATTTAAATCACCCAACAATCTGTTTTTTTTCATCTCTGTGGTATTTAGTCAGAGAATAGAACAAAGAAAACTCTGAGGCAAGCAGTAGCAGTGACACTATTCAAAAGCCATCTGAGAAATCACCACGCAAGTCTCACTCAGCACATATTATATATATATATATATATATATATATATATATATATATATATATATATATATATATATATATATACAGTACTGTGCAAAAGTTTTAGGCAGGTGTGAAAAATGCTGTAAAGTAAGAATGCTTTCAAAATAGACATGTTAATAGATTATATTTATCAATTAACTAAATGCAAAGTGAGTGAACAGAAGAAAAATCTAAATCAAATCCATATTTGGTGTGACCACCCTTTGCCTTCAAAACAGCATCAATTCTTCTAGGTACACTTGCACAAAGTCAGGGATTTTGTAGGCATATAGTCAGGTGTGTGATTAAACAATTATACCAAACAGGTGCTAATGATCATCAATTCAATATGTAGGTTGAAACACAATCATTAACTGAAACAGAAACAGCTGTGTAGGAGGAATAAAACTGGGTGAGGAAGTGGCCTTCATGGAAGACTTGCGGCCAAAAAGCCATACCTCCGACGTGGAAACAAGGCCAAGCGACTCAACTATGCACGAAAATACAGGAACTGGGATGCAGAAAAATGGCAGCAGGTGCTCTGGACTGATGAGTCAAAATTTGAAATATTTGGCTGTAGCAGAAGGCAGTTTGTTCGCCGAAGGGCTGAGAGCGGTACACAAATGAGTGTCTGCAGGCAACAGTGAAGCATGGTGGAGGTTCCTTGCAAGTTTGGGGCTGCATTTCTGCAAATAGAGTTGGGGATTTGGTCAGAATTAATGGTCTCCTCAATGCTGAGAAGTACAGGCAGATACTTATCCATCATGCAATACCATCAGGGAGGCATCTGATTGGCCCCAAATGTATTCTGCAGCATGACAACGACCCCAAACATACAGCGAAAGTCATTAAGAACTATCTTCAGCGTAAAAAGAACAAGGAGTCCTGGAAGTGATGGTATGGCCCCACAGAGCCCTGATCTCAACATCATCGAGTCTGTCTGGGATTACATGAAGAGAGAAAAGCAACTGAGGCTGCCTAAATCCACAGAAGAACTGTGGTTAGTTCTCCAAGATGTTTGGGCCAACCTACCTGCCGAGTTCCTTCAAAAACTGTGTGCAAGTGTACCTAGAAGAATTGATGCTTGATGCTGTTTTGAAGGCAAAGGGTGGTCACACCAAATATGGATTTGATTTAGATTTTTCTTCTGTTCACTCACTTTGCATTTAGTTAATTGATAAATATAATCTATTAACATGTCTATTTTTGAAAGCATTCTTACTTTACAGCATTTTTTCACACCTGCCTAAAACTTTTGCACAGTACTGTATATATATATATATATATATATATATATATATATATATATATATATATATATATACACATGCAGCAGCGGCATTTGCTTATTAAACTAAATATCGCCTTATAAAACTCTCTCTGCTGACATAACCGTTGGGCTTTTTAACAAGGTCGGGTTCAGAATAGAATTCTATTGGCGCCGTCGATACGGGAAGGACTGCGGTACTGCGCAGACTGATACGGAACTCGTTTAGTCCACATATCATCTAATGCTGGTTTACAATCTAGTGAAATTATGCCGGTTACCGGCCATCGGTGTGAAAACAGCCTCAGAAATGATTGGTCAGCTTTTCATGAAGACCGCAAAGCCTGAGTAGCCTGGTTGGTTGAAGGCACAAGGCCACAGCCACGAGTTCGCAGGTAATATGCAAAAAAAAAAAGCCTGTTCAGTACATGTGGCTGTAAAATAAGTGCATTATTAAATGTGAAAAGAAAACATTTATGGTAAGCTTGTCTTCTATTCTACTATTCTACCATTATTTACACTGTGTACTGTTAACTTTATTTCCTGGTATGTGTGGTTTAGTTAATCTTACATACAAAGCTTAACATGACCAATGGAATAGTCCAATCAATTATATATTTTTATACTAATATTACAAATCAATTTTTACAGCAGTTATTTGATGCATTTGTACGATTTCCATTACATGAGAGAAGATGTTAAAACTTCATGCTGATTTGAACTTGGCTCTCGCCAAGATAAACACCAACTAAGACGTAGCTTCACAGTAAACTAATGTGATCCATATGTGTCTCCATCCATTTGCGCTTCCTTCCATATGATGATGTAGATATCCTTCTGTCTGGTGTTGATGGCTGAAGTGTAATGCTGGCTCCAGGGATCATCTTATTTTGCCTCCCTAGCGCATCAGCACACACAACGGCTGTGATGCTGGCCCGGGATCAACCATAGTGCGGTCTCCCCAGCGCATCAGCATGACAACCGCCTGGATTGAGCAAAGTATGGTACATCTCTGGGGTCTTCAAGTGGGCACCTTCCATCCTCGGTGTTTCGCCGACTAGCCCACGACACCTCAAGAGGGCTCGACGGTGATTCTGGCGCCCCAGCATCACCCTCCGCCCCCACTCAACTCAGCCCAGCTTACTTACCTGTACATCAGCCTTTCTTTCTTTCTATTGTGCTTGAGATCCCCAGCCAGGATCTTTCCGTCTCAATCACAGCCAGTTGCTGCTCCTCTCTGCTGCTTCAGATAAGTTCTTCACTGTGCGACGCAACTCTTGGCCATTGAATCCGACATCTCTGAGAAACCGGGTTGTAGAGTGTGCCACAAATCCTCGACATCCCACTTCCACTGGGTAAACCCAGACTCTCCATCCTCTCTGTTCCGCTTCAGTGGCTAGTTGAGCATACCGCAGTTTCTTCCTCTCATACGCCTCATCTACAGCATCCTCCCATGGCACTGTTAACTCTACCAGGTGAACAAGGTGTGCTGATCCAGACCACAGGACAATATCTGGTCGAAGGTTTGTGGTGGCAATTTCAGGTGGAAAAATAAGCCGCTGACCAACATCTGCCAGCATTTTCCAGTCTCTAGCAGCTTCCAGTTGTCCTGGGCGAGGATTGGTTTTAACACCTTTTCTTGGTGGTTGCTCTCCTGGGTTGAGAAATGTTGTCTTTTGTGTGTAATGTTTTGATGGAACAGGTGGCAACTTATTGGTCATGTTACGCTTGTCTTCCAATGCTAAGGCCAAACATCGCAGCACCTGGTCATGGCACCAAGTAAACCGTCCTTGGCTAAGAGCCACCTTACATCCTGTCAAAATGTGCCTTAATGTTGCAGGTGATGAACACAAAGGACATGAGGGATCCTCTCCTACCCAGAGGTTTAGGTTCTGTGGTGATGGGAGAACATCATATGTTGACCTTATAAGGAAACTGATCCTGCTCTGTTCCATTGACCATAGGTCTTGCCAGCCAATCTTGCGTTGTTCCACACTCTCCCATCTCATCCATTCTCCTGCTTGCCCTGGGAAATGGCCTTTATACACCTCATCCTCTCCTAATGCTTTTGCACCTCGTTGACTACAAGCTTCCTCCGCTGAGCTGGGGCTGCCTTGTGCCATGTAGGAGGAGCTGAACTGAGACCAAGACCCCTCTTCCATGCTGAACTTGCCCCATGATATCACCAATTGAAGGGCAGCCTTTGCATCCTCCACAGCTTTCTTTGCCACCCACTTTCTTCCAGTTTTCAACACAGGTGCTGCCTCCCTACGCATTTGTAGCGTGACTCTACTAATGTCATTTCCAGTCGGACTCATGCACTTAAACTCCTCGGTTAGAGCGGAGACAGGTAGCTGCAGTATTCCTTTACCATAAAGTCCCACTCTGCTGAGGCAGCGTGGAACTCCCAACCATTTCCTGATGTGTGAACTGATTAAAGCTTCCAGCTTCTCTACTGTTGTCAAAGAAACCTCGTACACAGTCAGTGGCCACAGCAACCTTGGCAGTAGGCCAAACTGAAAGCACCAGAGTTTTAGTTTGCCTGGTAAAGCGCTGCTGTCTATGCTCTTCAACCCTTCCACAGCTTGTTGTCTAACTTCTCCCACACGAACTGTGTCCTTTAGATCCCCGCTGCACCATCTCCCAAGACTCTTCACTGGCTTCTCAGACACTGTTGGTATTGCCTCACCATTAATGAAGAACGCTTTATCAACTACTTTACCTTTAATTATAGAGATGCTCCTTGATTTAGTGGGCTTGAATTGCATTCGTGCCTATTCAATGTTATTGGTTAATTTGCCCAATAACCGATTAGTGCAGGCTACTGTTGTAGTCATGGTTGTCATGTCATCCATGTATGCTCGAATTGGTGGTAGTCGTATTCCAGAAGCCAAGCGCTCTCCTCCCACTACCCATTTTGATGCCCTAATGATTACTTCCATTGCCATGGTAAAAGCCAGTGGAGAAATGGTGCATCCTGCCATTATTCCAACTTCTAGGCATTGCCATGTAGTGCTGAATTCTGAAGTTGAAAAACTAAATTGCAAATCTCCAAAGTAGGCTTTCACTAGATTATTGTTCCCTTCAACTTTTTGTTTTATTATTATTATTATTCCACATCATTGCACAGACTCCACATAAGTAAACAGAAAATTCAAGTACACTCTCTATTAATGAGAAGTCTATGTATAAGTGTATAATATATTTAAAATGTGATCATACTTGGAAATATGTGCTTTAATAATAGAGGATGTTGCAAATACTAAGATGGTTTTCAAACCTAAAACTTACAGAGAAACCTACAATGGAAAAAAACGATGTACTTTCCATTGCATATGTATGCAGATATTTTAACTCAGCATTCCAGTAAAAAAATAAATAAATGGAAATTTCAGTAGTTCGTGACAAACACCAATCACAAAATGTTTTAGTACAAATATTTATTATAGAGAATGCGGTGCATGCGATTTTACACAGAAGTATGTTGTATATACACATTCATTTGGCATCAAATATAACTTGGTTTGAGGGCTCGCTGCCTGGCCGACTGGACGAGGCTGAGACCCCCATTGATAAAACATAGAAATTGTTTTTAAGAAAGGTGGAGATGGGGAGGTGGTGGGTTATGATGAAATCGAAATGCAACTGAGAGGTCAGTGAAGAGGGTATTTATAGTGCTAACAATCTTAATTAGCTAATGTGTAAATTGAATGATTCAATTCTGTGACGCAGAGATTGGTGTCTGACCCTCCTCCCGAACTTTAGTTATGAACTTCATTAAAAACAAAAAGCTACGTTTTAAGTGACAGTAAGAGCTGACAAAGCTGAAAAAGACGGGGAATTGTCAGGTAAGACGGCACTGCGTTCATTCTGACAAGGCTTTCCAGCACACACTGCTTAACTGGTAGGTGGGGTCACTTCAGACAGCATAGGTAGTCACCACCACTGGACAGGTCAGTGGGTTTCTGTGACAGTTTATAAATTACTCGACATTTGGTCTCGTAATTTATATATATATATATATATATATATATATATATATATATATATATATATATATATATATATATATATATATATATATATATATATATGTGTGTGTGGAATTAAGTTATTTGTTTTTTAGCCATAAAATACCTGAAGAATATTGGAACGTGGTTGATGGCGCCAGACAGTCCGATTTCTGTTTAAAGATGAAGACCTCCAGGCTCCGTCTTTACAGCAGGTGGCAGCACTGGGAATGGACGGCACAGAACTTCTCTTTGTCTTCGTGGTTGTAGGGATGCTTAGGGGATGATAAGTTCCGGTTGTATCAACGCTGCAAACGGTGAGAGTGAAAACTGGTAAGTCCACAGATAACATTTTAAAACTGTGGCATGCTTTGTTTTATTATGTGCTGTTTTGCCGTCCTCTTCATACCATGTGAATGGTTCACAGTCCGCGGATTGTGGTGGAGCGTGAGTAATAGAGATAGTCTTTCTCCGGTGCCCAAAATCTAAATCTGAAAACAAGCAGGTTTAGTGTGGGGAACATTATATATATATATGAGAATTCGTATCCGAATGGTAACATCAAAATAGAATAGCAGTCATTCATACACGCCAAGCCGAGTCGCTCGCAATTCAGCACTCTGTGGAATTGCTGTCATTTGAAAGCTTTAACATTGGCCCAGATTTATTAAAACGTGTTCATTTATGATACAGTATTGACACTAGAACGACCAAAAACAGCGTTCGGACCCAAATGGCTGGTTTCACAGACCCTGATTAATTTTAGTCCTGGGTTACCCAATGTTAATTTAGGTAAAGTAATCCAAGATTAGTGCTAATCTGGGTCTGTGAAACCAGCCATTGATTGTCCAGATTAGTCTGGCATCAAATAGCAAATGGGGTAAAACCATACCATTTGCCAGTCCACGTGTGTGTGCAGAGGAATGTCAATTTATGTTTGTGTTTAATACTAGCAGATCAAGAAACGATCCAATCCAATCTGAGTAAATAATAGTGCAATTGGTTACAAATAAAATACAGAAGTTTCTTATGTTCTTTTGTTAAATCTTGAAAACATCACAATACAGGGAAACCTCTATTAACACCAGTCAAATAACTAACAGAATGTGCCCTTCATAGGGTGTGTGCTTCATACCAGTGGACATGGCATTTCTTCTTTAATCAACACTTTATTAAACAACTTAGCCCATTTTCTTAATCCAGTTTAAGGTTTCCCTTTGTGCAACTGCTCTCATTTACCTTCTTGGGCTGTATTACAGGGTTAGAAATTAACAAAATTGTTGTACTGCAGGGCATCAGGTTCAGGTCATGAAGGGCAAGGCAATGTTGCCTTTGAGTATGAAGATTCAGGGGCACCAAGGCAGTTCCAGGGGGCAAAAATGCAAAATATAAATCCAACCCAAGGGCACCAAGGCGATTTAAATACTCTGTGACAGGGTGGCTGAGTTGTGACGTCAGGCCAGAAGTAGGAACCAAAACACTGACACCAGGCAGTACTGCAGTTTCAAAACAAAAGACGCAGCGGCGCCGTTTATTTAAATACAAAAATAAATAAAAGGTTTTAACAAAAAGACTTGCTCCCAGAGTGTAAATAAAAGTTTAAACAAAACAAAATCACGAACACAAAATAATACAGGTCAGGCTTGGCAGTCGCTGTCACTGTTCCATTTTAAATAAGTTTTGTTTCTCTCACGCTCCTCTCGCTCTCTCTGCTCTCGCTCCAAACACACCCCATCCTGAGTGCAGAGAGCTGCAGGCTTTTATATCGTGGCGAGGGGTTTAACTGGTTAGTAATTATTTTATTACCCCTCGGCCACAATCTGCATGAGTTTATTAAATTATTCCTGGCAGAGGATGAGCACCAATCTCCCCACTGCCAGAACACGTTTTAAATAAAACAAAACAATAAGAAAACATACGGGCGCTTCGCCGACATGTAAATACAAATACAAAATAACACAGGGGCAGAGGGGGAAACCCTGTTCTAAAAATAAATAAACACACGTACAGGCCTCCTCCCCCTGTTATCTTCCTCCCACCCAAACAGCTGTAGCGTCCTGGTGGACCACGCACAGGCCGGCTCCTCCGGCCAAGGAAATTTTGGAGGTTTTCTCCAGACCTCATCCCCTTCTTCATGGCCGATAGCTCCCCTCCGTGGGTCTCCGACCACAGTTTCTACTGCTGCATGGCAGGACTGGCAGCGACCCCAGGCGAAGCAGGACCTTCGGGAGGCGACGGCAGCAGAGTCGCCCTGTTATATACTCATTCATAAAACAACAAAAAATGAATACAGAGAGCCCATTATGTTGATGAAATTTGAAGTCAAACAAACACAAGTCAATGTTTTCTGAGTGATTTACACACTAATTGTTACAAAAATAAAATATAGGTCACTTTTCCATTGCAAAAATAAAATTGGTATAAAAATGTACAATTTAAAAACAACCAACTTTCATAATGAAAAAATACAAAGGATAATTTGGCACAAAAAATAAATATTCAGGATATCTCGGTTAACAAGAGGTAAATATAGCGCTTGTCTGTGTCCTGTAATTAAAGCATTTTTAAAACCTTCCATGTTGTGAACATGACGGCTTGCAGTGGTGACGTCAGACCAGAAACACAGACTCAAAACAATGAATGGCGGGTGAAACAAGCGCAACGGCGCTCAGTCTGTTAATTAAATAACAAAACAAACAAAAGATGTATACAAAACAAACACCACAAAACAGAAAGGCGTGCTGGGTTTTAGCCAGCACGTCTAGCAATTGTTATCTCTATTTTAATAATTCTACCTCCTAACTCCTCACTCGTTCTCCACTCTCGAACACCCTTCCTTGAGTGCAGACAGCTGCAGGCCTTTATATTCTGGCCAAGGGGTTAACTAGCTGTTAATTAATTATCTTATTACCTCTCGGCCACAGTCTGCAGGAGTTTAGTAAGGATGCGTGACTGTCAGCTAGTTAAATAATCAGAAGCTGATCAGTCACGCATCCTCACGAGGTTTTTAAAATATATACACAAAATAACAAATAATATCGCCGTCATATAAACATACAAATCATAATATAAATAAATAATAAACAAAGGGGCGGGACACTCCGCCACACATGTGTTTTCATAACTTAGTGTAAGCAAGTTCAACTGGATTTCATATAGCATGTTGTCCGCAGGTGAAGCGAACGAATCAGTGAATTTTTAAATGCTAAAAGTAGTATTCTTTTAGAAATTTAGATTTTCATGGAGAATTGGATATTATTATTACATGGCATTGGTTCTAATTCATGGAAATCATAAAATCCATGCTCACCATGAAAAATACAGCCTTAGTGATACAACAACACAAATAAGATGTCAGTGAAGGGAAAGTTAACCAAAACTGGCTGAAGATTTACCCATGGCTGGAGTTTAGTAACGATATTAGTTGTTTGGTCTTCAGTGTGTCTGCGCAACTGTAGTTTGCTAACCACTGTGACCTGTACAAAAAACCTCGAAATAGAAGCCTCGTCGGGCAATGGAGAGTGTGCTGCACCACAATGATGAACAGCTGGATAAACATAATGGAGAGTGCTCTGCACCACAGTGATGAACAGCTGGATAAACATAATGGAGAGTGCTCTGCACCACAGTGATGAACAGCTGGATAAACATAATGGAGAGTGCTCTGCACCACAGTGATGAACAGCTGGATAAACATAATGGAGAGTGCTCTGCACCACAGTGATGAACAGCTGGATAAACATAATGGAGAGTGCTCTGCACCACAGTGATGAACAGCTGGACGTCATAATGTCAGATGTTTACATTTATTTTTATTTATTTATTTATTGCATTTATATAGTGCTTTTTATACAAAAGTATTGCAAAGCACTGTACAGTACATAGCAGAAAAGAAGAACAAACCACAATACATTTGTATAGCATGGCACACATACAGCTGCCACAGTCAGACCATTTAAATAATAGTATACGCAATATACAAAAGCAGCAATTTTAAAGTTGCATTTAAACCCACTAAGATAATTAAGCCATTTTATTAAAGTGTGTTTCTGGTCTTGACTTGCAAACTGTAACGATCCCAGCTTCCCTGACAAACGAAGGCAGAGCATTCCATAATTTAGGAGCTCTACAAGAAAAAGCCTTACCTCCCGTGTTGCTTTTGTTGACCTGAGACATAACCAGCAGCCCGCAGCCTGTGATCTCAGAATGTGGTTTGGAAGATACAGGGTCAGTAACTCCTGCAAATAACTAGGTGCTAATCCATTCAGGGCCTTGTAAGTTAACAATCTTAAAATCAATTCTATACTGCACAGGGAGTCAGTGTAATGAGGCCAAAACAGTGCGAGTAGCAAGTAGTGAATAACACTCAGGCAGAAGAAATTCCTGGCTTTAGGGACAAATATAGCTGGGTATCATCAGCATAGCAATGGAAGACTTTATATAGTTCCAAAGTTCTTGAAATTTACAGTTGCAAAGGATTTACAGTTTTGTTCTGCTGCATTGGTGGACACTCGATACAGGGAAAAAAAAGTGTGCTGTTTTAAAGCATACACATTCTAAGCCCTTTCATGAAAGCGCACATTTTACTAGTTAAAAAGCAGAACATCGTAAGGTAGTGAGAATGCATTACACAAAAATAAATGAAAACAGAAATCGATCCACTTCTCAAGATTGTGTTTTGTTCAGTATTATGTTATCATAACACAGGGAGCTTTTACTTGAACCATTGCATACATGGTTTTTGTTTTGTGTGTTCACTATTATTATTATTATTATTATTATTATTATTATTATTATTATTATTATTATTATTGTTGTCGGGATGAATTGTTGTGCACCCATTGCTTACCTGAACATTAGGTAAATCCTAGAACACTTCACTGCTATTTTAGACAGCTCTTCTTCCTTTTTAAACATTTTTGAGTTGGCACGGGGCTCCCAGACAGAAAGATCACACAGTGACACTGCCAGTGAACACGTGTGATTGAGCATTTCTGGAAGCGCAGTCACATTGAGCTCACTGTAACAGCGTCCCTCACACTGTTTGCAAGTCATTAACAAATTATACAGTACGTCTTTCTGGTGGCTTAGTGCTGGGAGGTGCACAGTAAAAAGAATGGCAACAATAATACATTGTGATAATTTGTCATTTTCTCACAGGATGAGATTAGACATAATTAAATTGAATTGTGACAGAACGGGCTGGGTTGTGATCAGATGTGCTGGTGCTGAGCAGGTTTGTGAATGGGTTGTAGATCAGATATGCTGGTGCTGAGCAGGTTTGTGAATGGGTTGTAGATCAGATGTGCTGGTGCTGAGCAGGTTTGTGAATGGGTTGTAGATCAGATGTGCTGGTGCTGAGCAGGTTTGTGAATGGGTTGTGATCAGATGTGCTGGTGCTGAGCAGGTTTGTGAATGGGTTGTAGGTCAGATGTGCTGGTGCTGAGCAGGTGTGTGAGTGTGTGTCTCAGTCACTTCAAGTCATACAAAGAGCATTTCAAGTGGAGCGATAAAGTGGAGCGAAGTGATCGTGTGGTGCCAAGTTAGAAGCAAGAATTGTGTGAATCTTGGGCCCCAGCACCTTTCCAATTGTGCCTATTTGCTTGATGCTTGACAAGATTGACCTAATTACTTCTCCTAACTTGGACTTTTGTGTTTCATATCACCCCTTTAAACGGCTGTTGCGTTTTTCTAACTGTGTTTTTTTACATTGACAATGTTTTTGTTACAGATTTATTTTACATGAAATTTGTACTTTTTATATAGGTATATAAATGTCAATTGCTGTGGATAAACACATCAGCCAAATCAATTAATATGACATAGTTTTCTAGCTTGCTATTTATTAATTTATTTATACATTTATAATATAAACATGTATTCATTTCTACATTTATTTATTTAAAAAAATATTTATTTCTAAATGTATTTATTCCTCTATGCATTTGTTTAAATCATTTATTTATTTCTACCAAATAAATTATTCCTTTATTTATTTTTATTTGTTTAAATCATTTATTTCTTTCTACCAAATAAATTATTCCTTTATTTATTTAATTAAACGAGGAACTACAATTTATCAGAGATCAGAGATTTAGACAAGGAAGCTACCTGCCACTCTTGTGTACAATTCCATTCTATGGTATCTACCAAACAAACAGGAAACTAGAAATTTTCAAACAGGAAATCGAAAATTTCTAGAATTGAGCAGAACCTTCAGGTTTTCAGCGAAAGCTGTTCAGGCTTAGATATAAGCTTAAAAAATGAACGCATTTCAACAACTGCGCAGTGGCACAGCGGGCTAAGGTCGTGTGCTCTTCAAGAACGTCATGTTGCAAGTTCAAACCACGGTATTTTTTTTTTTCTTCCTGCGATATGTGCTGTTTTAAAACATAAATAAATTGTTTAATATTGATGGTGTGGATATCAAACTGCTTGCATACCCTGGTTTATTTTGATGTTGACCAACCTGTGGAATAACATGATTGGTAGATGTCCAGTTATTTAGCTTTTCTGTTTGAAAAGTCGCTACACACCCTTAAAAAGTAGACGGAAGAAGGAGAATAGCAATTTTACCTTAGTTTGATGACTTATATCTCATTGTGTATAAGAGGTGTTTTTTTTCACATTTGATGTAAGAAAGTTTCAGACTTTTGATACTGGTACAGATGGTAATTCTAAGTGATTTAGTTTTGCCGCTGCAACATGGTAAAAACAGCTAAACTCTTTGAGCTGTATAGAGACTCTCGGTCGTTTTCAAACAAGTTTTTCTAACTTGTACGAGGAGCTACCTTTCCTCCCCATCATGCTGCGATACAGAACAAACACTACTTTAAAGCTGGGCTTCACTGTATACTGTATCATGCTGCGATACAGAACAAACACTACTTTAAAGCTGGGCTTCACTGTATACTGTATCATGCTGCGATACAGAACAAACACTACTTTAAAGCTGGGCTTCACTGTATAATGTATCATGCTGCGATACAGAACAAACACTACTTTAAAGCTGGGCTTCACTGTGTACTGTATCATGCTGCGATACAGAACAAACACTACTTTAAAGCTGGGCTTCACTGTGTACTGTATCATGCTGCGATACAGAACAAACACTACTTTAAAGCTGGGCTTCACTGTGTACTGTATCATGCTGCGATACAGAACAAACACTACTTTAAAGCTGGGCTTCACTGTGTACTGTATCATGCTGCGATACAGAACAAACACTACTTTAAAGCTGGGCTTCACTGTGTACTGTATCATGCTGCGATACAGAACAAACACTACTTTAAAGCTGGGCTTCACTGTATACTGTATCATGCTGTGATACAGAACAAACACTACTTTAAAGCTGGGCTTCACTGTATACTGTATCATGCTGCGATACAGAACAAACACTACTTTAAAGCTGGGCTTCACTGTGTACTGTATCATGCTGCGATACAGAACAAACACTACTTTAAAGCTGGGCTTCACTGTATACTGTATCATGCTGCGATACAGAACAAACACTACTTTAAAGCTGGGCTTCACTGTATACTGTATCATGCTGTGATACAGAACAAACACTACTTTAAAGCTGGGCTTCACTGTGTACTGTATCATGCTGTGATACAGAACAAACACTACTTGTTGAAGAGTTGGTGAAAAGCGGTGACATTATTTTCCTATGGATTTTAAATGCATTTAAAAAAATAAAATAAAATAAATGAACAAAGGAAGTGGGCCCATGGGTATTGTGCTTTGAAGGTGTGCTGCTGTAGATGTAACATTAAACACTGTTCGTGTGGATGCACTGCCTGTGTAGACCTGCCTTGCAGCAGCATCTCCGATGCTTTTCAGGCTGTCTATACTCTAGCGTTGATGTTTAAGCGTGGCCGGCATACCACCAGTTTACCTTGCCTTCCACCTTCATTTGTTTTTTATACATTCCTCTCGTGAGGAACTTTCTACACACCCAGTTTCTCTTCGTGAGGCACTTTTTACACACCCAGTTTCTCTTCATGAGACACTTTGTACACACCCAGTTTCCCTTCCCTTCCCTTCCCTCTTCATTTGTTTTTTTACACATTTCTCGAGTCACTTTCTACACCTGTGGTGTTTGTATGTTATGCAAAAATAAGACTTTTAAATATGCATAAAATAAGTCAAGTGAAGTGGCTTTAAACCGGTTTGCTCTTTATTTTCCAATGAAACTGTTGCCAACACTCACTGGTATTTATACATTTAATGATCAGGCAATCTAATTTAAACATATTTATCAAATATTAACATTCCTGTATAAATGGCCATTTTTTAACACAAAGATTAATCTAAACTATTGTAACAAGGAATTTCAAGAATAGTATTCCATTGACGCAGTAGGAGAAATATCAGGTTGGAAAATACAGCTTTAATAGTTTATTAAATGCAAAGACAACGTATTTTCAGTCAATATAGTCAACAGAATGCTTCCATAGTTACCCTGCACTACCTAGGTGGCATTAGCAGGTTTAAATATAACCACAATTGTTTTTACATGCCTCTCTGGATTTTTCCGAACTTCTTTGTTTGCATCCTTGTCTGTTCTCTCGCACTTACTTTGTGTCGCTGCTCCGTTGGTGCAGGTACCTGAGTGACCCATCTGCTGAGGCATGCAGACTGGCATCAAGGACAGACTGTTGCAGATCAAGGAACGCAGATTCTAGCAGAACGTAGCCATTCTCTTACCTCTTATTCCCCTTTCACACAGACGAGTTCTCACTGCTCAGAACCGGCACTGATGTAGCATTTTGGTCTGTGTGAATTGCCTATACCCTCACAGAGCTGTCAGATTTTATGCTTGCGAGGTGGTTCAGAGACAGCACTGAACCATCTTAACTCTGTAAAATGCTATACCGGCACTGAAGCGCTATAGTGAGCGTGGATTGAAAGTCAACATCCCACGTGACTGTATATCAGACGCAGTTGTTCAGCCAGATACTCAAATGTTTCTCTTCCCATGCGGAAATGTTTTTTCCACTCACTATCTGAAAATCTTGGGAGCATTTGGCTCCAAAATACATCACCGTGTTGGCGTTCCATTACCCAAGTGGAGTGTTCACATGAGCATCCTTATACAGTATATATAGCAAATACCAGGATCCACTGTATTTTCACTCTCTGCTTTTGCCTGTAGAGCTGGACTCTTTCTTTTAAATATATTATATCGCCTTCTTTGCAATACAATACACAACCAACATCGTGCCTGAAGCTCCTGCAATTTGACACTTAACAGGTTGTTACATTGTATAATATAACTGAAAATGAAAAGCAAACGAAATGCAGCCAAATTTACTTCTTCGACAGACGACGGTGCCATTTTGTTTTGTGATTGGTTTGGTTTCCATTGCCATGAAAACGATTTGTTGACTGACAGGTTTGAAGGTTGTACTCACATGATCCCTTTGCCTGTGTGAAAGGGTTATGATGGTATTGTACTGGCATAGATTGCGCAGTTTGGTGCTGTGTGAATGGGTATTTTAAAAGGAAACTGCATGTGCTCTGAGATGGGTGAGTAAATGGCTGACACAGAAAAACACAGAGAAGTCTATAAAATGCTGTTTTACTTTTGCTTTCTGGATTTGTATTTTCACTCTGGTAAAGCCCATTTATTTACCACTCATTTAGACCATTTATCATGGTACAAAATGTACACAAGTCCTATGAAAATGACGAATCACCAACACCATCTAGTGCACAGCTGTGTATTACAAAAAGGAAGCTTGACCTAAAGTGCCGGCGCCTCTTACTTTGGCTGATCTGTGTTGCAGATGAGAGATATTGGGGGTTCATATGTAGAGGCTGTACGTCTTTAAGAAGAAAGTCGTGATGGGATATCAGCGGACATACAAATGCTTAATTGCAGGATTATTACACTCCGGTTTCATGCAACAGTTATGATGGTGACCAAACTGTGCAAATACTGTTTTGTAAAAAAAAAAAAAAAAAAAAAAGGTTAACATGAACAGTCGCATTAAAAAAATGTACAACAGCGAAAAACAAAAATAGACGTGCATTAACAAAATGCCCTGAAAACTTAACATAAAGAAAACAATTTAAATGAAGCAATAAGCTCAATAATTAAGCTAAAAAGGAAGTGCAAAGGTTACTGTTTTGTTTTTTTTTTTTTGGTGCACTCCAATAAACCTATGTTATCTTTCCCCAGTCAAATCGTAGAGTGCCTAAATAAGCACTGATTTACCAGAATAAACAGTAATGAAAAAGGAAATGTAGAACATTAAGAGCAACCAGATATAGTCGACGAATGACAACACATTATTCAAATTCTTTGCCGTATTAAATATTTAAGGTAAGGCAAGTTTATTTTTCAGTTAAAAGTGCTCCCGGCTATAATGTTCTGCCGCCCGGCTGTACAGAATTCCTGGGGAGAACCCTGGAAGTTTAGTGCTGTAGCTGTACCTGGTCATTTAAAAAAATGGGGGAAAAAATCTTGTCTTTTACATAACATGCTTTTAAAATTGATTCATTGCATTAATTCATAAGAATCTTGAAAAATGAATTGTTGATTGCTACGCTAAGTTTATGGGATGGTAACGTGTGTGTGTTTTTGTTTAAATGGTGTTTTTATTTTATGTGAAACCAGTATCCCCTGTAGTGGGTTAAGATTAACTATGAAGGAGATACTAGACATTTAGAAGAAAGGTGTACCAGTACACACATCATCAATGTGATATCAATCGTGATGCAATTAAAGAGGATTTGTGCTCTAAGCTGCCTCTTCTTATGTTTGGTAAACAAATGTCAGTGCATGACAAAGAGTAAACAGGCCTATATGTGAAAGTGTATTTATTTAAAGGGTATTTAGTGTGACAGTGTAACTGGTTAACCGATCAAATAGTTTAAACCGATTTCTTATTAAACAATATTTACATTGCTAATTTGAATCTATATCTCCATAAAATCCGAAGTTATTAATGACGTTGACACTGTGAATGTTCTTGCACGGTATAGACCACCACAGGTAGAAAGAAGCTACCAAACAGCAGATTGCTGGTGGTTCTAGCACAAAAAGTGGGCCAGCTTGATGCGTGATTGCTTGTTTGTGGTTGTGTTTGTATGTGCAGGAGGAGCAGTGTGTCTGGAGTACAGCAGCACGGTGTTAGCCACAGGCAGCAGATAGACAAGGGCTTTGTACAGAGCAAGGAGCAGAATGGCTGGAGTGCTGGATCTGTCTGCCCCTGAGATTCCTGAGCCCACTTTCCTGGAGAGTGTCCTGCGCTACGGCCTCTTCCTGGGTGCCCTCTTCCAGATTATTTGCATCCTGGCTGTGATCATCCCTTCATCCAAGCTGCAGGAGTCGGTAAGCACTTTCTATTTGGGTCATTCCATACCAACTCAACCAGAGCCGTTGCCCAACCATCTCAGATTTTGTAAGTAAAATTAATCTGGGGGATTCAGGCCCGCGGAGTTCAGAAATACTAATTTATTTTGTTTTAATTTTCCCCTTTCGAGCGGTGACCTGGCAAAGGTCAACTTAAAGTGTAAAAGTGACCTAACCAAGAGCACCTAACTCACTTTTGGCAAGTTGCCAGACGAGGGGTAAATGACAAGTGTTATTCGAACTTCAGCCCAACCCTTTACCCTGTAGGGGAAGCAGGTCCTAAGTGTTTGTATTGCTGTAAGAACCTTCGGGACCACTCTTCCAAATTTTGTGAAACACTTTTGGTTTCAAGGCCCCCCACTGGTCATTAAAAGCCGAGAAAACCATTCAATGGCCGAGTGAGACCGATAGGAGCCGAGAGAAGCCGAAAAAAAAGAGCGTATCACATGAATACTGATAGACCCGACACCACATAGATAACAGGGACATAAACAAACAAGATAGCTGCTTCCGCATCCAGCGCTCAAAGAACATCACAGACATTTGCAGAGCTTTTTTTAGATGTTATAGTAATAAAATAACGACTTGGATCGCATTATTGAGGAGTTTGGTGATAAAACGAGTGATCAAGAGATGATTTATCGGTATGTACTATTATTAAGAGGCATTTGAAAAACATAGCGAACAAGGGGTGGGGTGGGGCTGGAGATGCAGTACTGAGTGTCCTGTTGATATGCAGTGCCTTTTTAAACCTGTTTTACTGTGAAAAAAAATACTTTTAAACAGCATGTCTAAAATAAACTGTGTGTGTGAAAATAAATTGGACCTGACGCGCCTGACACGCGCTGAATAAATGGACCACTAAGGGTTAAGCCAAAACTCACGTTGGGGGGGGGGGGGACTCCAAAAAATATTCCAAAAATATTTTTGGATAGATGTTGATGATCTACAAGAATCAAGCAAAACATTTTAGTATCCGCAGATTTTGTATTTTTGGCAGATTTTTGAAGTTGTGTTTGTCGTGCATTTGAGCATTGCTTATGACCCCTTTGGTGAGGCTGAAGTACCACATAGTCCTAACTGAACTGGCGTTATTCTTCAATGTTGCATTGTCTGGGGTTAGATCTAGAGTAGAAAGTGACAGGGTGTGCTTCCAGTGGCACTAGTTTGGAGCTGAGGGGTTATGAACTTGCGTGTTGAACTTAGTTCCCTTTCAAGTACGAAATGTATTTCATTACACAATGGGTTAACCTTATACCCAATTCAACTGAAAACTTCTACCAAAGCTGTATCTTACGCCTGCAACGTTGGCATGCCTGTCTCTGCCCCACCACAGGAGACAAAACTGCGTGCAGGACGACGCTCTATGCGTTTTTCTATTCAGCCTTTTCAGCTAGCCAGAGAGTGACCCAGCATTCGAGAGAGTGAAAATTCGCTATCTTCAACCAGAAGCAATCCGATAAGCTAGTCCTTTTTTTATTTTTTTTTTTTTTATATGAAGCAAAAAATTGTTTAAATAATTTAATTGTGTTTTACTGTTAGTCTGTGTTTTTTTTTTTTCGCGGCCTTCTGGCCAGCGACAGCAGCGGGTTTGCCTGCTCCTGCACTCCACAGACACAGTAGTATTAATATTATTTATTCTCTCTTCTCTCCGGCTGGAGTTTTTAGTCTTGTTTTTAAGCTGCGTTTCAATGTGTTGTGGTTGAAGCTGCTCTATTTGTGTGCCTGTCTGTTTTATTCCAGGGACTGTGCGCGTGGCTCACTGCTCAAGCAGTCGCAGCGCTCTGGGCTCAGACTCGCTTGCAAGCCAGCGCTCCTGGACGGGCTCTGTGTTAGCTCTCGGGATGCACAGACTAGCTTGCGGGCTGTAGCCCAACAGTTAGAGAGCTTTGCTTTTCTGCTCATGCCACAATAGTGGGCAGCTTCGCACCGCTTTGTGAAGGCTTTGCCTGTACCACCCGTGCACCGCATCACGCACCTTATTGCACCGAACACCGTGCATTACTATACAGTCTTGCTGCAACAATGCCTGTGTTATATTCTTGCACGACCTGCAAGAGGATAAGCACAATCAATGCGTGTGGTCTTGGGGCTGAGCATGCTCAACAGGCATTCCAGGATCACTCCTTTGTGAGGCCTGTGCAGTGCTCACCAGGTGTTCGGATCGCTTTGCAGAACAGGCTCCCTCAAACTCCTCTCACAGGGACATGTCCCTCTCACCGTGTTTCATTTTGAGCACTGGAATCAAAACAATTATTTGACATGCTGATTTTGTATATACAGTACTGTGCAAAAGTTTTAGGCAGGTGTGAAAAATGCTGTAAAGTAAGAATGCTTTCAAAAATAGACATGTTAATAGATTATATTTATCAATTAACTAAATGCAAAGTGAGTGAACAGAAGAAAAATCTAAATCAAATCCATATTTGGTGTGACCACCCTTTGCCTTCAAAACAGCATCAAGCATCAATTCTTCTAGGTACACTTGCACACAGTTTTTGAAGGAACTCGGCAGGTAGGTTGGCCCAAACATCTTGGAGAACTAACCACAGTTCTTCTGTGGATTTAGGCAGCCTCAGTTGCTTCTCTCTTCATGTAATCCCAGATAGACTCGATGATGTTGAGATCAGGGCTCTGTGGGGCCATACCATCACTTCCAGGACTCCTTGTTCTTCTTTACACTGAAGATAGTTCTTAATGACTTTCGCTGTATGTTTGGGGTCATTGTCATGCTGCAGAATAAATTTGGGGCCAATCAGATGCCTCCCTGATGGTATTGCATGATGGATAAGTATCTGCCTGTACTTCTCAGCATTGAGGAGACCATTAATTCTGACCAAATCCCCAACTCCATTTGGAGAAATGCAGCCCCAAACTTGCAAGGAACCTCCACCATGCTTCACTGTTGCCTGCAGACACTCATTCGTGTACGCTGTCCAACCCTTCGCTAACAAACTGCCTTCTGCTACAGCCAAATATTACAAATTTTGACTCATCAGTCCAGAGCACCTGTTGCCATTTTTCTGCACCCCAGTTCCTGTGTTTTCGTGCATAGTTGAGTCGCTTGGCCTTGTTTCCATGTCGGAGGTATGGCTTTTGGCCGCAAGTCTTCTGTGAAGGCCACTTCTGACCAGAATTCTCCGGACAGTAGATGGGTGTACCAGGGTCCCACTGTTTTCTGCCAGTTCTGAGCTGATGGCACTGCTGGACATCTTCCGATTGCGAAGGGAAGTAAGCATGATGTGTCTTTCATCTGCTGCAGTAAGTTTCCTTGGCCGACCACTGCGTCTCACGGTCCTCAACGTTGCCCGTTTCTTTGTGCTTCTTCAAAGAGCTTGGACAGCACATCTGGAAACCCCTGTCTGCCTTGAAATTTCTGCCTGGGAGAGACCTTGCTGATGCAGTATAACTACCTTGTGTCTTGTTGCTGTGCTCAGTCTTGCCATGGTGTATGACTTTTGACAGTAAACTGTCTTCAGCAACCTCACCTTGTTAGCTGAGTTTGGCTGTTCCTCACCCAGTTTTATTCCTCCTACACAGCTGTTTCTGTTTCAGTTAATGATTGTGTTTCAACCTACATATTGAATTGATGATCATTAGCACCTGTTTGGTATAATTGTTTAATCATACACCTGACTATATGCCTACAAAATCCCTGACTTTGTGCAAGTGTACCTAGAAGAATTGATGCTGTTTTGAAGGCAAAGGGTGGTCACACCAAATATGGATTTGATTTAGATTTTCTTCTGTTCACTCACTTTGCATTTAATTAATTGATAAATATAATCTATTAACATGTCTATTTTTGAAAGCATTCTTACTTTACAGCATTTTTTCACACCTGCCTAAAACTTTTGCACAGTACTGTATATATATGTACTTTTACGCCGGACGCGCACAGAGAAATAGGAACAGCACCTTTTTGCGGCGAATTAAGAACACTCATCGTTCCAAGCAGGTTAACAGTAACATTTTACTCCGACTACAAAAATAATATGAACTCACGCTTGTCAAGTGACCCTGCAGATTGGATTTGCCTCCATGATACATCAAGAGTCGCTTGCACAATTTGCATTCAACTTTTTTTTTTTGTCTGGGCATTTAACAAAAAAACCCAACAGCAGAGGGGTTTGAGACATTTTTTCAATACAGCTATGCTTATACAACGCATTGCTGTCAAGATGGCAAATGAAGAAATTTAAGTTCTGCCGAGCTGGAGGGGAGGGGCAGACGGTGTTCAGTTTTCAAATTAAAATGATTAGTGTGAGCGTATATTTTGTATGTTTCAAACATATTCCACCATAGCACTTCTTTTACAATTTGGTAGTGGATTTTAATACAACAACTTTTGTTTAAGTAATATGCATTATACATCAAAAGGTCGAATTTTGCATGTGAGTGACATTTAATGTGTGATTTTATATTATTCACACATTGTCAAACAGTTTCTGTTAGAAAAAAAAAAGTGTGTGAATGCAGCCTGACAAACCTTGAAGGTTCAGAACTACCTTCAAATTCCTGGCTAGCGAACAAACCTTTGAACACAGCCCTACACTCGGCAGTTAGGCCTTCAGTGTGCCCCCATTTTAACAAGGCCTATGATTGAGACACAATTCTTGGACTATTGCTTCTGACATTAAAACACTGAATTGTGCTACTTTTAGAATGAAATACTCACCTATAGGTACCAAAACTGACACTGTGTTACTAAATAAGAAAGTTTACTGGTCCAGAGCTTATCTGTACGCAAAGTGAGTATAATTTATATTTTTCAACATAATCCTGATTTTGTTTTAATATTTTTATTCACATATCATAGGTAAATCAACTAGGGAACATTTTAGGGAACATCGCAGTATGTTGATTCATGCTCCCTCTTGCTGGTGATTGAAATGAGAGTTGTGGGAACAGAAAACCAGCATTGTTGCAGAAGGGAGCATGATCTGGATACCCTGCGTTCCTTAGTTTTGTTTGTTTTTTTCTTTTCTCCTGGCAAGCGCTCTTCAGTAAATGTTGAGAAATGTATTTCCCAGTTGATTTATGAGCCATGATGTGTGATTCAGCAACATGTTTAAAAATACAAAGCTGGGGTCCCTGAGTGGCTCACCTGGTAGAAGCGCAGCGACACGGTGCGCAGGGCTTAGTCGTACAGCACAGGTCATGGGGTCGGAGGACACCCACTGAACCTTTGCGTCTCCTGAGCCATGGGGGAATTGCTGCAGTGAGGGGAAAAGCAATTGGGCATTCCAAATTGGGAGAAAATCAGGGGAAATAAATAAGTAAGTAAAAAAATACAATGCTGCCATAGGGACAACACGGGACAGCAAAGGTAAGACGATGTGTTTCTTGTCCACTTTGCAGGTGTTCTGTAGCACTTCTAACTTACCAAACCAGAAGAAATTGAATTTGTTTCAGAATTGAGTTTAGAATTGTATTTAGGTAAATATTGTAGCTTTGAGAATGTAGCTCCGTATGCCCCGACATATCCCAGGGTTTATCTGATACCTTGCATAGTGAACTGGAAGAGGCTAGTCACTTTCAAGAAACAGGTTTGCCATGCTTGTTGCAGGGAGTTCCTGTCTGGGCAAGCCCAGCCATGTTAAGAGGACTGCTCATTTTACAGAATGCCAGCTGGCATGTGACAGAACAATACTGATTAACAGGAGTCAGGCAATGAAAACAGTTCTTTTTTTTTTGTTGGTACAGTATCTCATCTATTTGGATACAAAAGTTTCACCTTCTATTCAAATCATGTGACAATGTGACCTTTCAACTGTTCCAGCCCCACCCACTCTCCATTGTATACGTTGTCCCATGATTTGAATGAAATGAGGAGAGCTGTTGAGTCCCAGCACTTCGGATTCTGCAGACAAGCGCAAAGGCAGACCCAGAACCACACCACACCATTACCTATATGGTAACAATATCCTGGGAGACAGTCAGCATGGTTTTAGGAAAGGTAGATCGTGTCTAAATAACCTGCTTGATTTTTTTGAGGATGCAACATCGACAATGGATAATTGCAAAGCATACAACATGGTTTATTTAGATTTCCAGAAAGCTTTTGACAAAGTCCCGCATAAAAGATTAATTCTCAAAGTGAACGCAGTAAGGATTCAAGGAAATGTATGCACATGGATTAGGGAGTGGTTAACATGTAGAAAAAAGAAAGTACTGATTAGAGGAGAAACCTTAAAATGGAGCGAGGTAACAAGTGGAGTACCACAGGGATCAGTATTAGGTCCTCTGCTATTCCTAATCTACATTAATGATTTCGATTCTGGTATAGTAAGCAAACTTGTTAAATTTGCAGATGACACAAAAATAGGAGGAGTGGCAAAAGACCTAGGAGTTTATGTTGACTCAGAAATGTCTTCAACTAGACAAAGTGGGGAAGCTATAAAAAGGCCAACAAGATGCTTGGATATATTGTGAAAAGTGTTGAATTTAAATCAAGGGAAGTAATGTTAAAACTTTACAATGCATTAGTAAGACCTCACCTAGAATATTGTGTTCAGTTCTAGTCACCTCATTACAAAAAGGATATTGCTGCTCTAGAAAGAGTGCAAAGAAGAGCAACCAGAATTATCCCAGGTTTAAAAGGCATGTCGTATGCAGACAGGCTAAAATAATTGAATCTATTCAGTCTTGAACAAAGAAGACTACGCTGGTGATCTGATTCAAGCATTCAAAATCCTAAAAGGTATAGACAATGTCGACCCAGAGGACTTTTGACCTGAAAAAAGAAACAAGGACCAGGGTCACAAATGGAGATTAGATAAAGGGGCATTCAGAACAGAAAATAGGAGGCACTTTTTACACAAAAATTGTGAGGGTCTGGAACCAACTCCCCAGTAATGTTGTTGAAGCTGGCACCCTGGAATCCTTCAAGAAGCTGCTTGATGAGATTCTGGGATCAATAAGCTACTAACAACCAAACGAGCAAGATGGGCTGAATGGCCTCCTCTCATTTGTAAACTTTCTTATGTTCTTATATTCTTCTATAATAGTGAAGAGCATTCAATGAAAGCTACTTTTAAATCTTTTATTATACAACTACGACATATTTATAGAAGTTGTATGTTTTTCCATGCCTAAGACTATAGGGATTTAAATACAGACCACACAGAAAAAATAATGTCGCTTTTGCAGCCTATCAAAGGAAATCTTGCCTAGTGATCATGCATAATAGAAATCTGTTAACTTGCCTAGTGATCAATTCAATGCATGATAATACTGCTCAGGAAAACTAGGATCTCCTCTGAACTTCCATATACAAAGATGGATAAACATGCTATTTGAAATGGACAGTGTTTGTAAGTAACCCTATCATTTTGTTGGCTGAACTGAACTCACCCCTCCTTTCAGGATACTGAACCCTTCGAACACCGCAGTTTGGATCAGACGAAGAAACCAAAGGGGCCCGTCCCCAGCCGAGACAGAAACCAAAGAAAGAGAGCAAGAAAAAGAGATGAGGGGACCCTGGATACCTGTCAGGAGGGTTTACCGCCCTGATGAAGAGATTCAAAACTGTGTTCAAAAAGGGTTACTCCGTAGTATAATTTTAAAAAATATAAACCTGTGCATCCTGTATTTCAACTCTATTTTGCTTTTTGCAGTTTTAAGTAAATATGCACAAAATGTGATTGATTGCTTTTTAAATGTGATTGATTGCTTTTTTAGCAGTGATTTATTGAACATAAGTTGCCAAGCTTTAGCTGGCATGGCTGCTGAATCTCACATTGAAGGTCAGTTGAAAACAGACACAGTGTTGGATTAGGCAGTGCTGTGTATACACTACCTTCCCATAAGTATTGGGACTGATGAATACAGGGGGTGGGTGGGTACTTGTTGTGTTTTACACCCTTGCTTAATAAATATCTAAACATCCCTGAACATTTCACAGTCTCCTCTTCAGATGTATGCAAAAGATTTGAAGTAATCCATTCTGCAGGCGATATTTCTCATAAAATAAAACTTGGCCTAATATCTTATTTACTTCTGTCAGACACTCCTTGAAGAGACCTGTTTGAAGGGTAAAAGAGTATCCTCTGTTAAACCTGACCCACATGACGGTGTGCAGCAGGTATCCTCTGTTAAACATGACCCACATGACGGTGTGCAGCAGGTATCCTCTGTTAAACATGACCCACATGACGGTGTGCAGCAGGTATCCTCTGTTAAACATGACCCACATGATGGTGTGCAGCAGGTATCCTCTGTTAAACATGACCCACATGACGGTGCGCAGCAGGTATCCTCTGTTAAACATGACCCACATGACGGTGTGCAGCAGGTATCCTCTGTTAAACATGACCCACATGACAGTGTGCAGCAGGTATCCTCTGTTAAACATGACCCACATGACGGTGCGCAGCAGGTATCCTCTGTTAAACATGACCCACATGACGGTGTGCAGCAGGTATCCTCTGTTAAACATGACCCACATGACGGTGTGCAGCAGGTATCCTCTGTTAAACATGACCCACATGACGGTGTGCAGCAGGTATCCTCTGTTAAACATGACCCACATGACGGTGCGCAGCAGGTATCCTCTGTTAAACATGACCCACATGACGGTGTGCAGCAGGTATCCTCTGTTAAACATGACCCACATGACGGTGTGCAGCAGGTATCCTCTGTTAAACATGACCCACATGACGGTGTGCAGCAGGTATCCTCTGTTAAACATGACCCACATGACGGTGCGCAGCAGGTATCCTCTGTTAAACATGACCCACATGACGGTGTGCAGCAGGTATCCTCTGTTAAACATGACCCACATGACGGTGTGCAGCAGGTATAATTGGGGGTTGTCCGTTTCAGAGCAGTATGATAGGTAGTGCATCGTTTAAATGTTAAAAAGAATGAACAGATAACAGCAAATGACATAAAGTGCATGGACACTTTATCAGAACTTGTCTACCCGATTGGAATTGACATCGCTGTGAATTAAGAAAATCTCTCTGTAAGCTAGGCTTTCAGTTAGTGTTGCACTTGCTTGGTCATTTTACCTGGAGGGTGAAATTGTCTCCTCCTATTTCCTCTACAATGACTTAATTCCTGTCTTTGACCAATAAGGAGCTGCTCTTCAGTTCTAGCTGCCTGCCATATACATGTTTAATTGGGGCTGATCAGCCAAAATGTATTTATATCCATCTAGAGCAGTGCTTTTCAAGCTGTAGTATGAGTACCAGCACTGCAACTGGGACACAGCATCAGTGTTATTGATTGTGGTGAACTCTTGTCAAATAATTACGATGATGCCGTCACCTTTTCAGTGAAAAACCATTTCTAATGGGGTAGGTCTCTGTTTTACAACATCGGTTTAAGATTGCACATAGTTACTGGTACACCTGCTGAAAACACTGGTACTTGAGATGAAAAGGTTGAAAACCACTGTCTATACAGTGCATTTACCATATCGTTACTCTAATCTCTAGTTTACAATGCTTACCTGTTATAAAGGCCAAAGTGGATGCTTACTAGATGGCTGATCTAGCCTGAGTTACATTATTATCATTTGTTTATTTAGCAGATGCCTTTATCCAAGGCAACTTACAGAGACTAGGGTGTGTGAAGTGTGCATCAGCTGCAGAGTCACTTACAACAACATCTCACCCGAAAGACAGAGCACAAGGAGGTTAAGTGACTCGCTCAGGGTCACATAGTGAGTCAGTGAGTGACCCGGGATTTGAACTAGGTACCTCCTAGTTACAGGCCCTTTTCTTTAACCACCGCACAACAAAGCCTCCTCTGTGGATAAGAAAGGCAACTCCTGAACTCAAGTGAAAACACCTTAACACACATTTTAAAATGGGTTTAAAAACTGAGTAAGAACCACGAAGAACGATTGCAAATGTCATAAGAATGTTTGTAACGTTACATTAAAATAAATTATATGAGGCAGTCAACCTGGGACACCAGGTCCAGGTGTCAGTGTATAAACCAGGTCCAGGTGTCTGTGTATAAACCAGGTCCAGGTGTCAGTGTATAAACCAGGTCCAGGTGTCTGTGTATAAACCAGGTCCAGGTGTCTGTGTATAAACCAGGTCCAGGTGTCAGTGTATAAACCAGGTCCAGGTGTCAGTGTATAAACCAGGTCCAGGTGTCAGTGTATAAACCAGGTCCAGGTGTCTGTGTATAAACCAGGTCCAGGTGTCTGTGTATAAACCAGGTCCAGGTGTCAGTGTATAAACCAGGTCCAGGTGTCTGTGTATAAACCAGTTCCAGGTGTCAGTGTATAAACCAGGTCCAGGTGTCAGTGTATAAACCAGGTCCAGGTGTCAGTGTATAAACCAGGTCCAGGTGTCAGTGTATAAACCAGGTCCAGGTGTCAGTGTATAAACCAGGTCCAGGTGTCAGTGTATAAACCAGGTCCAGGTGTCTGTGTATAAACCAGGTCCAGGTATCAGTGTATAAACCAGGTCCAGGTGTCAGTGTATAAACCAGTTCCAGGTGTCTGTGTATAAACCAGGTCCAGGTGTCAGTGTATAAACCAGGTCCAGGTGTCAGTGTATAAACCAGGTCCAGGTGTCAGTGTATAAACCAGGTCCAGGTATCAGTGTATAAACCAGGTCCAGGTGTCAGTGTATAAACCAGTTCCAGGTGTCAGTGTATAAACCAGGTCCAGGTGTCAGTGTATAAACCAGGTCCAGGTGTCTGTGTATAAACCAGGTCCAGGTGTCAGTGTATAAACCAGGTCCAGGTGTCTGTGTATAAACCAGGTCCAGATGTTAGTGTATATTTGAGCTTGTCACCATTGACTCCGATTTTATTCTGGCATTCAGGGCATTTGAATTCCATGATAATAAATTAAGTGATACATTAACAGGCATTACAATAATTTATATTAAAGCTACAGACAGCTACATGTCCAACAAACATGTTCAGTTTGAACTAAAACTGAACATCTTCCTGCAACTACCTTCAGCAACAAACACAAACCACGGTCCTGCAACTACCTTCAGCAACAAGCACAAACCACCATCCTCCTGCAACTACCTTCAGCAACAAACACAAACCACCATCCTCCTGCAACTACCTTCAGCAACAAACACAAACCACCATCCTGCAACTACCTTCAGCAACAAACACAAACCACCATCCACCTGCAACTACCTTCAGCAACAAGCACAAACCACCGTCCTGCAACTACCTTCAGCAACAAACACAAACCACCATCCTCCTGCAACTACCTTCAGCAACAAACACAAACCACCATCCTCCTGCAACTACCTTCAGCAACAAACACAAACCACCATCCTCCTGCAACTACCTTCAGCAACAAACACAAACCACCATCCTGCAACTACCTTCAGCAACAAACACAAACCACCATCCTGCAACTACCTTCAGCAACAAACACAAACCACTGTCCTGCAACTATCTTCAGCAACAAACACAAACCACCATCCTGCAACTTTATGTGGGACTTTGACAAAGTCCTGCATAAAAGATTAATTCTCAAAGTGAACACAGTAGGGATTCAAGGAAATGCATGCACATGGATTAAGGAGTGGTTAACATGTAGAAAACAGAAAGTACTGATTAGAGGAGAAACCTCAAAATGGAGCGAGGTAAGCAGTGGTGTACCACAGGGATTAGTATTAGGTCCTCTGCTATTCCTAATCTACATTCATGATTTAGATTCTGGTATAGTAAGCAAACTTGTTAAATTTGCAGACGACACAAAAATAGGAGGAGTGGCAAACACTGTTGCAGCAGCAAAGGTAATTCAAAATGATCTAGACATCATTCAGAACTGGGCAGACAAATGGCAAATGACATTTAATAGTGAAAAGTGTAAGGTACTGCACGCAGGCAATAAAATGTGCATTATAAATATCATATGGGAGATACTGAAATTGAAGAAGGAATCTATGAAAAAGACCTAGGAGTTTATGTTGACTCAGAAATGTCTTCAGCTAGACAATGTGGGGAAGCTATAAAAAGGCCAACAAGATATTTTGTGGGAAGTGTTGAATTTAAATCAAGTAATGTTAAAACTTTACCCAGTGGAGGTGGGTTGTAGAGAATTTGTGGCACACTCTACAACCCGGTTTCTCAGAGACGTTGGATTCAGTGGCCAAGAGTTGCATCGCACAGTGAAGAACTTATCTGAAGCAGCAGAGAGGAGCAGCAACTGGCTGTGGTTGAGACGGAAAGATTCTGGCTGGGGATCTCAAGCACAATAAAAAGAAAGAAACGCTGATGTACGGGTAAGTAAGCTGGGCTGAGTTGAGTGGGGAACGGAGGGTGATGCTGGGATGCCAGAATCATCGTCGAGCCCTCTTGCGGTGTCGTGGGCTAGTCGACAAAACACCGAGGATGGAAGGTGCCCACTTAAAGACCCCAGAGATGTACCCTACTTAGCTCAATCCAGACGGTTGTCATGCTGATGCACTGGGAGACCGCACTGTGGTTGATCCCCGAACCAGCATCACATCGGTTGTGTGTGCTGATGCGCTTAGGGAGGCAATAAGCTGATCCCTGGAGCCAGCATTACACTTCAGCCATCAACACCAGACAGAAGGATATCTACATCATCATATGGAAGGAAGCACAAATGGATGGAGACACAGATGGATCATATTAGTTTACTGTAAAGCTACGTCTTAGTTGGTGCTTATCTTGGCAAGAGCCGAGCTCAAATCAGCATGAAGTTTTAACATCTACTCGTGTAATGGAAATCATTACAATGCATTTGTAAGACCTCACCTAGAATATTGTGTTCAGTTCTGGTCACCTTGTTACAAAAGGATATTGCTGCTCTAGAAAGAGTGCAAAGAAGAGCAACCAGAATTATCCCAGGTTTAAAAGGCATGTCGTATGCAGACAGGCTAAAATAATTGAATCTATTCAGTCTTGAACAAAGAAGACTACGCGGTGATCTGATTCAAGCATTCAAAATCCTAAAAGGTATAGACAATTTCGACCCAGAGGACTTTTTGACCTGAAAAGAAACAAGGACCAGGGGTCACAAATGGAGATTAGATAAAGGGGCATTCAGAACAGAAAATAGGAGGCACTTTTTACACAGAGAATTGTGAGGGTCTGGAACCAACTCCCAGTAATGTTGTTGAAGCTGACACTCTGGGATCCTTCAAGAAGCTGCTTGATGAGATTCTGTGGATCAATAAGCTACTAACAACCAGACGAGCAAGATGGGCCGAATGGCCTCCTCTCATTGTAAACTTTCTTATGTTCTTATGTTCTTCTTAACTACCTTCAGCAACAAGCACAAACCACCGTCCTGCAACTACGTTCAGCAACAAACACAAACCACCATCCTCCTGCAACTACCTTCAGCAACAAACAATGGGGATGTGCTATGGCTCAAGAAAGGAAATGAAAAACATGTAAACAAAGAAAAAGAGTCCTTGTGGGCTTTTTCAACGTGGGCTTGTGAAAAAATGAAAACCTTTTGGTTACTGTAATGCCTTGTTTCCACGGGACTGCCTAAAAAAACATCCTTGTTTCAAATGATCTGGTTCCAAGTAGTCCGGTTCAGTTTAGTGGCTGACCAGTGTTTCCACGCTACAATTTGAAATCTATACATGCGCGTGAAGTCATCGAATTTTTAAAAGTGAAAAACAGTAGGCTACTTATCTCAATATCTGTCTCCTACAATAATCATCACTGTAACTTTATAGCCATGGATGATTAGAGATTATGATTACGGTTTTATTCAGCTTTTTGTTTTTGTTTATTCAGACCAATTTTTGGTTTTTACACACTCCTCCTCTGTCTAGTGTTTCGCTTTCTTGCATATGCTGCGATCCGTTCAAAATTGAAAACTTAATTTTCAGCATGAACCAACTCCAATTCAGATCAGGAAACCTCCCTGCCGGATTCTCCTCAACAATATCTCATTTATTCTCAGTACCGTCTCCTTCTAATGCAACTTCTCCCAGCAACCAGACCCGCTGCTCCGGTATTACGGAGATCAAAACATCCCCACTAGCAGGCTCAGCCTCTGGAGCAGCTATTTTACAAAGATCGGCATCTCACCTAGCTTTAAAAACGCATACGACAACAATATCACCATTACGGCTGGAAGCAGTAGTATGTTGTTCAATATTTATTGTACCTTTTAAATACGCTGCACCATGCTGCCTGCTTCTCAAGTGCACTTCTGGAAACTCACTCCCGAGCTTCAGGACAGACAGTGGGACAGCCCTCTTCTCCAGTCAGCCACTCCAATCATGACGGTCATCTCGATTCAACACCTCCGGTCCCCACAGCTGGCGTTCCTACTTACAACGTGGCATCAGCTCTCTCAATGGTTCACAGCACGTGCCTGTAGTGAGAAATCAAGTCCAGCCACCACATAGGGCTTATACTTTCAATGCTTTTGCAACATTAATGGCTACATTCTCAAAGCTATTTTCCAGATCATTAATTTATTTTCTGGAAGAACATTTTCAAGTACAGTTCTAATTTAAGACTGCTTGCAAGTACTAAAAGATATGGCTAAGTTGTTGTTTTGTCAAGTTTATTTTGAAAACAGCCTTCACATTGCTATTCATACTGGGTTTTCCCCATCCTGTACACTAATTGACTGACGATTCAAACAAAAACATTACATTAATACTATGAATATATTAGCATTTCCACCCCATTTCTGATACTCTCTTCCAATCAGTATGGATCCACCATGCTATCACACAGCTTCAACACACCTCCTGGTAATGGGGAACTCGCCCAAATCTATCACGTTCTATAGTGCATCACATTTAAGCATCTTAACCTAATCTGTTAGAAACTGTTCAAACTAGTCCTTTGTTTGAGGTGTTCTGTTTTCACACTGTGTCTCCACTCCTCCACACATCTTGATTAGACACCTGCTAACTTTGGCTCTCTGCCCAGACACCAAGATACGAGAGACTGCAAATGTCTTGCTTAGCTGTATCAAAATATGAAAAACTATAACATAGAAGTATAGAAACATAATCAAATACATAATTAATACTTTATGCAGAATGTCATAACCTACAGCATCAAGCCAGGAAGCTCAGAAAAGCATCTCTGCGCAATCCAGGAAGGACATCAAAATGTGTGCATTATTAATTCTAAACTGGAACGGGCTTTCAATATTCTACTGAAGACTACATCTCAGCCCCCATGACTCGTCCCTTTTCACAGACGCCTCATTTCTAGGATTCAGGGGTTTTATGAATCACCAGATTCCGCACTCTCATCGCAGCAGCAGCTCCTGTCCCATTGCAGGCGTTCTATCCACAAGGTTGTCTTGCACCACAGGCTGTAAATGCTTTCAGTCTTCTGTGCTCAAAACTGGATTCTTCCTATCTGTTCAATCAAGACTGGATCCTTGCTTTCATCACACTTGCAAAAGACTTTCTCCATCTGGCTGTAGGCACAATTAAATCATACATTAGTGAGATCCAGTATCACTATAGTTTTATTGGCAGTTTTTTCCCCTATCTTGCTGCCTATCCCAACAGTCTGTCTCACACTGCAAGGAATCATCAAGCATAGGCAGAGTACAATTTAGCATCAGTAATTGCATCCAGTTCTCATTCAGCCTCTACCATTTGACACCACACTCTCTAAACATTCTAAAACAAATAATAGGAGATATCCGTTTCCTCCATGGAAACATAGTTTAAACAATAACTTTCAGGTATTTTGCCAAATAAATAATCGACGGTAAAGATATAAATGTTACACCCAAGTCACGTGACATTAAGTTCCACACTGCCGTCAAGAGCGGATCAATATTTATTCTACATTATCGAGCTGTGTTAGATAACGGGGTACTATGTTCTATGAGTACTATAAAACATTCTCTGGTAAAGCTGCCGCCATCTCAGCAGCAGATAACCATTTTGTCGATCGGTCTTCCCCTGATTTAGTCATCTTTTAACACTAGAAGGACCGGAGATATACTCATACCTAGAAGCCCGCAGCAAGTATAATGAACGGAAAAACAGTTGGATGTTTTTAATTCTTTCTGAAAACATCTGAAAAACCGAAGCGCATATATCATGATTCTTTGATCTGCATTTTTGTTCACATTTTCATCCATAAGACCTGAGTGTTGCGTTGCTTTTGTGCATCAGTATACATAATATACATATATATATATATATATATATATATATATATATATATATATATATATATATATATATATATATATATATATATATAGTACCAGTCAAAAGTTTGAGTACACTTGCTAGAAACTAGGTTTTTTCATAATTGACAATGTTTTACGTCAGATACGTTTCTGTAAATACTTGAAAATGAAAACACATTACAATATACAAAACAAAACATAAGGAGTATCAAAGCAATGTTCAAGAAAATTGAAAATTGTCTCTAAATCTTGGATTCCTCAAAATAGCCATCCTTTGCCTTAATAACAGCTTCACAAACACGAGGCATTCGGGCCCTTCTGCAGCATTTCCCAGAGATGTAGGGCACTTGTGGGTAGCTTTGCTTTGACTCTTCTGTCCAGTTCGTCCCATACAAGTTCTATGGGATTGAGGTCTGGAGACTGGGCAGGCCAGGTAATTAGATTGAGTTGTCCTTCACTTTCCTTCTTAGCCAGATAGTTCTTGCACAACTTTGAGGTGTATTTCGGGTTATTATCTTGCTGAAGAATGAAGGACTGCCCAACTAGCTGTAATCCTGATGCAATGGCATGCCTCTGAAGTACAGTATGATAGCCATGCTGGTTGAGCTTGCCATGGACTTGGTAAAGATCACCAACTCTGTCACCAGCAAAGCAACCCCAGACCACGACACTGCCTCCTCCATGCTTGACAGTGGGAACCACACATGCAGAACTCATGCGCTCACCCTCTCTCGTCTTACAAATACTCGGCGGTTGGACCCAAATATTTCACATTTTGACTCATCGGTCCATAAGACCGACTTCCACTCCTCAAACGTCCAGTTTCTATGTTTTTGGCCCAGGCAAGTCTCTTCCTCTTATTCTGCACTCTTAACAATGGTTTCTTTGCAGCAATTCTTCCAGTTAGGCCAGCTTCACAATCTCCTCTGAACAGTTGATGTTGAAACATCTGTACTTCTAGTAGCATTTAGCTGAACTTGTATTTCAGGGGTAGTTAATTGCCGGTTTCGCAGACTTGTGACTCAAATGAACTTGTTCTCTGATTCTGAGGTCACCCTTGGCCTGCCTGACCTTGTTCGGACCTCATGAGTGCCAGTTTCTTCAAATCGTTTGATGGTCTTGGCAACAGCAGTTACAGACACTTGCAAAGTTCTTGCGATTTGTCTTAAAGATTGACCTTCATTTCTTAAAGTAATTACAGTCTTTTTTCTTTGCTTAACTGAGCGTATTTTGCCATCTTCTGCTCCCTTACATTCAGGAATGACAAACTTGTGCCTATGCTACCTATATTTATAGTAATCATGGACCCTCACCTGTTAACAATAATTGGTGACAAAAGGTTAATTAGGTAACATGCTAGTTAACACTGAGAACACTTTTATACTTAGGCCAGTGTTCTAACACTGTGTTATACACATTTCAGACTTTTAACTGACTTGGGCTTCAAACTGAAATCCCCATGCTTTGGGTGACCATTTCATTGAAATTGACAAGATTTACATTTTCATTTAAAATAAAATTTTTGAATGCAATTCACTTATGATTATCAGCTTATATAAGTATACGTATCATATAATGAAATATTAAGTGTTTATAGACAAGTTTATACAGTTAAAAGCATAGATAATCATGATAAACCTGGTTTCAAGCAGGTGTACTCGAACTTTTGACTGGTACTGTATATATATATATATATATATATATATATATATATATATATATATATATATATACACACACACACACATATGAACATTTATTTTACAAATCAAAACAAGAAAATGTAAGTAAATAACCATCTGAACAGACATCGGTTTACAGCATATATATTTATAAAACAAACGATAGCAATACATTTTTAACTTTTCAACAGCAGTCGGTTTATTATCAGATGCTAAAAGCAACTGAACAATGTAGATAAACTTAGAAGAAAACGTTTTACAGAAGCACAAAGCACAAGAAGTTATAAAAAGTCTAATTTATTTTTCTTTTTCCTTGTTTTTGAAAAAATGGTATTCCTTTTACCTTGAGTAAGATAATGCTCTTCTCCACGCCGCCTTTCTGCACAGGGCACAGCTGTTCAAGTTTTATTTTATTGCACTTGCCAACCTGCATTGGCATCTCTTGTGTCTCAAAGCGGGGTTGCCAGCTTAAGCTGTGAGTACACGCTTGGCAGAGTCTTTCTGTTCCAAATGCTTCTTGCGAAGTTCCTGTGCTAACTGTAAAATATATTCTCTCCTTGGAAAATTTTTTGTAAAGTACCCAATACATTGTAAAACACCTGAACAGACCACCGTGGGAGCCAGCTTTCACAGAATACTTCTGTGCCATCTGATCAAACATCAATTTCAGATTTTGTTGTGTTGTAAAACTTCATGGTCTCTGGTATTTATTTTCACTAGTCCCAATGCTAATTGACTGACACAGCACAGCGCCAGCCTTTCAAAAGGCTGATTGAAAAACAATAGACTGTCAGTTCTTCACTCAGGTAGAAAGTAGAGACTAATCGAATTACAGCTAAACACATTGCGGACTGGTAAATAAAATAATAAAGTAGTATACTATTCTGTATAATGAAAATACAATTGTGTTATGTGTGGCCGTCAATGTGACAGCTCCCAGGGCTTTAGGTATAATGTAATATATCTCCTTTATTTCTGCACTCCCGTGTTTCATGCTTTGTGAGAATATTTAATACATACGGACAAAAAGGTACACGAACGCACAGCCCCATATGTGTTACATGACACGAGAAAATTACATTTAAAACCAAAAACCGCCAAAATGACCGTGTTAACAGCATTTTCAGCGGTTTGTGAGCAAAGTTCGCAGGCATTGGTGCATTCACAGCCCATTCTACCTTTCTCTGTCCAAAAATAAAATCACGATACAGCATCAGAGCATTTGGGATAAACATTCCAATCACAAGAGCTATTAATCACAATAATCAAATATTCTACCCTGCATCACTTTCTAAAGTCAACGGTTTTATTCTAATCATAACCTCTATAGGGCAGTATAACACCACAAGTTCTATACATTTTAGCGAGTCCTCTTTCACTCGTAAGTCATTGTGGCAAAGTGCCCCCTGTGTGTATTTTGTGTTACGTGTTGTGTGTAAATGTTGGTGTATAGTCATCGGTACACGGGATATAAACGGGTCTGTGTTTCACTTGTGATTTAAAATGTAGATTTATATTTAGGCACGGAGGGCACAAATCACTTCACGTGCTAGTTAAAATGTAATGTGTGGTCACGGAATTGCACTTTAATTAATTCACGTGCAGTTGTACCGAGATTCCAATTGAATGATTGACTAGCAATCGAAGTCTCGGTACAACTGCATAAAAGCTGCATGTTTTCACTCACTCGGGGTTGGGTGTTCGAGAGTGGAGAACGAGAGAGAGAGAGAGAGAGAAATATTACAAACAATTGCTATCGCGTGCTGGTAGGACCAGCACGATACTTGTTTGTTTGTTTACTCACCGTGTTTGTGTGTCTGTCCGTCCACCGTTTGTTTAATTGTTAGTCCGTTTTGTTTATATATTTATTTTGGCGAAAGTGCCGTGTCCTGTTTCTGTTTTGTGTACAAACCTTTTATTTTCTGTTTGATTATTAAACGCTGAGCGCGATCGCAGCTCAGCTTCACCAAAACCCCAAGTCTCTGTCTGTACTGTGTTTCCTGGCTCTGCCGTGACGTCACCGGTCAGTCGTCACTGTCACAGTCATGTATTTTCAAATCAGGATCAATTTTACTTCAGAAGTTAATATTTAATTTGATGTGAAACACATGTCGGATACGGGAACCATGTCCTACTATTATCAACATTTCAGTCATGGCGCCCTCCTACCCTGCAATGGTCATAGACTGCTCCTAATCAAATCAATGGGTTTCACAGCAGCCTCAGAGCAATGCATTCTTCATCCTCAGGTTATGCAGCGTCCTCAGATCTTTGCATTCTTCATCTCTGCCCAAAGCCAGCCCCATCTTCGGCTCCATCTAAACCGCCTTAACACTCAAAGTCCAATATTCACATTCAGCAGATCTCTGTGCTCTATAGCAGGCCACTGCACACTACCGATGGCAGTCCACCATTCACTAGTACAGATAACGGCTTCAGCAGATCGCTGCTTTCTACAGCTGGGCCACAGCACACTACTGGCAGCACTCTGCCATTTACTTCCTCAGACACTGCACTTCTCAGCAGATCCTGCCCTCTACTCTAAATCACTCCTCACTACAGCAAATCTCGGCTCCCTCTTCAGAGCTGCTTACTGTTGCAGCAGGCAAAAGTTGCTTTAGTTTACCACTTAAATCTACAACTGTTCTCCTGCAGAGCTTCCAACTCTCCAGTTTGCATCCAATACTCGGATTGTGGCAGCCATTTCCACTTGACTTCTAGTCGTATGTCAGCTCATCCTTTCAAATACTACAAACTTTAATACATGGTGAGAGGCATGGGACAAGACTGGAAATCTGTCTTGAATATGAGTTAAGAGTTCCACTATTAGGAGAATGACTGGAGTTGTGAAACCCAAATCTCTGAATGTGAGTTCACCTTTTCCATTCCAAGCAGACATGATAGTAGCAAATTGCTGAATGATCAATTCATACATCCGTTCATCCCCTACTGACATAGCAATAGCCATCAATGACTAGCTAGAATGCCCGGAGTGGGAGCTGCCTGACCGCCAGGAATGCCCTTTATCTAATCTCCATTTGTGACCCTGGGTCCTTGTTTCTTTTCAGGTCAAAAAGTCCCTGGGTCGACATTGTCTATACCTTTTAGGATTTTGAATGCTTGAATCAGATCACCACATAGTCTTCTTTGTTCAGGACTGAATAGATTCAATTCTTTTAGCCTGTCTGCATACGACATGCCTTTTAAACCCGGGATAATTCTGGTTGCTCTTCTTTGCACTCTTTCTAGAGCAGCAATATCATTTTTGTAATGAGGTGACCAGAACTGAACACAATATTCTAGGTGAGGTCTTACTAATGCATTGTAAAGTTTTAACATTACTTCCCTTGATTTAAATTCAACACTTCTCACCATATATCAGAGCATCTTGTTGGCCTTTTTATAGCTTCCCACATTGTCTAGATAAAGACATTTCTGAGTCAACATAAACTCCTAGGTCTTTTCATAGTTCCATTCTTCAATTTCAGTATCTCCCATATGATATTTATAATGCACATTTTTATTGTCTGCATGCAATACTTTACACTTTTCTCTATTAAATTTCATTTGCCATGTGTCTGCCCAGTTCTGAATGCTGTCTAGATCATTTTAAATGACCTTTGCTGCTGCAACAGTGTTTGCCACTCCTCCTATTTTTGTGTCGTCTGCAAATTTAACTAGTTTGCTTACTATACCAGAATCTAAATCATTAATGTAGATTAGGAATAGCAGAGGACCTAATACTGATCCCTGTGGTACACCATTGGTTAACTTCGCTCCATTCTGAGGTTTCTCCTCTAAACAGTACTTTCTGTTTTCTACATGTTAACCACTCCCTAATCCATGTGCATGCATTTCCTTGAATCCCCACTGCGTTCAGTTTGAGAATTCATCTTTTATGTGGGACTTTGTCAAAAGCTTTCTGGAAATCTAAATAAACCATGTCGTATGCTTTGCAATTATCCATTTTCAATGTTGCATCCGCAAAAAGTCAAGCAGGTTAGTTAGACACGATCTCCATTTCCTAAAACCATGCTGACTGTCTCCCAGGATATTGTTACCATATAGGTAATTTTCCATTTTAGATCTTATTATAGTTTCCATAAGTTTGCATATAATAGAAGTCAGGCTTATTGGTCTGTAGTTACCTGGTTTGGTTTTGTCTCCCTTCTTGTGGATCGGTATTTCGTTTGCTATTTTCCAGTCTATCGGTACAACCCCTGTGTCAAGAGACTGTTGCATGATCTTGGTTAGCGGTTTGTAAATAACTTCTTTCATTTCTTTGAGTACTATTGGGAGGATCTCATCCGGCCCAGGGGATTTGTTTATTTTAAGAGCTCCTAGTCCCTTTAACACTTCTGCCTCTGTTATGCTAAAGTTATTTAAAATTGGATAGGAACAGGTCGACATGTGGGGCATGTTGTCCGTGTCCTCCTTTGTAAAACCTGTGAAAAGTAATCATTTAATATATTTGCTATTTTTTTCTTCATCTATGATTTTCCCATTTGTGTCTCTTAGACATTTAACCTCCTCTTTGAATGTTCTCTTGCTGTTATAATATTGGAAAAACATTTTGGAATTGGTTTTAGCCCCTAGCAATATTGATTTCTATCTCTCTCTTGGCCTTTCTGACTTCCTTTTTGACTTGTGTTTGCAGTTCCAAGTACTCTTTCTGAGTACTTTGTTTTGGTCCCTTTTAAACGCTCTGCAAAGTGCCTTTTTCCCTGAATATTTTTTTAATTGATCTATTAAACCATTTTGGCCATTTTGTTTTAGATTTAGATTTGTCTACTTTTGGGATGTAATTGTTTTGCGCCTCTAGTACTACATTTTTAAAAACAGCCATCCTTTTTCTGTGGATGTTTTCTCTATTTTACTCCAGTCTACTTCTGTTAGTCTCTATTTCATACCTTCACGGTTTGCTTTTCTAAAATTGTAAACCTTAGATTTAGTCATTACTTTTGGGGTTTTAAAAATACTTCAAATAAGACCATGTTGTGGTCTGAGTGCCAATGGCTCTCTTTGACCTCTGTTTTAGTTATTCTGTCTTCATTATTTAAAAAGACTTAATCAAGGCATGCCTCCCCTCTAGTCGGTGCCTTGACAAATTGTGTTAGGAAGCAGTCATTTGTCATTTCCACCTTTTCAATTTAGTCCGTCGTGCTCCCCACCAGGTTCTCCCATTTTATACGGGGAAGTTGAAATCCCCATTAGTCTGGCTTCTCCTTTTCTACATGCATTTCGAATGTCATTGTACAACAGATTATTTTTCTCAGCGTCTGAATTTGGCGGTCTATAGCATGCTCCTATTATTATGCCCTTTGAATTTTTGTCCATTATTCTGACCCATATTGATTCGGCATTGTTTTCTTTCTCCTGATTTAACACCTGGGCCTCAAGACTATTTCTTATGTATAGCGCTACCCCTCCGCCTCTTCTGTCCTGCCTGTCTTTCCTATACAGTGTGTACCCACTAATATTATATTCATCTCCATCACTCTCAGACAACCAAGTTTCTGTAACACCTATCACATGTGTGAGACAGCAGGGAGGGGTTAATTCCTCCCTAGAGGAAAACTTGTGCGTAAGGCACATTTTGTTTTGTTTTGTTAATTGTTTAATTTGTGTTAATTGTTTTGTTTTATTGTTTATCATTACCGGCACCTGGCTACTATTGAAAATTGGAGCCAGGTGCCCGGTTTAAAAGGAGAGCAGTCAGTCTGCTCTGGGCAGCTGCTGAAGAGGGTAGAAGCCCGACTGTGCTGGTGTGTGGGTACAGCCGTAATTTAAAAGAAAGAAAAAAAAAGGTAGAGTGAGTCCTTTTTGTGTGTGCTGTTCTGTGTGCTTGTTACAGGTAAACAGCTTAGCTGTCCTGTGTTTAATTTAGGTTCCTGTTTTGTTTTAGTTATTGCTCAAAGAAGAGCTAGGTGTTTGTTTTGTTTATTTTGTTTTGTGTTAATTAAAAATAAGCGCAACCGCTTCAAAAAAATCCATTTGTGTGTTGGGTCCGTGTTTTTAAAGGGGCAACGAACCGAAAAGAGGTTGGATCTTTTACATATGGTGGCAGCGAGTGTGGCCCCTGGAGACCCAAACATGGATTTTAAAGCTTTAATAGAGAGGTTCAGTAAGAACACCGCTGCTCAGGAGGAGCAGACGAAGAAAATGGAGAGGCAGAGGCAGGAGCTGGGCGTGGCCCGTTGTTCATACAGGAGCGGGAGCCAACGAACTGGAGCTGCTGCTGCAGAAGTGGGAGCTGCCGTCCCGAGAGCCAGAGGGGTGGAACTGCCATCCCGAGAGCCAGAGGGGTGGAGCTGCCGCTTCTAGAACAACCAACCGTGCAAGTGAGTCCGGCGTTGCTGAGGGAGGTTCCCTGTCCCGTCATCGTGGGACACCTGGCGGAATGCCCAGATCTCCCTGCGCTGGACCTTGCTCCCAGGTCGCAGTACAGCCAGGCACAGTCGCTGCCTGGTCCCTTACTCCACTCCCCTGGAATCCCAGGCGTCGCTGCGCAAGAGGCAGACGCCGCATAAGAGGCAGAGGTCACTAGCGTCCCCTGCTGATTGCTCCGGCCCCTGCCTAGTGCCACGCTCCACCTGGGATTCCAGAGGTCGCTGCAGGTCCACAGGCGCACGCCTCTGCCTGTCAGTCCTGGCTCCGGTCACCGGTCTGCGCTGTGTCGCCCTGGACAAGCCGTCTGGGTCCCTCCTCTCCGGTCCTGGGTCCCTCCTGGAAGCGCCGGAGGGACAACCACCTCAAGCCCGCCTGTGGAAGAGGGCGAAAATTGACATTTGTGGACTTGAGGGTGGGTGGTCTTTTAAGGGTGGAGGGAGGTGGCAGTATGGCCGATGTCTTGAAAAGACATGGGGGATGTGTGAGACAGCAGGGAGGGGGTTAATTCCTCCCTAGAGGAAAACTTGTGCGTAAGGCACATTTTGTTTTGTTTTGTTAATTGTTTAATTTGTGTTAATTGTTTTGTTTTATTGTTTTATTGTTTATCATTACCGGCACCTGGCTACTATTGAAAATTGGAGCCAGGTGCCCGGTTTAAAAGGAGAGCAGTCAGTCTGCTCTGGGCAGCTGCTGAAGAGGGTAGAAGCCCGACTGTGCTGGTGTGTGGGTACAGCCGTAATTTAAAAGAAAGAAAAAAAAAGGTAGAGTGAGTCCTTTTTGTGTGTGCTGTTCTGTGTGCTTGTTACAGGTAAACAGCTTAGCTGTCCTGTGTTTAATTTAGGTTCCTGTTTTGTTTTAGTTATTGCTCAAAGAAGAGCTAGGTGTTTGTTTTGTTTATTTTGTTTTGTGTTAATTAAAAATAAGCGCAACCGCTTCAAAAAAAATCCATTTGTGTGTTGGGTCCGTGTTTTTAAAGGGGCAACGAACGAAAAAGAGGTTGGATCTTTTACACATCATAGTTACTCGCTAGTGCAGTTGCTTCAAGTTCTAAAATTTTGTTTCTGAGACTTCTAGCATTAAGATAAATACATTTAATAGTTGTTTTACCTGAGTTGTTGCCCTTTTTTGATGTGGTCTCCCTTCTGTTTTTTGTTTTCTCCCCCTTCCTTTCTAGTTTAAATGCTTCTGGACCTCCTCAAGGATCTTTTCTCCGAGTATAGTGGTTCCCTTTCTGTTTAAGTGCAGTCCATCCCACCTATATAGATAGTCCTTGTTATAGAATATGCTCCAATGTTCAAGAAAGGTGAAGCCTTCCTGTGTGCACCACGATTTCAGCCATGCATTTTGATTTTGTATTTCCAGCTGTCCATATGGTCCTTTGCAAGGTGCGGCAGTATCCCAAAAATACCACAGTTTTGGTCTTGTCTATTAATTTCCTTCCTAGCTCTCTGAATTTGTTTTGCAGGGAACTTGGTCTGTCTCTTCCAATGTTGTTTGTACTGATGTGGGCGACTACTACCGGTCGTCTTCTGTTCGTTCTAGGAGCCTGTCCACGTTCTCAGTGATGTGCTTGACAGAGGCTCCTGGAAGGCAGCACACTGTTGTAGTAAGGGGTCCAAACTGCGAACTGAACTTTCTGTGTTTCTCAATATGGAGTCCCCAACAATCATGACCTCCCTTCTTTTTGCTGCCTGGACAGCACTGTTTATAGGGTCCTGGATGTTGTTCCTTTCATTCTCTTGATGTTGGTTTTGGTCATCTAAATGTTGAAGTGGCTCAAATTTGTTGGATGTTTGGATTTCTGGTGGTTGTGTTTGACAAAGTTTCTTTTTTCCCTGCTTCTGCCTATCTAAACCCAGCTGTTTCGACTCTCTTCCATCTCCCTGGTGGCTTTCAGTCTGCTAGGGGTGCAGACTTCCATGAATTGTGGGTGTGTCAGCTCCTCAAGCTCCTGTTGCTGTCTCATTTCCTCCAGCTCCGTTTCTAACAGACTTACTCATTGAAGCAACTCCTGGATCGTGCGGCACTTTAAACAAACTTGGTTGAGCTCTGTTGGGTTTTCTTGGATTTCCCACATCATGCAGTTGTCACAGATTACTGGCTTGAAGACCATGTTTTTTTTTGGAAGTTCAGTTTAGCTTCTGCAGCTGTCAACCTGCTTTCAAACTGCTTCTAACTGCGTTGTACTTGTCCACTCATTGTTTTTTCAAATATTAAAACATTTAAATATTAAGTTGGAATGTGCACTGGTTTTAAAAAAGCCATTGCTGCTTGTAATGCTATGTGATAAAGAGAGAAAGAGTCGATGTTGTAAATCTCCTCCCGATCGGAAAGGACGCTGTGTAAGGACGGTGATATGCTGCCTCCTAGATGGACTGCTTTGACGGTAGGCAGAAACCGAAGGTGACCATATTAGGGGAGCACGTAGTTACATGTACCTGGAAAGACTCCATTGCAATCAGATGCGGGACGGCCCTCTATTGGAGAAACCATGGCAACGGGTTGTTTGCAGGGAGGGCTTTGTGGGTACAAATGGGAAGCAGCTACGTCAATACGCTGCCTTGCGCTGACGTGTACAGACGGCCGGAGCCTGTACTGTTTATCTTTTGGTTTGTTGTTTGTGTTTGTTTCATTGTAGAGGAGGAGTGAGCCGCGGACCGGCAGACAAGAGCGTTTCTGCACAGCACCGCACCGCACCGCACCGCACCACACTCACCGGCACTACGTCTCCCAGGACTCGGCGTGCACACTGCCGTGCACAGAGGACGGGGACGGACAAAGTCTAGTTTTGTTTGTTTTTTGTTTGGGATTGAAAGCCTGCCGTGTACCCCCAATACCATTGTTGGTAAAGGGATGGACTACTTTTGTTATTATTATTTGTTATTATTAAATACACAGACTGTTTTGGGAGAAAACGCTGTTTGGACATTCTTTTCATTCACTGTACCACTGCACCTGACGACATGCTATTTGAAACATTTTTATGACAATCCCTTGCAACAATGTTTCAAGTGTCTGTGATTGTGACAATCCCATGCAACAGTGTAGCAAACAATCAACTTGCAGTGTTTCTCGATTGCTACATCAATGTTAATGAAACTGTGGTCAAAGACATCAATACCAAAACCTACACATCCAGAACTGAATTACTTTTCATAACTATAAGTCATTTATGGTTCCTTCCACACAAAATGCAAATCTTAAACATGCTTTTGCAAAACATTAAATACAAGTCTCAGCATTTAACACAAAATGCAATTGAATGAGTCTTGTTAATCAAAATCAAAGCGTTTGTTTGCAGCAGAAAGCAATCAATTCCAATTGCATTCATCTATACCTCACATGTGCAAATGCAAATTGCTCAATTGTTCATTCACCCATCAGACCTTAATCATGAATAAAAGAGGCCAAAGGTGAATTCAGAGTTGCTTGTGAGAAATGGAGCAGGTCAGGGAGGGAGGAGGTGAAAGACAAGGATGACACCCTAGAGCCCTAAAAGGAAGGGGTGTCTGTATGTGTGGCAGTAGGATTAGACACCAAAGGGAAGGTGCAATTGGAATCTCTCAAATGAGATATGGGCAATAATAGTTGTCAACATTCAATTCATTTATAGATTTGAAAGAAAACCCCTTCTGGTGACCGAGGATGAATCTTTACAGCTCAACAGGAGGCTGCTATAGTGGCTATGGTGGCTGCCAACAATACCACCTGTTTGAGGGAGATTCAGAGCACAATCACCCAAGATAATGAAATATTTCACAATGTAAATAGTGTCAGTCTAGTAACAGTTGACCATGCCTTGAAGCGAAACTAGCTGACAATGAAGCAGATGTACAGGGTACCTTTTGAACAAAATAATGATAGGGTAAAGGAGATGAGGTACTGTGGCAGAGCAGGGCTCTGCCCTGAAATACTGGCAGGGATGGAGTTAAATTCTCCTCCCTGCCCAGGTTGATTGCATCAGGTGGGAGCAATCAGTCAATTAATTATTCAATTATTACTCAGCCACCTGGCATAAAGGAGGCCTCAGCCTCCCAGTAGAGAGAGAGTTCTAGAAGGAGAAGAAGCAAGAGTGTTGTTCTGTGTGTGCTTTTTTTGTTTGTTTTGGTAAACCAGTGAAGGCAATGCCCAGCCTGGAAGCCGTATTTTGTAAGTTTTGTTTTGTGCTTATTGTCTATTATTTCTTTTTAAAACCTTTTGTTTGGCCCTCGTGCCGGTTTATTTTGTATTTTTGTATATTAAAAGCTTTATTTTTAACTTTCACACTGTCTCTGAGTCTCAACCTCTGTCATCCTGCACACATCCTGCACCTCTGACAATATGCACACGTAAATCATTTCTGCACTCCTTACAATACTGCAATGCAAATGTATACTGCTAACGATATGAAGTGTACTTATATCTTCACATTGTATGATATCTCCAGGAATGGTGTTGTTTCCCATATCCCCACCATTGGCCCATACAACACAGCATGCCTGCTTGCATTTTTAGATATGATGTACAATAGTTTTGTACCCCTAGAGGAGAGAGGACTGGAGGGTCACAGTTGACAAACTGTGTTGTAATATGGGACAATGTTAGCTTCCACCACTCTGCTCTTGTTAGGGAGTGGTTTGAAGCTCATCCACGTCTCTCAATGGTGTTCCTCCCACCATACTCTCCATTCCTGAACCCCATAGAGGAGTTTTCTCTGCCTGCCGATGGAAGGTGTATGACCATCGTCCTCATGACCGAATGACACTGCTAGATGCCATGAATGCCGCGAGGCCATCACAGCAGACGCTTGTCAAGGATGGCTCTGTCATGCAAGATGTTTCTTTCCCAAGATGTATTGCATGTGGCATGATATAGAATAAACGAATGGTTATGTCTGAGTAAAGTTACCATTTCATTATATTCCATGTTTATTTCTTTGGCACAACTGTATCTTTATGAGTGCTATGATTTACCCCTAAAAATGAAAGAAATGAATAAACTACTGTTTTGTTGTAAAACAATTCTCATTGTCTGTTCTTGAGCGTAAAAGTTGTCCACTGTCTGAGTTATTTTTGGGTTAAGTCCACTGAAAAGAAATGAATGTAGCTCTTACTGTAAGGTAACATGTTTGTTTTACACAATTTGATTATCAAAAAGGATGACAAAGGCAGAGAGAGTATGCACTAAGGGTTAAATATACTCTGTTGATGTTTGTATTTATTGTACCATTGTGAAATGGCTGATAATGTGAGCTTTTCATTCGATGACAAATTGTATTGTTTTGATGTGCTTTTCATTTTGTGACATACAGTATATTTGATATTTTGAGAACATTAGAGCAATTTGCAAATGAAATGTGTTATTTTGCAAACTATGTTTCAGTTTTGAGTGTTGTGTTCTGTTTTGAGGAAGTAACACGTTTCAAGAAATGTATGTAAGCGAGTGGGAAAAACTGTAATACACAGGCGGCTGTGTGGTCCAGTGGTTAAAGAAAAGGGCTTGTAACCAGGAGGTCCCTGGTTCAAATCCCACCTTAGCCACTTACTCATTGTGTGACCCTGAGCAAGTCACTTAACCTCCTTGTGCTCCGTCTTTTGGGTGAGACGCAATTGTAAGTGATTCTACAGCTGATGCATAGTTCACACACCTAGTCTCTGTAAGTCGCCTTGGATAAAGGCGTCTGCTAAATAAACAAATAATAATAATACATGGTGAATAAACCACTGTGCCAGCCTCTGCCCAGAAATTATTCTTTGTCATATCAATCAATCTTTATTTTATATAACGTCTTTCATAGTGGAACACCATCACAAAAAAAACAATGCATAATAGATGAAATACAGTGAAAAACACATAATACATGAAATACAGTGAAAAACAATACATAATACATTAAATACAGTGAAAAACAACCCAAAATACATGAAATGCAGTGAAAATCCATACATAATACATGAAATACATTGAATGGCCTCCTCTTGTTTGTAAACTTTCTTATATAATTATGTTCTTAAAACAATGCATAATACATTCAATACAAGGCTAGGATGTAACAAGAATTCTAAAATATTGTGGATGTGAGAGAAAGAAAAAAAGTAGCAACAACACAACAACTAATAACAGATATCAGGCTTAAAGAGCATGGAAAGCAAGAGAGAACAGGTGGGTCTTGAGAGTTGATTGGTGGGACATTCACGCACCAAAGCTGGGAGAGAGTTCCAAAAAGTCGGAGCCATGAAGCTAAACAAGCGTTCTCCAAGTGTGGTGCACTTTGCTTGGGGATAACAAGCAGGCCAGAGTCGGAGGACGTCAGCTTGGACATAGCGAGTCAGCAGGTTGAGGAGGTACTTGGGATCTGTGTGATGAAGGGCATTTTAGGTGAGCAGGAGAGTTTTGAAAGTAATACTGAACTGAATACTGTAGCCAGTGCAGCTGGGCAAGACAGGGGGTGATGTGATCACATTTTTACATCTGGTAAGGATCCTAGCAGCGGCATTCTGGACTAGCTGCAGTCGGTTTATGGTGCGTGTCGGGAGACCACCATAGAGAGAGTTGCAGTAGTCGAGAGGAGACAAATGCATGACAAAGTTATCTCTGCATCCAGGGGAGAAAGGTAGGGATGGACTTTGGAGATGGTTCAAGATGGTAGAAGGAAGAGGAGACGTGGGCATCAAAGGAGAGGCTGCTGTCAAGAAGTCTAACAGCTGCGTGTCTTTTTTCTGATAAGCTGAAACTTGGAGCAGCTGATTCAAATTCTGCGGCATTCTGAGACACGGGAGGGCGGAGCCTGCAGCACAACGCAGTAACAAACAAAAGGTAGCCAGTTTTCAGAGTGACAGCGAGTGAGGCAACAGCGTGGGAGAAGTACAGTGGACAAGTACAGCGCAATTAGAAGCAGTTTGAAAGCAGGTTGACAGCTGCAGAAGCTAAACTGAACTTCCAAAAAAAAAAAATAACAAATAAAAAAAAAATAAAACATGGTCTTCAAGCCAGTAATTTGTGACAACTGCATGATGTGGAAATCCGAGAAAACCTAACAGAGCTGAACCAAGTTTGTGTAAAGTGCTGCACAATCCAGGACTTGCTTCAATGAGTAAGTCTGTTAGAAATGGAGCTGGAGGAAATGAGACAGCAACAGGAGCTTGAGGAGCTGACACACCCACAATTCATGGAAGTCTGCACCCTAGCAGACTGAAAGCCACCAGGGAGATGGAAGAGAGTCGAAACAGCTGGGTTCAGATAGGCAGAAGCAGGGAAAAAAGAAACTTTGTCAAACACAACCACCAGAAATCCAAACATCCAACAAATTTGAGCCACTTCAACATTTAGATGACCAAAACCAACATCAAGAGAATGAAAGGAACAACATCCAGGACCCTATAAACAGTGCTGTCCAGGCAGCAAAAAGAAGGGAGGTCATGATTGTTGGGGACTCCATATTGAGAAACACAGAAAGTTCAGTCCGCAGTTTGGACCCCTTACTACAACAGTGTGCTGCCTTCCAGGAGCCTCTGTCAAGCAATTCACTGAGAACATGGACAGGCTCCTAGAACGAACAGGAGACGACCCTGTAGTAGTCGTCCACATCAGTACAAACAACATTGGAATAGACAGACCAAGATCCCTGCAAAACAAATTCAGAGAGCTAGGAAGTAAATTAATAGACAAGACCAAAACTGTGGTATTTTTGGGATACTGCCGCACCTTGCAAAGGACCATATGGACAGCTGGAAATACAAAATCAAAATACATGGCTGAAATCGTGGTGCACACAGGAAGGCTTCACCTTTCTTGAACATTGGAGCACATTCTACAACAAGGACTATCTATACAGGTGGGACGGACTGCACTTAAACAGAAAGGGAACCAATCTACTGGAGAAAGGATCCTTGAAGAGGTCCAGAAGCATTTAAACTAGAAAGGAAGGGGAGAAAACAAAAAAACAGAAGGGAGACCACATCAAAACAAGGGCAACAACTCAGGTAAGACAACTATTAAATGTATTTATCTTAATGCTAGAAGAAACAAAATGTTAGAACTTGAAGCTACTGCACTAACAAGTAACTACGATGTGATAGGTGTTACAGAAAATTGGTTGTCTGAGAGTGATGGAGACGAATATAATATTAGTGGGTACACACTGTATAGGAAAGACAGGCAGGACAGAAGAAGCGGAGGGGTAGCGCTATACATAAGAAATAGTCTTGAAGCCCAGGTGTTAAATCAGGACAAAGAAAACAATGCCGAATCAATATGGGTCAGAATAATGGACAAAAATTCAAAGGGCATAATAATAGGTGCATGCTATAGACCGCCAAATTCAGACGCTGAACAAAATAATCTGTTATACAATGACATTCAAATGCGTGTAGAAAAGGAGAAGCCATACTAATGGGGATTTCAACTTCCCCGTATAAAATGGGAGAACCTGGTGGGGAGCATGACGGACGAAATTGAAATGGTGGAAATGACAAATGACTGCTTACTAACACAATTTGTCAAGGCACCAACTAGAGGGGAGGCATGCCTTGATTAAGTCTTTTCAAATAATGAAGACAGAATAACTAAAACAGAGGTCAGAGAGCCATTGGCAAACTCACACCACAACATGGTCTCATTTGAAGTATTTTTAAAACCCCAAAAGTAATGACTAAAGATAAGGTTTACAATTTTAGAAAAGCAAACTATGAAGGTATGAAACAGAGACTAACAGAAGTAGATTGGAGTAAAATAGAGAAAACATAAACAGAAAAAGGATGGCTGTTTTTTAAAAATGTAGTACTAGAGGCACAAAACAATTACATCCCAAAAGTAGACAAATCTAAATCTAAAACAAAATGGCCAAAATGGTTTAATAGATCAATTAAAAAAATATTCAGCGAAAAATGCAATTTACAGTGCGTTTAAAAGGGCTTAAAAACAAAGTACACAGAAAGAGTACTTGGAACAGCAAACACAAGTCAAAAAGGAAGTTAGAAAGGCCAAGAGAGAGATAGAAATCAATATTGCTAAGGGGCTAAACCAATTCCAAAATGTTTTTCCAATATTATAACAGCAAGAGAACATTCAAAGAGGAGGTTAAATGTCTAAGAGACACAAATGGCAAAATCATAGATGAAGAAAAAAAATAGCAAATATATTAAATGATTACTTTTCACAGGTTTTTACAAAGGAGGACACGGACAACATGCCCCACATGTCGACCTGTTCCTATCCAATTTTAAATAACTTTAGCATAACAGAGGCAGAAGTGTTAAAGGGACTAGGAGCTCTTAAAATAAACAAATCCCTGGGCCGGATGAGATCCTCCCAATAGTACTCAAAGAAATGAAAGAAGTTATTTACAAACCGCTAACCAAGATCATGCAACAGTCTCTTGACACAGGGTTGTACCGACAGACTGGAAAATTGTAAACGTAATACCGATCCACAAAAAGGAGCCAAAACCGAACCAGGTAACTATAGACCAATAAGCCTGACTTAGGGGATGAACTATAGTGGCTTTGCGCCGGGTATTGGGAGGGCAAATGGAGAACTCAACTTAAGAATCTCAATCTAGCTGCCCTGAACCTCAGAAACCTTCCCCCACAGTACGAAGCCTTGGTGTACTTAAGAACATAAGAAAGAAATGCCACTTCCTGGGATCACGCACTCGGTCCCGCCCACCGAGAGGATAAAACCGTTACTCACAGGAAGATCCTCCTCTTTTTCCCTCTCAAGACGGTGAGACCTCTGTGCTGAGCTGAACGTGTTGATAGAAAAGAGCTTCTCGAGTCGATTCGAGTCGGTTGTATTTCCCTTGCATTCATGCTGAAAGCTGGCTTGCTGCTTTCGTGGAATTAACGACTTAAAAAAGGCCGAGTCCTTTTAGCCTTTCTGTCTTTCAGCGGCCACACCGCTTGTGTGGTAGGCCACTCTTTATATCTGTCTGTAGTATGTGAGCGACTGCCTGTGCAGTCATCCGCGAATGATTGTCTAATCTTCTTGAGAGTACACGTGTCCTCCTTGGGGCTTGGCTTTGCCGTATCCCCGCTGTCGAGTAGACCCTGCCGGCCACACAGTGTACTCTATCTCCCTTTACTATCTTTCTACCGTGTTTTACTGGGACGGACGGTGCAAGCAGTGCATGTGGTGCACGTTGCACTCATTGCATAAGCACTGCTCAACCTAGCGTATAGCTCACGGTGCTGCACGGTACCCAGTGAAAAACAGGAGGCTCAGCATACACGGTGCACGCGGTGTACATAGTGCACGGTGCACACGTAAATTGGTACTACACTAGTGCTCATACGGTGCTGCACGGTACTCGGTGCACGGTGCGCAGTGTTAATACCCTTGCTGTAACGCTAGTGAGTGTACACACTACGTTAGTACTTACCAGTGTTCAACGCAGTGCGAGCAGTGCCTCAGTGCTAATGCACAAAGTCAGGCCCATTTCAGAGTCCCATCCCTGTACGGCCTGCAACGGACAAGCATACCCTGTGCGTGTGGTGCTTGGGCATCCCACATGCCACCATGGCCCTTGAGAGGGACGTGGAATGTAGTGTCTGTGAGGCTTTTCAGCCCCGACTGAAAGAGGCATGTTTAGGGAGAGCCATGATGGCGAGCTCCGTGTCCTCCACGGCAGGACCGTCAGCGGCTCTGGGTGCCCCAGTCGACCTGTCCTAGGACTCCCTGCTGGACATTCCCAATGTGCAGGCTGCCCGCAGTCGCTCCCCATCTCTGCAAGCGAGACGGGTGAAGCCATCTAAGCAGGCGAGGGACATTATGGACCTCAAGGCCCAGATGGCCCAGGTCCTGGAGCTCTTGGCTAAACAGGCGCCAGCTGGCCCAGGCCCCTGTCCAGACCCCGCTGCAGCCCCACTGCCACACTCCCCCAAGGGAGTGCAGGGGGTGGGAAGGGTCGCCTCAGCTGGTGGCCTCTATCCATAGTGGCCTCGAGGGATGGAGCTTCTTTCTCCTCTGAAATACAGTGGGAGAGACCCTTGCTGAGGGAGAGCTTGGTTCTGAGAGTGCCTCAGAAGCCAGTACCACCCCGCTATCCAGCTTGGTCTCGGCTCGTGGGACGCGCTGCAGCTTTCCTGCATGTCCCCTGGACGCCAGCGGCAGAACCACGCCGGTCCGTTTTCCAGACACAGGCACTCGCTCCTCACCCTCAAAGGTTCCCGGCTTTCCCAGACTTCATGGAGGAAGTACGCTCCTCCTGGGGTCGCCCGGCTTTGGATCCTAGCTTACTAAAACAGGCCGCACTGCTCGCCTCCTTGGAAGGCGCGGATAAGCTCGGCCTGGTGGGGTTCCTCCCGGTAGACTCCACCATCGCGTGCTCAGCGGCCCTAAGCTGGTGGAGGGTTCCCTCTCACCTTCGCAAAGGTGTGCAAATGGGATTACTACTGAACTGCCAAGTGGTGACGACAGATGCTTCCAACCTGGGTTGGGGAGCGGTCTGGGAAGGCAGAGGAGTACGCGGATCCTGGTCAGACTGCTGGACATCCCTGCAAATGCTGGAGTTGCAAGCGGTATTCCTTGCTCTCCAGCACTTCCTCCCAGTGCTGAGCGGTACACATATGCTGATCCGGACGGACAGCACAAAGATGGTGGAATATGTCAACCACCAGGGAGGCCTACGGTCCCCGGGGTTGCATCGCATAGCTTTCAAGCTATTGTCATGGCTCAGAGGAACCTGCTGTCCCTACAGGTGACGCACATTCCCGGAGCGGTGAACTGGGCAGCGGACCTCCTCTCTAGGAGCAGCCTGCATCCGTCAGAGTGGCGTCTCCACCCTCAGACGGTGGAGCGCATTTGGAAACGGTTCGGGAAGGCGCAGGTCGATCTCTTCGCTTCGGCAGAGACGACACATTGTCCCCTGTGTTACTTCCTCCCTCGCTTAGGCGGTCCACTCGGCGTATACGCCCTTGTGCAAGAATGGCCCAATGCGTTTTTGTATGCTTTCCCGCCTATACCGCTGCTCCCAGCTTTTCTCGAAAAAGTCTGGTTAGAGAAAGCATCAGTTCTCCTAGTGGCTACCAAGTGGCCCAGGAGAATATGGTTTTCGACCCTGTGCCAGCTGTTGCACGGCCAGCCCTGGGAGATTCCACTTTGTTATATATGCGCTGTGCTGCTTTTTTGTAATGAAGATGTATTTCATTATTCTAATTGAACTGTTTGGAGCACAAATTCCTCTGGGATCCGAGGGATGAACAATATTTTAGAAAAGGAAAACGAGAGGCACGGAATGGCACGGAATCAGCATATAACAGTAGGTATTTACAGCATTTAAAGAAATTAAGAATTATCGTTCATTTTTATCTACGTGTAGTACAGTACGGTAAATTGAGTTTTGCATATTTGGCTTATTTGCTTTTATTCTGTAAACGTTACTACTTTATTATTATAATTATTAGTTGTTCAATTATTTAAAGATGACAGTACTACTAAATAGTTGTACTGATGCATGGTATTTGTAAGTATATGACCTGAAAAAACTTTTAATCAGTTTCAGATATCAAATTTAAAAACTTGAGAACAACATTTAGTAGAGAAAATAAAAGGTGGAGGCAATGAAAAGGTCTGGGGCAGGGACAGACCAGCAGTATGTGCCAAGATGGGTACAACACAACCGTTTAACTTTCCTGAAGGACGTCCTAAAAGCAGCAATCAGCCAGGACAACATGAACAGTGCACCGTCAACATCTTCAACAATAGGACCAATTTTGGTTAGTCTTAGATGTTTACTTTAAAACTGTTCACAAAAGTATTTTTGCTCTGAAATAATTTTCTTTTGTTTCTGTTTAAAATATTATTCTACATTACATTATTCTATTGTAGCTTTAAAAAAGTTGTACTTTATCTGAGAGACATTGTTTACAGTTTTCTTTATTGTTTATATCCCCAAAGGTAGTTTTAGCAGTTACAACACTGTGTTATTCAGCAGGCCAAGTAATGCTGAACCTGCTTCTAAAATCCACTTTAGGATGTTTGGTTATGCTCAGTTGTGTAGGTTCATATACAGGCATACAGCAGAACAACCAGACACCCAGGAATGTTTCTTATTATTTAACCTTTTAGCAATCAGATGGCACACAGGAAGAAAACGTAATGACGGATAGTCCTAGTCCAGCAGAGACATCTCCCAGGGCACAATCAGGAGGAAACAACACAAAAAGCAAAAGAACACACGACAGCAAAGATGCCTTATATGCTGAGGTTCTTAGATGTTTACAGAACAACAACACTGAAACTGCTTCAGATATGCTTTTGGACAGTATGTGGGTACCACCTTACAAAACATCCGAGTAGAGAGAGGTAGCAGCTGCAGCCTCCATCTGAATGCAGCTGCTGCCATGCTTCCCTGTGTCTTTGCTTTTGATCGTCAGATCTACTCTCGCTGGCTCACTGTCTATGTCAGTGATATGCAAATCCTTCCTAAGACTACACTTGAGGCATACGTTCAGCTTCAGGAAGGCCATCATGCCATATCCAGATCAGGAAAGCCTTGCGTGTGTGGATTGACATGGCCCTTGAACACTCAGTAAACCTGGATACCAAGTCACTAGGTGGAATCATAGGCATCTCCCAGCAATCCAAAGCTCTGAACAAGTGGCTCCTGACCTCCCACCAAACATCAGCTATTGACACTGCAATGAAACAAATCAGCGACATGAAAGGTGATCACAAAGAAAATCACACCAGGACATAAATAGGAGCTAGCGGATCTCTTACAGGTCAGGAAGAAGCAGACACTCATATGATTCTCCATGCAGCACAAGCTGCCAAAGATGGATTTACCGGCATTATTATGAAGTCACCAGATACAGATGTAGGGATTCTGATGATATACTTCCATCAGAGGATACATGCAGAGCAGTTCTGGTTCCTCACAGGTGCAGGAAAGCGAAGAAGATTCATCCCAGTACATAGCCTGCATTGATGATCTAATCGATGCCCTCCCAGGTTTACATGCCTTATCAGGCTCCGATACAACAAGAGCCATGGAGGCACTGCAAACTGAAGCCACTAAAACAACTGCAGAAATTCCCAATGAAGTATGCTGCATCACTAGGACGTCTGGGTCTAGACCTTAATCTCTCTTATGACATTGTGAAAGGATGTGAGGCCCTCGTAGCTGCTCTGTATGGTATCACACAAACTGAAAGTGAACAGATAGATACCCTGAGATATGAGCTTTACTGCAAGAAGCAGCTCCTTAATGTGTCTCTTCCACACATGACTCACAGTCTTGCACTTCACTTGCAGAGGGAAAACTACCAGAGCTATATCTGGAAGAGAGCTGACAATGCCTCTGCAGACACTGCCAACACAGTAGGGAATGGATGACAGCATAATGAGCGTGGGTTTCTGATGCCAGTGTATATGAAGAAGGAGCAAGCTCCAGATGCAGGTTTGGAGCACCTAACCTGTATGTGTGGAGGGTCAGCTTGCACCAGAAGCACCTGCCAGTGTAAGGCCAACAACCTCTTGTGTATTCATCCATCCATTATCATTAACCGCTTACTCCTTTACAGGGTCACGGTGAGCCGGAGCCTAACCCGGCATACACAGGGTGCAAGGCGAGACTACACTCTGGACGGGACGCCAGTCCATCGCAGGGCACCACACACTCACACACTCACACAGAGGGCAATTTAGAGTGACCATTCAACCTGGACAGCATGTCTTTGGACTGTGGGAGGAAACCGGAGTACCCAGAGAAAACCCACGCGAACACGGGAGAACATGCAAACTCCACACAGACAGTACCCTAGGCGGATTCGAACCTAGGACCCTGGCGCTGTGAGGCAGCAGCGCTAACCACTACGCCACCATGCTGCCCTCTTGTGTATTGAATCTTGCGACTGCATGGCATCAGAGAAGTGCCAATTAACCCTTTCAATATACAGGATGATGAACAGCCAAGCATTGTTTGCAGTAGTGATGAAGAGGATGAGGAGAAAGAGTAAGGCTTAAAAGGAATCCCTGGTGCTTTTATGGAGCAACAATAATGTGCCTCCTATATCCTGCACATTTATAATTAATATTCTTCTTCTTCTTCTTCTTCTTCTTCTTCTTCTTCTTCTTCTTCTTCTTCTTCTTCTTCTTCTTCTTCTTATGCTGCAATAAATAAAGCATTGTATAATAGACATTTCTCTGGAAGTCGTCATTAATATTCTGTTCGAGATAATTACAGGCTGATTGTAAAGGTATAATAGAAAAAGTCACTCCAGCATAATGGTTCATTCAGAAAACACAAATCTCAATAGCTGCTGAAAATGCTTTTCTGCTGAGGGAGCTTATGGCTGATACTGCTGAGAGACCTAAAGTGGGTACCTTTGAAAGACACAATAATTTCTGTTAGAGCACAGATATCAATAATTATTCAAATATATCTTCTACCTTGAAAATATTGATTTGTGTATAAAAGGGGAGGCAAAAAAGATGTCCATAGTTGTATATCTTGCAAGGGTTTGAGATAATCAGAATTCTGCACCTGGATTGACATTCTCATGGAATGTTATAAAACAAGGCACATTTATGTCAAAAGGGACATTTTGACACCCTGCCAAACCTGAACGGTAAGGTAGAGATCAAATATTTTTAGTAAAAACTGACACATAATCTGAGGAATATGATGACACTTCTTAAACACTTCAAGCTCAGGTGGAGCACATTATTCAGCCATTTGAACTCAAAAGTCCCAAAACAGCTCAAAACATGACTCTGTGCCGTTTGACCTCTGATAATGTCACATGATCATATTACCCGCACTGGTTGAGCTTTTCAAGATTTAAAGCTGTTTTTAATTCAGATGATAGACTATGTGTGTATAGCTGTAACCTCAAGGTGTTTTTTTTTTTTAAACCGCTACAGCTCGTGTCGTATAATGACGTAGCTACTTCAGAAACGCCCTTTGAATCCGGACGATTTCGTTCCGGATCCAAATAGTACGAGGTATGGATCTGGACCCAAATAAAGCGATTAAAATAAATCAAAACATACGGGTTCAGGTATGTGGAAACCAAATTGGAAGATTTGAAGATTTGAAGGGTTAAAGCCAATGTCTGTACGTTTTAATTTCTTGAAGCAATGACTGGGACACACAGCAGTTACTCTTGCTGTGATTTATAGCATACTCGCTCTACCCATTAATAGCCGACAGGCGGTGCAGTTGTGAGACTAACATTCCAACCCCCTCTTATACTTCACTTGGCTTCATCCAATTCTCAACACATCTACGCAGGAAGGGCATACGCGACAGCGCACTTTTCTAAGCCAGAAGCAAGTAACGCAAATCTTGTAGTGTCTTTCTCTAGATCCCGCCCCTTCAATCCGATTTCGCTCTCTGCCTCAAAGTCTGTTTTGACCATGTATGCCGGGACTTCATAAGGACAGATCACGCTTAGTTTTACTGTTTAATCGGGCTGTTTATCAACACACTGGTGCAGTGCGTGGATTTTCCATATATTAATCACCGATTCTGGAAGTAGTGCGTGGACTACACAGCTTCCCCAGGCGGTCCCGCTGTGACCTCACTCCAGGCAGTATTTCAGCCCAGTCCCAGCACCGCATCCCGATGTAAATATAAGCAACATTTTACATCGTTTTGCTTTTATTTGAGAAACTCGCATGTGCATTTTTATTTAAATATCCTCATCGAACCAGCTAAGGTAGTAAGGATAGCCAGAGGTCGGAGACGCTGCGTTCAATTGAAAAGGTAAGTGGTTTGATGTGTTTTCTCGAGTAATGGATACAGCATCGGGGCTTGGACCCTCTGGAAATAGCACTGAGGCGAACACTATGCAGACATATATTGTGGGTTTGTTTTCTGACCAAAACGTGGCACTTCTTCATTCGCTATGTGTTTCGTTTATTTGTAACTGTATCCTTAGTCATTCAGTGTTGTTTCTTAGAATCGTTGCTAGCGTGAATATACTAGGGTACCGCTGTTATTTTTGCATGGTTTCTGTGCGAAACTAAACCGTGCAATTGTATTGTTGTTGTTTTTGCTTGAGTCTGTAAAGCCGATGAATTCTATTAAACGACCTTTAATGTTGGTGTTACAGGGTACCTGTGCACTAAACACGTAGGTTTCTATTGGGTTTAAATTCTGTTTAACACAAACACAGAGAATATTGCAGATCTTTTGTATCACACAAGTAAGAATACTCCACAAACTAGGTGGTAATTTGAGTGTTTTCGACATTAGCCTTAATAGATGGTTATGTGAATTGGTAGGGAAACCGCAGCCTACACTCAAAGCGTTTATTTCGGACCTCAGTGAAATGTGTTCTGACACAGGAGGTTTGCCCATCGTACCGTTGTTCCAGACAATCCACGCCACACAAATACATCATTAACAGGAAATAAAGTATCTTACAACAGAAACGTACACGACGGCTTGAATACATGAATAACGACTTTGGAATCCGTGTGCCTTTCCAGGTGAATTTTAACATGTAGACCCAGTGCAAAGCACTGTTTGATTTGTGCAAGGTGAATTTTACTAGCAGCCATTTTTTGCCACAAATACTGCGTTATCAACCTAATATACTGTTTTGTAGTGACCCGATAAAAAGTTAAATATGTCATTGATTCTGGTTCACATGCCCGCCTTTGTGTATCGATAACATGTAAGTGGAGTGTCACGCAGTGTTCTCATTGTGAAACATAGAGCCTGTTAATACAGTGATTCACAGGCTGTCGTGCACACCAGGTATTGTGAAACATAGCGCCTGTTAATACAGTGATTCACAGTCTGTCGTGCACACCGGGTATTGAATGCCAGTGCTCTACTGGATCTCGTGTTGGGGTGTGATACAACTGATTAGGTTTCTTGCAAAACCTTTTGACTGGCGCTACAGTATGTAGTGGTTCACTTTTCAACCCTTTGACTGGCGCTACAGTATGTAGCGGTTCACTTTTGAACCCTTTGACTGGTGCTACAGTATGTAGCGGTTAAGAACATAAGAAAGTTTACAAACGAGAGGAGGCCATTCAGCCCATCTTGCTGATTTGGTTGTTAGTAGCTTATTGATCCCAGAATCTCATCAAGCAGCTTCTTGAAGGATCCCAGGGTGTCAGCTTCAACAACATTACTGGGGAGTTGGTTCCAGACCCTCACCATTCTCTGTGTAAAAAGTGCCTCCTATTTTCTGTTCTCAATGCCCCTTTATCTAATCTCCATTTGTGACCCCTGGTCCTTGTTTCTTTTCAGGTCAAAGAAGTCCCTGGGTCGACATTGTCTATACCTTTTAGGATTTTGAATGTTTGAATCAGATCGCCGCGTAGTCTTCTTTGTTCAAGACTGAATATATTCAATTCTTTTAACCTGTCTGCATATGACATGCCTTTTAAACCGGGATAATTCTGGTTGCTCTTCTTTGCACTCTTTCTAGAGCAGCAATATCCTTTTTGTAACGAGGTGACCAGAACTGAACACAATATTCTAGGTGAGGTCTTACTAATGCATTGTAAAGTTTTAACATTACTTCCCTTGATGTAAATTCAACACTCTTTACTATATATCCAAGCATCTTGTTGGCCTTTTTTTATAGCTTCCCCACATTGTCTAGATGATGCTGTCTAGATCATTTTGAATGACCTTTGCTGCTGCAACAGTGTGTGCCACTCCTCCTATTTTTGTGTCGTCTGCAAATTTAACAAGTTTGCTTACTATACCAGAATCTAAATCATTAATGTAGATTAGGAATAGCAGAAGACCTAATACTGATCCCTGTGGTACACCACTGGTTACCTTGCTCCATTTTGAGGTTTCTCCTCTAATCAGTACTTTCTGTTTTCTGCCTGTTAACCACTCCCTAATCCATGTGCATGCATTTCCTTGAATCCCTACTGTGTTCAGTTTGAGAATTAATCTTTTATCGGGACTTTGTCAAAAGCTTTCTGGAAATCTAAATAAACCATGTCGTATGCTTTGCAATTATCCATTTTCAATGTTGCATCCTCAAAAAGTCAAGTAGGTTAGTTAGACACGATCTCCCTTTCCTAAAACCATGCTGGCTGTCTCCCAGGATATTGTTACCATATAGGTAATTTTCCATTTTGGATCTTATTATGGTTTCCATAAGTTTACATATAATAGAAGTCAGGCATATTGGTCTGTAGTT
>CM060270.1:8857113-8909129 GCA_030684275.1 Acipenser oxyrinchus oxyrinchus
CATAGCCACGATTCAGTGACATGACCATAGCCACGATTCAGTAACATGACCATAGCCACGATTCAGTAACATGACCATAGCCACGATTCAGTAACATGACCATAGACACGATTCAGTAACATGACCATAGCCACGATTCAGTAACATGACCATAGCCACGATTCAGTAACATGACCATAGCCACGATTCAGTAACATGACCATAGCCACGATTGAGCAACATGACCATAGCCACGGTTGAGTAACATGACCATAGCCACGATTGAGTAACATGACCATAGCCACGATTGAGTAACATGACCATAGCCACGATTCAGTAACATGACCATAGCCACGATTCAGTAACATGACCATAGCCACGATTGAGTAACATGACCATAGCCACGATTCAGTAACATGACCATAGCCACGGTTGAGTAACATGACCATAGCCACGATTCAGTAACATGACCATAGCCACGGTTCAGTAACATGACCATAGACACGGCTGTGCAAAATAACTGTCTCCGGGTCGTGGAACCCTTCCTGTGGAAGTGAGAGCAATAGCCGGGTGGTTGAATCCAGCCGGGGCAGTGGAAGCATTTCGGCATTGTGGAACCCAGGCTGAGCAAATGGGAGCCTCCCCAGGGCATTGGAAGCCAGCCTAGGGCAGTAGAAGCCAGCCCAGGGCAGTGGAAGCCAGCCCATGGCAGTGGAAGCTGTCCTCGGGTCGTGGAATCCTGCCTGGGCAAGTGGAAGCAATAGCCAGGGTTCTGGAAGCCAGCCTGGGCAGTGGAAGCCAGCCCAGGGCAGTGGGAGATGTCCCCGGCGTCATGGAACCCTGCCTGGGCAAGTGGGAGCAATAGCCTGTGTGGTAGAAGCCAGCACAGGGCAGTGGGAGATGTCCCCAGGGTCTTGGAACCCTGCCTGGGCAAGTGGGAGCAATAGCCCTGGTGGTGGAAGACAGCCCAGGGCAGTAGGAGATATCCCTGTGGTCGTGGAACCCAGTCTGGGCAAGTGGGAGCAATAGCCCGTGTGACGGAAGCAAGCCCGGGGCAGTGGGAGATGTCCCCAGGGTCGTGGAACCCTGCCTGGGCAAGTGGGAGCAATAGCCCGGGTGGTGGAAGCCAGCCCAGGGCAGTGGGAGATGTCCCTGGGTCGTGGAACCAGACTGGGCAAGTGGGAGCAATAGCCCGGGTAGGTGGAAGCCAGCCCGGGCAGTGGGAGATGTCCCCGGGTCGTGGAACCATGGCTGGGCAAGTGGGAGCAATAGCCCGGGTGGTGGAAGCCACCCCAGGGCAGTGGGAGATGTCCCCATGGTCGTGGAACCGAGGCTGCACAAGTGGGAACAATAGCCGAGGCAGTGGAAGCCAGCCCAGGGCAGTGGGAGATGTCCCCAGGGTCGTGGAACCCAGCCTGGGCAAGTGGGAGCAATAGCCCGGAGTAGGCTGGGAAAGCCAGCCCGGGCAGTGGGAGATGTCCCAGGGTCGTGGAACCCTGCCTGGGCAAGTGGGAGCAATAGCCCGGGTGGTGGAAGCCAGCCCAGGGCAGTGGGAGATGTCCCAGGGTCGTGGAACCCAGCCTGGGCAAGTGGGAGCAAAAGCCCGTGGTGTGTGGAAGCAAGCCCAGGGCAGTGGGAGATGTCCCCGGGTCGTGGAACCCTGCCATGGCAAGTGGAAGCAATAGTTTTGGTGGTGGAAGGAAGCCCAGGGCAATGGGAGATGTCCCCGGAGTCGTGGAACCCAGCCTGGGCAAGTGGGAGCAATAGCCCGGGTGGTGGAAGCCAGCCCGGGGCAGTGGGAGATGTCCCCGGGTCGTGGAACCCATGTCTCGGCAAGTGGGAGTAATAGCCTGGGTGGTGGAAGCCAGCCCGGGCAGTGGGAGATGTCCACGGGTCATTGAACCCATGCCTGGCAAAGTGGGAGCAATAGCCTGGCTGGTGGAAACCAGCCCGGGCAGTGGGAGATGTCCCTGGGGTCATGGAACCCTGCCTGGGCAAGTGGGAGCAATGGACCTGGTGGTATAAGCCTGCCTGGGCAAGTGGAAGACAGCACCGGGTAGTGGAAGCCAGCCCAGGGCAGTGGAAGCTGTCCCCAGGGTCGTGGAACCCTGTCTGGGCAAGTTGGAGCAATTGCACGGGAGGTGGAAGCCAGCCTGGGCAAGTGGAAGCCAGCCCCGGGCAGTGGAAGCCAGCCCAGGGCAGTGGAAGCTGTCCCCAGGGTCGTGGAACCAAGCCTGGGCAAGTTGGAGCAATAGCATGGGAGGTGGAAGCTAGCATGGGCAAGTGGATGCCAGCCCAGGGTATTAGATGTTGTCCCCGGGTTCATGGAACCCTGCCTGGGCAAGTGGACGCCAGCCCAGGGCAGTGGAAGCCAGCCCAGGGCAGTTGAAGCTGTCCCCGGTGTCGTGGAACTCTGTCTGGGCAAGTGTGAGCTACTTCCCGGGTAGTGGAAGCCAGCCCAGGGCAGTGGGAGATGTCCAAAGGGTTGTGGAACCCAGCCTGGGAAACTGGGAGCAATAGCACGCGTGGTGTAAGCCAGCCTGGGCAAGTGGAAGCCACCTCGGGGCAGTGGGAGATGTCCCATGGGTCGTGGAACCCTGTCTATGCAAGTGGGAGCAATAGCCCGGTAGGTGTAAGCCAGCCCAGGGCAGTGGGAGATCTCCCCAGGGTCGTGGAACCCAGCCTGGACAAGTGTGAGCAATAGCCTGGGTTGTGGAAGCCAGAAGAGGGCAGTCAGAGATGTCCCCAGGGTAGTGGAAGCCAGCCTGGGCAAGTGGGAGTAGTTTCCTGGGTGTTGGAAGCCAGTCTGGGCAAGTGGATACCAGCCCAGGGTAGTGGAAGCTGTCCCCGGGGTCGTGGAACCCTACCTGGGCAAGTGGGTGCAATAGCCCGGATGGTGGAAGCCAGCCTGGGGCAGTGGAAGCAGTCTCCGGCGTCATGGAACCCAGGCTGGGCAAGTGGGAGACAGCCCATGGCTTTGGAAGCCAGTCTTGGGAAGTGGAAGCCATTTCAAGGAAGTGGACGCCAGCCAAGGGCTGTGGAAGCCTGCCCAGGGCAGTGGAAGCTGTCCCCGGGGTCGTGGAACTCTGCCTGGGCAAGTGGGAGCAATAGCCCGGGAGGTGGAAGCCAGCCAAGGGCAGTGGGATATGTCCCCGGGGTTGTGGAACCCTGCCTGGTCAAGTTGGAGCAATATACCAGGAGGTGGATTCCAGCCCGGGACAGTGGGAGATGTCTCCGGGGTCGTGGAACCCTGCCTGGGCAAGTGGGACTAATCGCCTGGGTCACCATTCAGTAACATGACCATAGCCATGGTTGAGTAATATGACCATGGCCAGGTTTCATAAACATGACCAGGTTTCATAAACATGCCCGGGTGGTGTAAGCCAGCCTGGGCAAGTGGAAGCCAGCCCGGGGCAGTGGGAGATTTTCCCGGGGTCATGGAACCCTGCCTGGGTAAATGGGAGGAATAGCCCTGGTGGTGGAAGCCAGCCCGGGGCAGTGGGAGATGTCCTCGTGGTCGTGGAACCCTGACCATGGGCAAGTGGGACTAATCGCCATGGGTCACCATTCAGTAACATGACCATAGCCACGATTCAGTAACATGACCATAGCCACGATTCAGTAACATGACCATAGCCACGATTCAGTAACATGACCATAGCCACGATTGAGTAACATGACCATAGCCACGATTCAGTAACATGACCATAGCCACGATTCAGTAACATGACCATAGCCACGATTCAGTAACATGACCATAGCCACGATTCAGTAACATGACCATAGCCACGATTCAGTAACATGACCATAGCCACGATTCAGTAACATGACCATAGCCACGATTCAGTAACATGACCATAGCCACGATTCAGTAACATGACCATAGCCACGATTCAGTAACATGACCATAGCCACGATTGAGTAACATGACCATAGCCACGATTCAGTAACATGAGCATAGCCACGATTCAGTAACATGACCATAGCCACGATTCAGTAACATGACCATAGCCACGATTCAGTAACATGACCATAGCCACGATTCAGTAACATGACCATAGCCACGATTCAGTAACATGACCATAGCCACGATTCACTGACATGACCATAGCCACGGTTGACTAATATGACCATAGCTGCGATTCAGTAACATGAACATAGCCACGGATTGAGAAACATGACCATAGCCAGGATTGAATAACATGACCATAGCCACGATTCAGTAACATGACCATAGCCACGATTCAGTAACATGACCATAGCCACGATTCAGTAACATGACCATAGCCACGATTCAGTAACATGACCATAGCCACGATTCAGTAACATGACCATAGCCACGATTCAGTAACATGACCATAGCCACGATTCAGTAACATGACCATAGCCACGATTCAGTAACATGACCATAGCCACGATTCAGTAACATGACCATAGCCACGATTCAGTAACATGACCATAGCCACGATTCAGTAACATGACCATAGCCACGATTCAGTAACATGACCATAGCCACGATTGAGTAACATGACCATAGCCACGATTCAGTAACATAACCATGGCCACGGTTGAGTAACATTACCATAGCCACGATTCAGTAACATGACCATAGCCACGATTCAGTAACATGACCATAGCCACGATTCAGTAACATGACCATAGCCACGATTCAGTAACATGACCATAGCCACGATTCAGTAACATGACCATAGCCACGATCGAGTAACATGACCATAGCCACGATTCAGTAACATGACCATAGCCACGATTCAGTAACATGACCATAGCCACGATTCAGCAACATGACCATAGTCACGATTCAGTAACATGACCATAGCCACGATTCAGTAACATGACCATAGCCACGATTCAGTAACATGACCATAGCCACGGATTCAGTAACATGACCATAGCCACGATTCAGTAACATGACCATAGCCACGATTCAGTAACATGACCATAGCCACGATTCAGTAACATGACCATAGCCACGATTCAGTAACATGACCATAGCCACGATTGAGTAACATGACCATAGCCACGATTCAGTAACATGACCATAGCCACGATTCAGTAACATGACCATAGCCACGATTCAGTAACATGACCATAGCCACGATTCAGTAACATGACCATAGCCACGATTCAGTAACATGACCATAGCCACGATTCAGTAACATGACCATAGCCACGATTCAGTAACATGACCATAGCCACGATTCAGTAACATGACCATAGCCACGATTCAGTAACATGACCATAGCCACGATTCAGTAACATGACCATAGCCACGATTCAGTAACATGACCATAGCCACGATTCAGTAACATGACCATAGCCACGATTCAGTAACATGACCATAGCCACGATTCAGTAACATGACCATAGCCACGATTCAGTAACATGACCATAGCCACGATTCAGTAACATGACCATAGCCACGATTCAGTAACATGACCATAGCCACGATTCAGTAACATGACCATAGCCACGATTGAGTAACATGACCATAGCCACGATTCAGTAACATGACCATAGCCACGATTCAGTAACATGACCATAGCCACGATTCAGTAACATGACCATAGCCACGATTCAGTAACATGACCATAGCCACGATTCAGTAACATGACCATAGCCACGATTCAGTAACATGACCATAGCCACGATTCAGTAACATGACCATAGCCACGATTCAGTAACATGACCATAGCCACGATTCAGTAACATGACCATAGCCACGATTCAGTAACATGACCATAGCCACGATTTCAGTAACATGACCATAGCCACGATTCAGTAACATGACCATAGCCACGATTCAGTAACATGACCATAGCCACGATTCAGTAACATGACCATAGCCACGATTCAGTAACATGACCATAGCCACGATTCAGTAACATGACCATAGCCACGATTCAGTAACATGACCATAGCCACGATTCAGTAACATGACCATAGCCACGATTCAGTAACATGACCATAGCCACGATTCAGTAACATGACCATAGCCACGATTCAGTAACATGACCATAGCCACGATTCAGTAACATGACCATAGCCACGATTCAGTAACATGACCATAGCCACGATTCAGTAACATGACCATAGCCACGATTCAGTAACATGACCATAGCCACGATTCAGTAACATGACCATAGCCACGATTCAGTAACATGACCATAGCCACGATTCAGTAACATGACCATAGCCACGATTCAGTAACATGACCATAGCCACGATTCAGTAACATGACCATAGCCACTGATTCAGTAACATGACCATAGCCACGATTGAGTAACATGACCATAGCCACGATTCAGTAACATGACCATAGCCACGATTGAGTAACATGACCATAGCCACGATTGAGTAACATGACCATAGCCACGATTCAGTAACATGACCATAGCCACGATTGAGTAACATGACCATAGCCACGATTCAGTAACATGACCATAGCCACGATTCAGTAACATGACCATAGCCACGGATTGAGTAACATGACCATAGCCACGATTGAGTAACATGACCATAGCCACGATTCAGTAACATGACCATAGCCACGATTGAGTAACATGACCATAGCCATGATTCAGTAACATGACCATAGCCACGATTCAGTAACATGACCATAGCCACGATTCAGTAACATGACCATAGCCACGATTCAGTAACATGACCATAGCCACGATTCAGTAACATGACCATAGCCACGATTGAGTAACATGACCATAGCCACGATTCAGTAACATGACCATAATAGCCACGATTCAGTAACATGACCATAGCCACGATTCAGCAACATGACCATAGCCACGATTCAGTAACATGACCATAGCCACAGTTGAGCAACATGACCATAGCCACGATTTAGTAACATGACCATAGCCACGATTGAGCAACATGACCATAGCCATGGTTGAGTATCATGACCATAGCCAGTTTTCAGTAACATGACCATAGACACGATTCAGTAACATGACCATAGCCATAGTTGAGCAACATGACCATAGCCATGATTTAGTAACATGACCATAGCCACGATTGAGCAACATGACCATAGCCATGGTTGAGTAACATGACCATAGCCTGTTTTCAGTAACATGACCATAGCCGCGATTCAGTAACATGACCATAGCCACGGTTAAGTAACATGACCATAGCCAGGTTTCAGTAACATGACCATAGCCTCGATTCAGTAACATGACCATAGCCATGATTGAGTAACATGACCATAGCCACGATTCAGTGACATGACCATAGCCATGGTTCAGTAACATGACCATAGCCACGGTTGAGCAACATGACCATAGCCATGATTGAGTAACATGACCATAGCCACAGTTCAGCAACATGACCATAGCTATGATTCAGTAACATGACCATAGCCACGGATGAGCAACATGACCATAGCCATGGTTGAGTATCATAACCATAGCCAGCTTTCAGTAACATGACCATAGCCACGGTTGAGTAACATAACCATAGCCACGATTTAGCAACATGACCATAGCCTCGATTCAGTAATATCACCATAGCCACTATTGAATAACATCACCATAGCAATGATTCAGTGACATGACCATAGCCACATTTCAGCAACATGACCATAGCCACGATTCAGTAACATGACCATAGCCACGATTCAGTGACATGACCATAGCCGTGATTCAGTAACATGACCATAGCCACGGTTCATCAACATGACCATAGCCACGATTGAGTAACATGACCATAGCCACGATTCAGTAACATGACCATAGCCACGATTCAGTAACATGACCATAGCCACGATTCAGCAACATGACCATAGCCACAATTCAGTAACATGACCATAGCCACAGTTGAGCAACATGACCATAGCCACGATTTAGTAACATGACCATAGCCACGATTGAGTAACATGACCATAGCCATGGTTGAGTAACATGACCATAGCCACGATTCAGTAACATGACCATAGCCATGATTGAGTAACATGACCATAGCCACGATTCAGTGACATGACCAAAGCCATGATTTAGTAACATGACCATAGCCACGATTTAGTAACATAACCATAGCCACGGGTCCATCACCATGATTCAATAACATGACCATATCCACTATTCAGCAACATGACCATAGCCATGATTCAGCAACATGACCATAGCCAAGATTCAGTAACATGACCATAGCTACGGATGAGCAACATGACCATATCCATGATTGAGTAACATGACCATAGCCACGGTTGAGCTACATGACCATAGCCATGGTTCAGTAACATGACCATAGCCATGATTCAGTAACATGACCATAGCTACAGATGAGCAACATGACCATAGCCAGGTTTCAGTAACATGACCATAGCAACGATTCAGTAACATGACCACAGCCACAGTTGAATAACATGACCATAGCCAGGATCAGTAACATGACAATAGCCTCGATTCAGTAACATCACCATAGCCACAATTGAGTAACATAACCATAGCCAACATTCAGTGACATGACCATAGACATCATTCACTAACATTACCATAGCCATGATTCAGTAACATGACCATAGCCACGATTAAGCAACATGTCCAAAGCCACGATTCAGTAACATGACCATAGCCACAATTCAGCGACATGACCATAGCCACGATTCACTGACATGCCCATAGCCGTGATTCAGGAACATGATAATAGCCACTATTGAGTAACATGACCATAGGCATGGATGCAGTAACATGACCATAGCCACGATTTAGCAACATGACCATAGCCACGGTTGATAAATATGACCATAGGCACGATTGAGTAACATGACCATAGCCACGATCCAGTAACATGACCATAGCCACGATTCAGTAACATAACCATAGCCACCTTCAGTAACATGACCATAGCCACGGTTGAGCAACATGACCATAGCAATGGTTGAGTAACATTACCATAGCCACGATTTAGCAACATGACCTTAGCCTCGATTCAGTAACATCACCATAGCCACTACTGAATAACATCACCATAGCCACGATTCAGTGAAATGACCATAGCCACGATTGAGGAACATGTCCAAAGCCACGAATCAATAACATGACCATAGCCACGATTCAGCGACATGACCATAGGCACAATTCACTGACATGCCCATAGCTGTGATTCAGGAACATGATAATAGCCACTATTGAGTAACATGACCATAGGCACGGTTGCATAACATGACCATAGCCACGATTGAGTAACATGACCATAGCCATGATTTAGCAACATGACCATAGCCACAGTTTAGCAACATGACCATAGCCACGATTGAGCAACATGACCATAGCCATGATTCACTAACATGACCATAGCAACGATTCAGAAACATGACCATAGCCGCGATTCAGTAACATGACCATAGCCACGGTTCAGCAACATGACCATAGCCACGGTTGAGTAACATTACCATAGCAACGGTTGAGCAACATGACAATAGCCACGATTGAGTACCATTACCACAGCAACGATTCAGTAACATGACCATAGCCACGAATCAGTAACATCACTATTGCCACGGATGAGCAACATGACTATAGCCATGACTGAGTAACATGACCATAGATGTGATTTAGCAACATGACCATAGCCACAGTGGAGCAACATGACCATAGCCACGATTGAGCAACATAACCATAGCTACGATTGAGAAACATGACCATAGCCATGATTCAGTAACATGAACATAGCCACGATTCTTTGACATGACCATAGCCACGTTTCACTGACATCACCATAGCGATGGTACAGTAATATGACCATAGCTGCGATTCAGTAAAATGACCATAGCCGCAGTTGAGTAACATGACCATAGCCACGATTTAGCAACATGACCATAGCCACGGTTTAGCAACATGACCATAGCCACGATTTAGTAACATGACCATAGCTGCGGTTGAGCAACATGACCATAGCCACAATTGAGTAACATTACCATAGACACGATTTAGCAACATGACCATAGCCACGGTTGAGCAACATGACCATAGCCATGATTCAGTAACATGACCATAGCCACGATTGAGTAACATGACCATAGCCACGATTCATCAACATGACCATAGCCACATTTCAGTAACATCACTAAAGCCACGGCTGAGCAACATGACCATAGCCACGATTCAGTAACATGACCATAGCAACGGATGAGTAACATGACCAAAGCCAGGTTTCAGTAACATGACCATAGCCACGATTCACTCACATCACCATAGCGACGGTTCAGTAACATGACCATAGCCATGATTCAGTAAAATGACCATAGCCATGGTTGAGAAACATGACCATAGCCATGATTCAATAACATGACCATAGCCACGATTCAGTAACATGACCATAGCCACGATTCAGCAACATTACCATAGTCACGATTCTCTGACATGACCATAGCCACGACTGAGTAACATGACCATAGCCACGATTGAGTAACATGACCATAGGCAGATTTCAGTAACATGACCATAGCCACACATGAGTAACATGACCATAGCCACAGTTGAGCAACATAAGCATAGCCACAATTGAGTAACATTACCATAGCCACGATTTAGCAACATGACCATAGCCATGGTTGAGCAACATGACCATACCCACGATTGAGTAACATGACCATAGCCACGATTCAGTAACATGACCATAGCCACAACTGAATAACATGACCATAGCCACAATTCAGCAACATGACCATAGCCACAATTCAGTAACATCACTAAAGCTACGGCTGAGCAACATGACCATAGCCGCGATTCAGTAACATGACCATAGCCACAATTGAGTAACATGACCATATCTGCAAATCAGTAACATGACCATAGCTACGGTTGAGTAACATGACCATAGCCACGATTCAATAACATGACCATAGCCATGTTTCAATAACATGACCATAGCCACGATTCACTCACATAACCATTGCTACGGTTCAGTAACATGACCTTAGCTCCGATTCAGTAAAATGACCATAGCCACGGTTGAGTAATATGACCATAGCCACGATTAAATAACATGACCATAGAACCGATTCAGTAACATAACCATAGCTACGATTCAGCGAGATTATCATAGTCACGATTCACTGACATGACCATAGCCACGTTTCACTGACATGATCATAGACACGATTAAGTAACATGACCATAGCCACGATTCAGTTACATGACCATAACCACAGTAAAGTAACATGATTATAGAAACAATTGAGTAACATGACCATAGTCACGATTCAGTAACATGACCATAGCCACGATTCAGCAACATGACCATAGGCACGATTCAGTAACATGACCATAGCCACGGTTGAGCAACATGACTATAGCCATGGTTGAGTAACATGACTATATCCACGGTTGAGCAACATGACCATAGCCACGATTGAGCAACATAACCATAGCCACGATTCAGTAACATGACCATGGCCACGATTCAGTAACATGACCATAGCCACGATTGAGTAACATTACTATAGCCACGATTTAGCAACATGACCATAGCCACGGTTGAGCAACATAACCATAGCCACGATTCAGTAACATGACCATGGCCACGGTTCAGTAACATGACCATAGACACGGCTGTGCAAAATAACTGTCTCCGGGGTCGTGGAACCCTTCCTGTGGAAGTGAGAGCAATAGCCCGGGTGGTTGAATCCAGCCCGGGGCAGTGGAAGCATTTCCCGGCATTGTGGAACCCAGGCTGAGCAAATGGGAGCCTCCCCAGGGCATTGGAAGCCAGCCTAGGGCAGTAGACGCCAGCCCAGGGCAGTGGAAGCCAGCCCATGGCAGTGGAAGCTGCTCCTCGGGTCGTGGAATCCTGCCTGGGCAAGTGGAAGCAATAGCCAGGGTTCTGGAAACCAGCCTGGGCAAGTGGAAGCCAGCCCAGGGCAGTGGGAGATGTCCCCGGCATCATGGATCCCTGCCTGGGCAAGTGGGAGCAATAGCCTGTGTGGTAGAAGCAAGCACGGGGCAGTGGGAGATGTCCCCGAGGTCATGGTCGCCTGCCTGGGCAAGTGGGAGCAATAGCTCTGGTTGTGGAAGCCAGCCCAGGGTAGTTGGAGATGTCGCTGGGGTCGTGGAACCCTGCCTGGGTAAGTGAGAGCTATAGCCTGGGAGGCAGAAACCAGCCCGGGCAGTGGGAGATGTCCCCAGGGTCGTGGAACCCTGCCTGGGCAAGTTGGAGCAATAGACCGGGTGGTGGAAGCCAGCCCAGGGTAGTTGGAGATTTCCCTGGGTCGTGGAACACAGCCTTGGGAAGTGGGAGCAATAGCCCGGGTGTTGGAAGCCAGCCCGGGGCAGTGGGAGATGTCCCCGGGGTCGTGGAACCCTGCCTGGGTAAGTGAGAGCTATAGCCTGGGAGGCAGAAACCAGCCCGGGCAGTGGGAGATGTCCCCAGGGTCGTGGAACCCTGCCTGGGCAAGTGGGAGCAATAGCCCAGGGGGTGGAAGCCAGACCAGGGCAGTGGGAGATGTCCCCAGGGTCGTGGTACCAGCCTGGGCAAGTGGGAGCAATAGCCCGCTTAATGTAAGTCAGACTGGGTAAGTGGATGCCAGCCCGGGGCAGTGGGAGATGTCCCCGGGGTCGTGGAACCCTGCCTGGGCAAGTTGGAGCAATAGACCGGGTGGTGGAAGCCAGCCCAGGGTAGTGGGAGATTTCCCTGGGTCGTGGAACACAGCCTTGGGAAGTGGGAGCAATAGCCCGGGTGTTGGAAGCCAGCCCGGGGCAGTGGGAGATGTCCCCGGGGTGGTGGAACCCTGCCTGGGCAAGTGGGAGCAATAGCCCTGGTTGTGGAAGCCAGCCAAGGGCAGTTGGAGATGTCCCCGGGGTCGTGGAACCATGCCTGGGCAAGTGAGAGCTATAGCCCGGGAGGCAGAAACCAGCCCGGGGCAGTGGGAGATGTCCCCGGGGTCGTGGAACCCTGCCTGGGCAAGTTGGAGCAATAGACCGGGTGGTGGAAGCCAGCCCAGGGTATTGGGAGATTTCCCCGGGTCGTGGAACACAGCCTTGGGAAGTGGGAGCAATAGCCTGGGTGGTGGAAGCTAGCCCGGGGCAGTGGGAGATGTCCACGGGGTCATTGACCCATGCCTGGCAAAGTGGGAGCAATAGCCTGGCTGGTGGAAACCAGCCCGGGGCAGTGGGAGATGTCCCTGGGGTCATGGAACCCTGCCTGGGCAAGTGGGAGCAATGGACCTGGTGGTATAAGCCTGCCTGGGCAAGTGGAAGACAGCACCGGGTAGTGGAAGCCAGCCCAGGGCAGTGGAAGCTGTCCCCAGGGTCGTGGAACCCTGTCTGGGCAAGTTGGAGCAATTGCACGGGAGGTGGAAGCCAGCCTGGGCAAGTGGAAGCCAGCCCCGGGCAGTGGAAGCCAGCCCAGGGCAGTGGAAGCTGTCCCCAGGGTCGTGGAACCAAGCCTGGGCAAGTTGGAGCAATAGCATGGGAGGTGGAAGCTAGCATGGGCAAGTGGATGCCAGCCCAGGGTATTAGATGTTGTCCCCGGTTCATGGAACCCTGCCTGGGCAAGTGGACGCCAGCCCAGGGCAGTGGAAGCCAGCCCAGGGCAGTTGAAGCTGTCCCGGTGTCGTGGAACTCTGTCTGGGCAAGTGTGAGCTACTTCCCGGGTAGTGGAAGCCAGCCCAGGGCAGTGGGAGATGTCCAAAGGGTTGTGGAACCCAGCCTGGGAAACTGGGAGCAATAGCACGCGTGGTGTAAGCCAGCCTGGGCAAGTGGAAGCCACCTCGGGGCAGTGGGAGATGTCCCATGGGTCGTGGAACCCTGTCTATGCAAGTGGGAGCAATAGCCCGGTAGGTGTAAGCCAGCCCAGGGCAGTGGGAGATCTCCCCAGGGTCGTGGAACCCAGCCTGGACAAGTGTGAGCAATAGCCTGGGTTGTGGAAGCCAGAAGAGGGCAGTCAGAGATGTCCCCAGGGTAGTGGAAGCCAGCCTGGGCAAGTGGGAGTAGTTTCCTGGGTGTTGGAAGCCAGTCTGGGCAAGTGGATACCAGCCCAGGGTAGTGGAAGCTGTCCCCGGGTCGTGGAACCCTACCTGGGCAAGTGGGTGCAATAGCCCGGATGGTGGAAGCCAGCCTGGGGCAGTGGAAGCAGTCTCCGGCGTCATGGAACCCAGGCTGGGCAAGTGGGAGACAGCCCATGGCTTTGGAAGCCAGTCTTGGGAAGTGGAAGCCATTTCAAGGAAGTGGACGCCAGCCAAGGGCTGTGGAAGCCTGCCCAGGGCAGTGGAAGCTGTCCCCGGGGTCGTGGAACTCTGCCTGGGCAAGTGGGAGCAATAGCCCGGGAGGTGGAAGCCAGCCCAGGGCAGTGGGATATGTCCCCGGGGTTGTGGAACCCTGCCTGGTCAAGTTGGAGCAATATACCAGGAGGTGGATTCCAGCCGGGACAGTGGGAGATGTCTCCGGGTCGTGGAACCCTGCCTGGGCAAGTGGGACTAATCGCCTGGGTCACCATTCAGTAACATGACCATAGCCATGGTTGAGTAATATGACCATGGCCAGGTTTCATAAACATGACCAGGTTTCATAAACATGCCCGGGTGGTGTAAGCCAGCCTGGGCAAGTGGAAGCCAGCCCGGGGCAGTGGGAGATTTTCCCGGGGTCATGGAACCCTGCCTGGGTAAATGGGAGGAATAGCCCTGGTGGTGGAAGCCAGCCCGGGGCAGTGGGAGATGTCCTCGTGGTCGTGGAACCCTGCCTGGGCAAGTGGGACTAATCGCCTGGGTCACCATTCAGTAACATGACCATAGCCATGGTTGAGTAATATGACCATGGCCAGGTTTCATAAACATGACCATAGCCTCGATTCAGTAACATGACCATAGCCACGATTGAGCATCATGACCATAGCCACGGTTGAGTAACATGACCATAGCCATAATTGAGTAACATGAGCATAGCCACGATTCAGTAACATGACCATAGCCGCGGTGGAGTAACATGACCATAGCCAGGTTTCAGTAACATCCATAGCCTCGATTCAGTAACATGACCATAGCCACGATTGAGCAACATGACCATAGCCACGATTCAGTGACATGACCATAGCTACGATTCAGTAACATGACCATATCCACAATTGAGCAATATATCCATAGCCACGCTTGAGTAACATGATCATAGCAAGGTTTCAGTAACATGACCATATCAGCGATTCAGTAACATGACCATAGCCACGGTTGTGTAACATGACCATAGCCAGGTTTCAGTAACATGACCAAAGCCACGATTCAGTAGCCGCAACATGACCATAGCCACGGTTGAGTATCATGACCATAGCCAGGTTTCAGTAACATGACCATAGCCATGATTTAGCAACATGACCATAGCCACGGTGGAGCAACATAACCATAGTCTCGATTGAGTAATATGACTATAGCCATGATTGAGTAACATGACCATAGCCACGATTCAGTAACATGACCATAGCCACGGTTAAGTAACATGACCATAGCCACGGTTGAGCAACATGACCAAAGCCATGATTGAGTAACATGACCATAGCCACAGTGGAGCAACATGACCATATCAATGATTGAGTAACATTACCATATCCACAATTTTCCAACAAGACCATAGCCACGGTTGAGCAACATGACCATAGCCACGATTGAGTAACATGACCATAGCCACGGTTGAGCAGCATAACCATAGCCACGATTGAGTAACATTACCACAGCCACGATTCAGTAACATGACCATAGCCACAATTCAGTAATATGACCATAGCCAGGATTCAGTAACATGACCATAGCCGCAATTCAGTAACATGACCATAGCCACTGTTGAGTAACATGACCATAGCCACGGATGAGCAACATGACCATAGCCACGATTCAATAACATGACCATAGCCTCGATTCAGTAACATGACCATAGCCACGATTCAGTAACATGACCATAGCCAGGATTCAGTAACATGACCATAGCCGCAATTCAGTAACATGACCATAGCCACTGTTGAGTAACATGACCATAGCCAGGTTTCAGTAACATGACAATAGACTCGATTCAGTAACATGAACAAAGCCACAATTGAGTAACGTGACCATAGACACGATTCATTTACATCACCATAGCCACGATTAAGTAACATGACCATAGCCACGATTCAGTACCATGACCATAGCCAGGATTCAGTAACATGAAAATAGCCACTATTCAGCGACATGACCATAGCCATGGTTGAGCAATATGACCATAGCCACGACTGAGTAACATGACCATAGCCACGGTTGAGCAACATGACCATTGAGTAACATTACCATTGCCACGATTCAAGAACATGACCATAGCCACGGTTCAGTAACATGATGTCACAAAGACGGCTATAGTGGGTGACGTCAGACCAGAGACAGGAAATAAACGACAGAGAGGTGGAGTTTGGTGCAGCTGAGCGAATTGTTTCGCTCAGCATTTAATAAAGTAAAAGCACAGAAAAATAAACAGGTTGTACAAACAAACACAAAACCAGGAAACGGCACTCGTCGCCAAAACAAAAAGACAAACAAAACGGACTATACAGACAAAACACGGTGAGCAGATACTTTAACTATTCTTTTTCTCTTTACCTCCATCTCCAATCCTGTTCTCCACTCACCGAACACACAACCCCGAGTGAGTGAAAACATGCTGCTTTTATGCAGTTGTACCGAGACTCGATTTCTAGTCAATCATTCAATTGGAATCTTGGTACAACTGCACATGAATTAATTAAAGTGCACTTTCCCGTGTTCACATACTAATACTTTAAATGCACGTGATGTGATGTGCCATCCTAGTGCCTAAATACAAATATACAATTTAAACACTCGTGTTACACAGATCCGTTTATATCCCGTGTACCAATGACTATACACCAACATTAAAACACAACACATAACACAAAATACACACAGGGGTGGGCACTTTGCCACACATGACCATACCCACGGATGAGCAACATGACAATAGCCACGATTGAGTAACATGACCATAGCCACGATTCAGTAACATGACGACAACCGCAGTTGAGTAACATGACCATAGCCACGATTCAATAACATGACCATAGCCAGGATTCAGTAACATGACCATAGCCACGGTTGAGCAACATGACCATAGCCACAATTGAGTAACATTACCATAGCCATGATTTAGCAACATGACCATAGCCACGGTTGAGCAACATGACCATAGCCATGATTGAGTAACATGACCAAAGCCATGATTCAGTAACATGACCATAGCCACGATTCAATAACATGATCATAGCCACGGTTGAGCAACATGACCATAGCCACGATTCAGTAACATGACCATATCCACGATTGAGTAACACGAGCATAGCCACAGTAGAGTAGCATGACCATGGCCAGGTTGCAGTAACATGACCATAGCCACGATTCAGTAACATAAACATAGCCACTATTGAGAAACCTGACCATAGCCAGGTTTCAGTAACATGACAATAGAATCGATTCAGTAACATGACCATAGCCACGATTCAGTAACATGACCATAGCCACTGTTCAGCGACATGACCAAAGCCACGGTTGAGCAACATGACCATAGCCATGGTTGAGCAACATGACCATAGCCACGATTTAGTAACATGACCATAACCACGGTTGAGCAACATGACCATAGCCACGATTGAGTAACATTACCATAGCCACTATTCAGCGACATGACCATAGCCATGATTCATTGACATGACCATAGCCACGATTCAATAACATGACCATTGCCACAATTGAGCAACATGACCATAGCCATGGTTGAGTAACATGACCATAGCCACAATTAAACTTTACCTTCTCCTAAGGGGATAGATTTGCTAAGTGTGGCAGCGCAGGAGTTCCAGGAGGTCAGCATGAAATAGTGGCTTGCTCCGTTAATGCAAATACATGGCAGGTACACGGGGGGTAGCTGCATATTAGTAGGCGAACGGTATTTCGATTAAAAAAAAATTTCTAAGTCAGGATGGAGTTTCATTCCAAGGTCACGAGCGACCAATCAAGGCCGTGTGGAAGGCTCTGTACCACAGGCAGGGTTCCCATTCACCCCTGGCGGCTTCCTCCTCCCTGGAAGTCTGCCTGGTGGCCCCTCATGCACCTGGCACAGGTTCAGACCGGGCTGGAGGCCTTGTTCTTCGGGCTCAGGATGGGGTTAAGACCCTTAACGACCCGGTTCATTTATGGCCTAGCTCTGGTCTTGTGGCTGGAAGTGGTATGACCTCCGGCGCTGGTTCAGACCGGACTGGAGGCTCTCTCCTCCGGGCTCATGATGGGGCTAAGCCCCCTTGATGACTGGTTCTTTTCTGGCGAGGCTCTGGTGATGTGGCTGGAAGTGGGATCACCTCCCTCACCTGGCGCCCGTCCCTGCGGGCCTTGAGGCCCCATTTTTCAGGCTCAGGAGATTGATTTGAACAGGGTCCCATCCGTCTTGAAGGCGCGATGGATGGTGGACACCCCGGTGGAGTGGGTCTTAATAGTCATGCATTTTGTAGAGGGTGAGTAGGCCCCTGGGTTAGGGTTAGGGTGAGTGGCCGTGCGGGAGTTCCATGAGGTCGGCCTGAAGTGGTGGCAGTGGAAGCCAGCCCAGGGCAGTGGAAGCCAGCCCAGGGCAGTGGATACTGTCCCCGGTGTGGTGGAAGCCTGACTGGGCAAGTGGGAGCTAGACCGGGGCAGTGGAGGCAGTCTCTGGGTCGTGGAAGCCAGCGCGGGGCAGTGGGAGATGTCCCCGGGGTCGTGGAACCCAGCCTGGGCAAGTGGAAGCAATAGCCCGGTTGGTGTAAGCCAGCCTGGGCAAGTGGAAGCTAGCCCGGGGCAGTGGCAGATGTCCCTGTGGTCGTGGAAACCTGCCTGGGCAAGTTGTAGCAATAGACCGGGTGGTGGAAGCCAGCCTGGGGTAGTGGGAGATTTCCCCGGGTCGTGGAACACAGCCTTGGGAAGTGGGAGCAATAGCCCGGGTGGTGGAAGCCAGCCTGGAGCAGTGGGAGATGTCCCCGGGGTCGTGGAACCCTGCCTAGGCAAGTGGGAGCAATAGCCAGGGTGGTGGAAGCCAGCCCAGGGCAGTGGGAGATGTCCCCGGGTTCGTGGAACCTGGCCTGGGCAAGTGGGAGCAATGGCCCAGGTGGTATAAGCCAGCCTGGGCAAGTGGAAGCCAGCCCCGGGCAGTGGAAGCCAGCCCAGGGCAGTGGAAGCTGTCCCCAGGGTCGTGGAACCCTGCTTGGGTAAGTGGGACCAATAGCACGGGAGGTGGAAGCCAGCCTGTGCAAGTGGAAGCCAGCCCGGGGCAATGGAAGCTGTCCCCGGGGTCGTGGAACACAGCCTGGGCAAGTGGGAGTAATAGCCTGGGTGTTGGAAGCCAGCCTGGGCAGTGGAAGCCAGCCCAGGGCAGTGGAAGCTGTCCCGGGTGGGGAACTCTGTCTGGGCAAGTGTGAGCAATACCCCGCGTAGTGGAAGCCAGCCCAGGGCAGTGGGAGATGTCCACAGGGTCGTGGAAACCAGCCTGGGAAACTGGATTTAATAAATAAACTGCACAGAAAAATAAACAGGTTGTACAAACAAACACAAACCCAGGACACAGCACTCGTCACCATAACAAAAAGACAAACAAAACGGACTATACAGACAAAACACGGTGAGCAGATACTTTAACTATTCTTTTTCTCTTTACCTCCGTCTCCAATCCCGTTCTCCACTCACCGAACACACAACCCCGAGTGAGTGAAAACATGCTGCCTTTATGCAGTTGTACCGAGACTCGATTGCTTGTCAATCATTCAATTGGAATCTCGGTACAACTGCACGTGAATTAATTAAAGTGTACTTTCCCGTGTTCACATACTAATACTTTAAATGCACGTGATGTGATGTGCCATCCTAGTGCCTAAATACAAATATACAATTTAAACACTCGTGTTACACAGACCCATTTATATTATTATTATTATTTATTTCTTAGCAGACGCCCTTATCCAGGGCGACTTACAATTGTTACAAGATATCACATTATTTTTATATACAATTACCCATTTATACAGTTGGGTTTTTACTGGAGCAAGCTAGGTAAAGTACCTTGCTCAAGGGTACAGCAGCAGTGTCCCCTACCAGGGATTGAACCCACGACCGTCCGGTCAAGAGTCCAGAGCCCAAACCACTACTCCATACTGCTGCCTAAATACAAATATACAATTTAAACACTCGTGTTACACAGACCCGTTTATACCCCATGTACCAATGACTATACACCAACATTAAAACACAACACATAACAGAAAATACACACAGGGGCGGGCACTTTGCCACACATGACCATAGCCACGGATGAGCAACATGACAATAGCCACGATTGAGAAATATGACCATAGCCACGATTCAGTAACATGACCATAGCCACGATTCAGTAACATGTCCATAGCCATGGTTGAGCAACATGACCATAGCCACAATTGAGTAACAACAATTGATTGCCAGCCTGGCAATTGGGAGTAGTAGTCTGGGTGTTGGAAGCCAGCCTGGGCAAGTGGATACCAGCCCAGGGTAGTGAAAGCTGTCCCCGGGGTCGTGGAACCCTACCTGGGCAAGTGGGAGCAATAGCCTGGATGGTGGAAGCCAGCCTGGGGCAGTGGAAGCAGTCTCCGGCGTCGTGGAACCCAGGCTGGGCAAGTGGGAGCCAGCCCATGGCATTGGAAGCCAGTCTTGGGTAGTGGAAGCCAGCCCTGGGCAGTGGACGCCAGCCCAGGCCTGTGGAAGCCTGCCAAGGGCAGTGGAAGCTGTCCCCGGGGTCATGGAACTCTGCCTGGGCAAGTGGGAGCAATAGCCAGGGATATGGAAGCCTGCCCAGGGTAGTGGGAGATGTCCCTGGGGTCATGGAACCCTGCCTGGACAAGTTGGAGCAATAGCCCTGGTGGTGGAAGCCAGCCGAGGGCAGTCGGAGATGTCCCCAGGGTCGTGGAACCCAGCCTGGGCAAGTGGGAGTAGTAGTCTGGGTGTTGGAAGCCAGCCTGGGCAAGTGGATACCAGCCAAGGGTAGTGGAAGCTGTCCCCAGGTTCATGGAACCCTGCCTAGGCAAGTGGGAGCAATAGACCGGATGGTGGAAGCCAGCCTAGGGCAGTGGAAGCATTCTCCGGCATCGTGGAACACAGGCTGGGCAAGTGGGAGCCAGCCCATGGCATTGGAAGCCAGTTTAGGGAAGTGGAAGCCAGCCCAGGGCAGTGGAAGCTGTCCCCGGGGTCGTGGAACCCTGCCTGTGGAAGTGGGAGCAATAGCCCCGGTGGTTGAAGCCAGCCCGGGGCAGTGGAAGCAGTTCCCGGCGTTGTGTAACCAAGGCTGGGCAAATGGTAGCCTGCCCAGGGCATTGGAAGCAAGCCCAGTGAAGTAGAAGCCAGCCCAGGGCAGTGGAAGCTGTCCCTCGGGTCGTGGAACTCTGCCTGGGCAAGTGTGAGCAATACCCCGGGTGGTGGATGCCAGCCCAGGGCAGTGGGAGATGTCCCCAGGGTCGTGGAACCCAGTCTGTGCAAGGGGGAGCAATAGCCCGGGTGGTGTAAGACAGCCTGGGCAAGTGGAAGCCAGCCCGGGGCAGTGGGAGATTTCCCCGGGGTCGTGGAACCCTGCCTGGGCAAGTGGGAGCAATAGCCCGGGTGGTGGAAGTCAGCCAATGGCAGTGGGAGATGTCCTCTGGGTCATGGAACCCTGCCTGGTCAAGTGGGAGGAATAGCCCGGGTGGTGGAAGCCAGCCTGGGGTAGTGGGAGATGTCCCCGGAGTCGTGGAACCCTGCCTGGGAAAGTGGGAGCAATATCCCGTGTGGTGGAAGCCAGCCTGGGCAAGTGGAAGCCAATCCGGGACAGTGGAATCTGTCCCCGGGGTCGTTGCACCCAGCTTGGGCAAGTGGGAGCAATAGCCCGGGTGGTGGAAGCCAGCCTGGGCAAGTGGATGCCAGCCCAGGGTTGTGGAAGCTCTTCCCGTGGTCGTGGAACCCTGCCTGGGAAAGTATCAGCAATAGCTCGGGTGGTGGAAGCCAGCCTGGGGCAGTGGAAGCAGTCACCGGCGTCGTGGAACCCAGTCTGGACAAGTGGGAGCCAGCCCAGAGCATTGGAAGCCAGCCCAGGGAAGTGGAAGCCAGCCCAGGGCAGTGGAAGCCAGCCCAGGGCAGTGGAAGCTGTCCCCGGGGACGTGGAACTCTGCCTGGGCAAGTGGGAGCAATAGCCCGGGAGCTGGAAGCCAGCCCAGGGCAGTGGGAGATGTCCTCAGGCTTGTGGAAACCAGCCTGGGAAAGTGGGAGCAATAGCCCGGTTGGTGTAGCCAGCCTGGGTAAGTGGAAGCCAGCCCGGGGCAGTGGGAGATTTCCCCAGGGTCATGGAACACTGCCTTGGCAAGTGGGAACAATAGTCTGTGTGGTGGAATCCAGCCCACGGCAATGGGAGATGTCCCCTGGGTCGTGGAATCCTGCCTGGGCAAGTGGGAGGAATAGCTTGGGTTGTGGAAGCCAGCCTGGGCAGTGGAATCTGTCCCCGGGGTCATGGAACCCACACTGGGCAAGTGGGAGGAATAGCTTGGGTGGTGGAAGCCAGCCTGGGCAAGTGGATGCCAGCCCAGGGTAGTGGAAGCTGTCCCCATGGTCGTGGAACCCAGCCTGAGAAAGTGGGAGCAATAGCCCGGGTGGTGGAAGCCAGCCTGTGGCAGTGAAAACAGTCACCGGCGTAGTGGAACCCAGGCTGTGCAAGTGGGAGCCAGCTCAGAGCATTGGATGCCAGCCCAGGGAAGTGGAAGCCAGGCCAGGGTAGTGGACGCCAGCCCAGTGCAGTGCAAGCCAGCCCAGGGCAGTGGAAAATCTACCCGGGGACGTGGAACTCTGCCTGGGTAAGTAGGAGCAAGAGCCCGGGTGGTGGAATACAGCCTGGGGCAGTGGAAGCAGTCAACGGCATCGTGGAACCCAGGCTGGGGAAGTGGGTGTCAGCCCAGAGCATTGGAAGCCAGCTCAGGGAAGTGAAAGCCAGCCCAGGGCAGTGGACGCCAGCCCAGGACAATGGAAGCCAGCCCAGGGCAGTGGAAGCTGTCCCTGGGGACATGGAACTCTGCCTGGGCAAGTGGCAGCAATAGCCCGGGAGGTGGAAGCCAGCCCAGGGCAGTGGGAGATATCCACAGGGTTGTGGAACCCAGCCTGGGAAAGTGGGAGCAATAGCACAGTTGGTGCAAGCCAGCCTGGGCAAGTGGAAGCCTGCCCGGGGCAGTGGGATATTTCCCTGGGGTCATGGAACACTGCCTGGGCAATTGGGAGCAATATCCCGGGAGGTGAAAGCCAGCCCGGGGCAGTAGGAGATGTCCCCGGAGTCGTGGAACGCTGCCTGGGCAATTGGGAGCAATTGCCCGGGTGGTGGAAGCCAGCCTGGGCAAGTGGAAGCCAGCCCAGGGCAGTGGAATCAGTCCCCGGGGTCGTGAAACCCAGCCTGGGCAAATGGGAGCAATAGCCTGGGTGGTGGAAGCCAGCCTGGGCAAGTGGATGCCATCCCAGGGTAGTGGAAGCTGTCCACGGGGTCTTGGAACCCTGCCTGGGAAAGTGGGAGCAATAGCCCGGGTGTTGGAAGCCAGCCTGGGGTAGTGGAAGCAGTATCAGGCATCGTGGAACCCAGGATGGGCAAGTGGGAGCCAACCCAGGGCATAGGAAGAAAGCCCAGGGAAGTGGAAGCCAGCACAGGGCAGTGGACACCAGCCCAGGGCAGTGGAAGCCAGCCCAGGTCAGTGGAAGCTGTCCCCGGGGACGTGGAACTCTGCCTGAGCAAGTGGGATCAATAGCCAAGGTGGTGGAAGCCAGCCTGGGGCAGTGGAAGCAGTCACCGGCGATGTGGAACCCAGGCTGGGCAAGTGGGAGCCATCCCAGGGCATTGGAAAACAGAACAAGGAAGTGGAAGCCAGCCCAGGGCAGTGGGCGCCATCCCAGGGCAGTGGAAGCCAGCCCTGGGCAGTGGGATATGTCTACGGGGTCGTGGAACCCTGCCTGGGCAAGTGGGAGCAATAGCCCGGGTGGTGGAAGCCAGACCGGGGCAGTGAGATATTTCCCTGGGGTCGTGGAACCCTGCCTGGGCAAGTGGGAGCAATAGCCCGGGAGATGGAAGCCAGCCCAGGGCAGTGGGAGCTGTTCCCTGGGTCATGGAACCCAGCCTGGGCAGGTTGGAGCAATAGCCAGGGCAATTGGAAGCTTGCCCGGGGCAGTGGGAGATGTCCCGGGGTCGTGGAAACATGCCTGGGCAGGTGGGAGCAATAGCCCGGGTGGTAGAAGCCAGCCTGGGCAAGTGGAAGCCAGTTCCGGGCAGTTGAAGCCAGCCCAGGGCAGTGAAAGATGTCCCAGGGGTCGTGGAACCCAGCCTGGGCATGTGGGAGCAATAGCCTGGGTGGTGGAAGCCAGCCTGGGTAAGTGGAAGCCAGCCCAGGGTAGTGGAAGCTGTCGCCGGGGTCTTGGAACCCTGCCTGAGCAAGTGGGAGCAATAGCCCGGGTGGTGGAAGCCAGCCTGGGCAGGTGGAAGCCAGCTCGGGGAAGTGGAAGCTGTCCCCGGGGTCGTGGAACCCAGCCTGGCCAAGTGGGAGCAATAGCCCGGCTGGTGGAAGAGAGTCTGGGCAAGTGGACGCCAACCCGGGGTACTGGAAGCTGGCCCCGGGGTCGTGGTACCCAGCCTGGGCAAGTGGGAGCAATAGCCCAGGTGGTGGAAGCCAGCCCAGGGAAGTGGGAGATCTCCCCGGGGTTGTGGAACCCAGCCTGGGCAAGTGGGAGCAATCGCCCGGGTCACCATTCAGTAACATTACCATAGCCACTGTTGAGCAACATGACCATAAACACGAAAGAGTAACATGACCAAAGCCACTATTCAGTAACATGATCATAGCCACGGTTCAGTAACATGACCATAGCCATGGTTGAGCAACATGACAATAGCCATGATTGAGTAACATGACCATATCCGCAATTCAGTAACATGACCATAGTCACGATTCACTGACATGACCATAGCCACAGTTGAGTAACATGACCATAGTCACGATTCAATAAATGACCATAGCCATGATTCAATAACATGACCATAGCCACGATTCAGTAACATGACCATAGCCATGATTCAGAGACATGACCAAAGCCACGATTGAGTAACATGACCATAGCCATGGTTTAGTAACATGACCATAGCCATGAATGAGCAACATGACCAAAGCCACGGTTGAGCAACATGACCAAATCCAGCCCGTAGTAGTGGGAGATGTCCCTGGTGTCGTCAAACCCTGACTGGGAAAGAGGGAGCATTAGCCCGGGTGGTGGAAGCCAGCCCAGGGCAGTGGAAGCAGTCCCCGGGGATGTGGAACCCAGCCAGGGCAAGTGGGAGCTGTCCCCAAGGTCGTAGAACCCTGCCTGTGCAAGTTGGAGCAATCGACTGGGTCACCATTCGGTAACATGACCATAGCCACAGTTGAGTAACATGACCATAGCCAGGTTTCAGTAACATGACCATAGCCACGATTTAGTACCATGACCATAGCCATGGTTGAGTAGCATGACCATAGCCACTATTTAGTAACATGACCATAGACATGTTTGAGTAACATGACCATAGCCAGGTTTCAGTAACATGACCATAACCACGATTTAGTAACATGACCATATCCACGATTGAGTAACATGACCATAGCCACGATTGACCAAAATGACCATATCCATGGTTGAGCAACATGACCATAACCAGCCAGTGGCAGTGGGAGATGTGCCCGGGGTCATAGAACCCTGCCTGGTCAAGTGGGAGCAATAGCCCGAATGGTGGAAGCCAGACCAGGGCAGTGGAAGCTGTCCCCAGTGTCGTGGAACCCTGCCTGGGCAATTGGGACCAATCGCCAGGGTCACCATTCAGTGACATGACCATACCCACGGTTGAATAACATGACCATAGCTGCGATTCAGTAACATGACCATAGCTACGATTCACTGACTTAACCAAAGCCACGGTTGAGCAACATGACCATAGCCAGACGTGGCAATGGGAGATGTCCCCGGGGTCGTAGAACCCTGCCTGGGCAAGAGGGAGCATTAGCCCGGGTGGTGTAAGCCAGCCCAGGGCAGTGGAAAGCTGTCCCCAGCGTCATCGATTCCTGCCTGGGCAAGTGAGACCAATCGCCGGTGTCACCATTCAGTAACATGACCATAGCCACGGTTGAGAAACATGACTATAGCCATGATTGAGTAACATGATGATAGCCATGATTCAGTAACATGATCATACCACGATTTAGTAACATGACCATAGCCACGGTTGAGCAACATGACCATAGCCATGATTAAATAACATGACCATAGCCGCGATTCAGTAACATGACCTTAGCCACTATTCACTGACTTGACAATAGCCACTGTTGAGTAACATGACCATAGTGACGATTCAAAAACATGACCATAGCCACAATTCATTAACATGATCATAGCCAGGATTCAGTAACATGACCATAGCAACGGTTGAGTAACATGACCATAGCCACGATTGAGCAACATGACCATAGACACGGTTGAGTAACATGACCATAGCCACAGTTGAGTAACATGACCATAGCCACGATTAAACTTTACCTTCTCCTTAGGGGACAGAATTGCTATGTGTGGGGCCGAGCGAGAAGCCTGCCCAGTGCAGTGGGAGATGTCACCGGGGTCGTGGAACCCTGCCTGGGCAAGTGGGAGCAATAGCCAGGGTGGTGGAAGCCAGCCCGGGGCAGTGGGAGATGTCGCCCAGGTCGTGGAACCCTGCCTGGCAAGTGGGAGCAATAGCCCGGGTGGTGGAAGCCAGCCCAGGGCAGTGGGAGCTGTCCCCAAGGTCGTAGAACCCTGCCTGTGCAAGTTGGAGCAATCGACTGGGTCACCATTCGGTAACATGACCATAGCCACAGTTGAGTAACATGACCATAGCCAGGTTTCAGTAACATGACCATAGCCACGATTTAGTACCATGACCATAGCCATGGTTGAGTAGCATGACCATAGCCACTATTTAGTAACATGACCATAGCCATGTTTGAGTAACATGACCATAGCCAGGTTTCAGTAACATGACCATAACCACGATTTAGTAACATGACCATATCCACGATTGAGTAACATGACCATAGCCACGATTGACCAAAATGACCATATCCATGGTTGAGCAACATGACCATAACCAGCCCGTGGCAGTGGGAGATGTGCCCGGGGTCATAGAACCCTGCCTGGTCAAGTGGGAGCAATAGCCCGAATGGTGGAAGCCAGCCCAGGGCAGTGGAAGCTGTCCCCAGGGTGGTGGAAGTCTGCCTGGGTAAGTGTGAGCCGGCTCGGGGCAGTGGAAGCCAGCCAAGGGCAGTGGAAGCCAGCCCGGGGCAGTGGAAGCAGTCCCCAGGGTCGTGGAATCCAGGCTGGGCAAGTGGGAGCAAGCCCAGGGCAGTGGAAGCCAACCCAGGAAAATGGAAGCCATCCCAGGGCAGTGGAAGCCAGCCCAGGGCAGTGGAAGCCAGCTCAGGGCAGTGGAAGCCAGCTCAGGGCAGTGGAAGCTGTCCCAAGTGTCATGGAACCCTGCCTGGGGAAGTGGGAGCAATAGCCCTGGTTGTGGAAGCCAGCATGGGGCTGTGTGAGATATCCTCGGGGTCGTGGAACCCTGCCTGGGCAAGTGGGAGCAATAGCCCGGCTGATGGAAGCCAGCCCCGAGCAGTGGAAGCCAGCCCAGGGCAGTGGAAGCTGTCCCCAAGGTCGTGGAAACCTGCCTGGGCAAGTTGGAGCAATCGCCTGGGTCACCTTTCGGTAACATGACCATAGCCACGGTTGAGTAACATGACCATAGCCAGGTTTCAGTAACATGACCATTGCTACGATTTAGTAACATGACCATAGCCATGGTTGAGTAACATGACCATAGCCATGTTTGAGTAACATGACCATAGCCAGGTTTCAGTAACATGACCATAGCCACGATTTAATAACATGACCATATCCACGAATGAGTAACATGACCATAGCCACGATTGAGCAACATGACCAGAGCCATGGTTGAGCAACATGACCATAACCAGCCCATGGCATTGGGAGATGTGCCCGGGGTTATAGAACCCTGCCTGGTCAAGTGGGAGCAATAGCCCGGGTGGTGGAAGCCAGCCCAGGGCAGTGGAAGCTGTCCCCAGGGTGGTGGAATCCAGGCTGGGCAAGTGGTAGCAAGCCCAGGGCAGTGGAAGCTAACCCAGGGAAGTGGAAGCCAGCCCAGGGCAGTGGAAGCCAGCCCAGGGCAGTGGAAGCCAGCTCAGGGCAGTGGAAGCCAGCCCAGGGCAGTGGAAGCCAATCCAGGGAAGTGGAAGCCATCCCAGGGCAGTGGAAGCCAGCCCAGGGCAGTGGAAGACAGCTCATGGCAGTTGAAGCCAGCCCAGGGCAGTGGAAGCTGTCACAAGTGTCATGGAACCCTGCCTGGGCAAATGGGAGCAATACCCCTGGTTGTGGAAACCAGCATGGGGCACTGGGAGATATCCTTGGGGTTGTGGAACCCTGCCTGGGCAAGTGGGAGCAATAACCCGGGTGGTGGAAGCCAGCCCAGGGCAGTGGGAGATGTCCCCAGGGTCATGGAACCCAGCCAGGGCAAGTGAAAGCAATAACCCGGGTGGTGGAAGCCAGCCAAGGTTAGTGGAAGCTATCCCCAAGCTTGTGGAACCCTGCCTGGGCAACTTGGAGCAATCGCCTGGGTCACCATTCGGTAACATGACCATAGCCAGATTTCAGTAACATGACCATAGCCACGAGTTAATAACATGACCATAGCCATGGTTGAGTAACATGACCATAGCCAGGTTTCAGTAACATGACCATAGCCACGATTGAGCAACATGACCAGAGCCACGGTTGAGCAACATGACCATAACCAGCCCGTGGCAGTGGGAGATGTGCCCGGGGTCATAGAACCATGCCTGGTCAAGTGGGAGCAATAGCCCGGGTGTTGGAAGCCAGCCCAGGCAAGTGGAAGCTGTCCTCAGGGTGGTGGAAGTCTGCCTGGGCAAGTGTGAGCCAGCTCGGGGCAGAGGAAGCCAGTCTAGGGCAGTGGAAGCCAGTCAAGGGCAGTGGAAGCAGTTCCAGGGGTCGTGGAACCCAGGCTGGGCAAGTGGGAGCCAGCCCAGGGCAGTGAAAGCCAGCCCAGGGAAGTGGAAGCCAGCCCAGGGAAGTGGAAGCCAGCCCAGGGAAGTGGAAGCCAGCCCAGGGAAGTGGAAGCCAGCCCAGGGCAGTGGAAGCCAGTTCAGGGCAGTGGAAGCCAGCCCAGGGCAGTGGAAGCTGTCCCAAGTGTCGTGGAACACTGCCTGGGCAAGAGGGAGCAATTGCCTGGGTGGTGGAGGCCAGCCTGGGGAAGTGGAAACCAGCCCGTGGCAGTGAGAGATGTCCCTGGGGTCGTGGAGCCCTGGCTAGGCATGTGGGAGCAATAGCCCAGGTGGTGGAAGCCAGCCCGGGGCAGTGGGAGATGTCCCCGGGGTCGTAGAACCCTCCCTGGGAAAGAGTGAGCATTAGCCCGGGTGGTGGAAGCTGTTCCCGGGGTGGTGGAAACCTGCCTGGGCAAGTGCAAGCCAGCTCCGGAGAGTGGAAGCCAGCCTAAGTTAGTGGAAGCCAGGCCGGGGCAATGGAAGCAGTCCCCGGGGTCGTGGAACCCAGGCTGGGCAAGTGGGAGCCAGCCCAGGGCAGTGGAAGCCAGCCCAGGGAATTGGAAGCCAGCCCAGGGCAGTGGAAGCCAGCTCAGGGCAGTGAATGCCAGCCGAGGGCAGTGGAAGATGTCCCTGGGGTCGTGGAACTATTCCTGGGCGAGTGATAGCAATAGCCCGGGTGGTGGAAGCAAGCCCATGGCAGTGGGAGATGTCCCCGGGGTCGTGGAACCCAGCCAGGGCAAGTGGAAGCAATAACCCGGGTGGTGGAAGCCAGCACAGGTTAGTGGAAGCTATCCCCAAGCTCGTGGAACCCTGCCTGGGCAACTTGGAGCAATCGCCTGGGTCACCATTCGGTAACATGACCATAGCCACGAGTTAGTAACATGACCATAGCCATGGTTGAGTAACATGACCATAGCCAGGTTTAAGTAACATGACTATAGCCATGATTTAGTAACATGACCATATCCACGATTGAGTAACATGACCATAGCCACGATTGAGCAACATGACCATAACCAGCCCGTGGCAGTGGAGATGTGCCCGGGATCATAGAACCCTGTCTGGTCAAGTGGGAGCAATAGCCCGGGTTGTGGAAGCCATCCCAGGCAAGTGGAAGCTGTCCCCAGGGTGGTGGAAGTCTGCATGGGCAAGTGGAAGCCAGCCCGTGGCAGTGAGAGATGTCCCCGGGGTCGTGGAGCCCTGGCTAGGTATGTGGGAGCAATAGCCCGGGTGGTGGAAGCTGTTCCCGGGGTGGTGGAAGCCTACCTGGGCAAGTGGAAGCAAGCTCGGGAGAGTCGAAGCCAGCCTAGGGCAGTGGAAGCCAGGCCAGGGCAGTGGAAGCAGTCCCCGGGGTCGTGGAACCCAGGCTGGGCAGGTGGGAGCCAGCCCAGGGCAGTGGAAGCCAGCTCAGGGCAGTGGATGCCAACCGAGGACAGTGGAAGATGTCAATGGCGTAATGGAAATCTTCCTGGGCAAGTGGGAGCAATAGCCCAGGTGATGGAATCCAGCCCAGGACAGTGGGAGATGTCCCCCGGGTCGTGGAACCCAGCCAGGCAAGTGGAAGCAATAACCCGGGTGGTGGAAGCCAGCCCAGGTTAGTGGAAGCTGTCTCCAAGGTCGTGGAACCCTGCCTGGGCAACTTGGAGCAATCACCTAGGTCACCATTCGGTAACATGACCATAGCCAGTTTCAGTAACATGACCATAGCCACTATTTAATAACATGACCATAGCCATGGTTGAGTAGCATGACCATAGCCAGGTTTCAGTAACATGACCATAGCCACGATTTAGTAACATGACCATATCCATGATTGAGTAACATGACCATAGCCACGATTGAGCAACATGACCAGAGCCACAGTTGAGCAAAATGACCATAGCCAGCCCATGGCAGTGGGAGATGTCCCCGGGGTTGTAGGACCCTGCCTGGTCAAGTGGGAGCAATAGCCCGGGTTGTGGAAGCCAGCCCAGGCAAGTGGAAGCTGTCCCCAGGGTGGTGGATGTCTGCCTGGGTAAGTGTGAGCCAGCTCGGGGCAGTGGAAGCCAGCCTAGGGCAGTGGAAGCCAGTCCAGGGCAGTGGAAGCAGTTCCCGGTTTGGTGGAACCCAGGATGGGCAATTGGGAGCCAGCCCAGGGCAGTGGAAGCCAGCCCAGGGAAGTGGAAGCCAGCACAGGGCAGTGGAAGCCAGCACAGGGCAGTGGAAGCCAGCCCAGGGCAGTGGAAGGTGTCCCAAGTGTCGTGGAACACTGCCTGGGCAAGTGGGAGCAATAGCCCGGATGGTGGAAGCCAGACCAGGGCAGTGAGAGATGTCCCCGGGGTCCTGGAACCCAGCCTGGACAAGAGAAAGCAATTGCCCGGGTGGTGGAGGCCAGCCTGTGCAAGTGGAAGCCAGCCTGTGGCAGTGAGAGATGTCCCCTGGGTCGTGGAGCCCTGCCTAGGCATGTGGCAGCAATAGCCCGGGTGGTGGAAGCCAGCCCAGGGCAGTGGGAGATGTCCCCGGGGTCGTAGAACCCTCCCTGGGCAAGAGGGAGCATTAGCCCGGGTGGTGGAAGCCCGCCCAGGTCAGTGGAAGCTGTTCCCGGGGTGGTGGAAGCCTGCCTGGGCAAGTGCGAGCCAACTCGGGAGAGTGGAAGCCAGCCAATGGCAGTGGAACCCAGCCAGGGCAAGTGGAAGCAATAACCCGGGTGGTGGAAGCCAGCCCGGGACAGTGGGAGATGTCCCCAGGGTCATGGAACCCTGCCTGGGCAAGTGGGAGCAATAGCCCTGGTTGTGGAATCAACCCCGGTGCAGTGGGAGATATCCCTGGGGTCGTGGAACCCTGCTGGGCAAGAGTGAGCATTAACCCAGGTGGTGGAAGCTGTTCCCGCGGTGGTGGAAGTCTGCCTGGGTAAGTGTGAGCCAGCTCGGGGCAGTGGAAGCCAGCCTAGGGCAGTGGAAGCCAGTCCGGGGCAGTGGAAGCAGTCCCTGGGGTCGTGGAACCAAGGCTGGGCAAGTGGGAGCCAGCCCAGGGCAGTGGAAGCCAGCCCAGGGAAGTGGAAGCCAGCCCAGGGCTGTGGAAGCCAGCTCAGGCAGTGGAAACCAGCCCAGGGCAGTGGAAGCTGTCCCAAGTGTCGTTGAACACTGCCAGGGAAACTGGGAGCAATAGCCCGGGTGGTGGAAGCCAGGCAGGCAGTGGGAGATGTCCCCGGGGTTGTGGTACCCTGCCTGGGAAGTGGGAGCAATAGCCCGACTGGTGGAAGCCGGCCTGGGCAGGTGGAATCCAGCCCCGGGCAGTGGAAGCCAGCCCAGGGCAGTGGAATCTGTCCCCTGGGTCGTGAAACCCTGCGTGAACAAGTTGGAGCAATAGCCCGGGTGGTGGAAGCCAGCCCAGGGCAGTGGAAGCTGTCCCCAAGGTCGTGGAACCCTGCCTGGGCAAGTAGGAGCAATAGCTTGGGTCACCATTCAGAAACATGACCATAGCCAGGTTTCAGTAACATGACCATAGCCATGATTGAGTGACAGGACCATAGACACTATTCATTGACACGACCATAGCCAGAATTCAGTAACATGACCATAGCCAGGATTCAGCGACATGACCATAGCCACAATTCAGCGACATGACCATAGCCATGATTCACTGACATGACAAGAGCAGCGATCCAGTAACATGACCATAGCTACGATTCAGTAACATGACCATAGCCACGATTCAGTAACATGACCATAGACACTGTTGAGTAGCATGACCATAGCCATGATTGAGCAACATGACCACAGCCACGATTCAGTAACATGACCATAGACACTGCTGAGTAACATTACCATAGCCATGATTGAGTAACATGACCATAGCCAAGATTGAGCAAAATGACCATAATCACTGTTGAGCAACATGACCATAGCCATGATTTAGTAAAATGACCATAGCCACGTTTGAGTAATATTACCATAGATACTATTCAGTAACATGACCATAGCCACGATTGAGCAACATGACCATAGACATGATTGAGCAACATGACCATAGCCGCGATCAGTAACATGACCATAGCCATGATTCACTGACATGACCATAGCCGTGATTCAGTAACATGACCACAGCCGCGATTCAGTAACATGACCATAGCCACGGTTGAGTAACATGACCATAGCAAGGTTTCAGTAACATGAACATATCCACGGTTGAGTAACATGACCATAGCCAGGTTTCAGTAACATGACCTTAGCCTCGATTCAGTAACATGACCATAGCCACGATTCACTAACATGACCATACCCACGATTCAGTTACATGACCATAGCCACGATTCACTGACATGACCACGGTTGAGTAACATGACCATAGCCGTGATTCAGTACAATGTCCATAGAAACGATTCAGCGACATGACCATAGCTACATTTCACTGACATTACCATAGTCTCAATTCACTGACATGACCATAGCCGCTATTCAGTAACATGACCATAGCCACGATTCAGTAACATGACCATAGCCACGATTCAGTAACATGACCATAGTCACGATTCAGTCACATGACAATAGCCACTGTTCAGTGACATGACCATAGACATGATTTAGCGACATGACCATAGCCACGATTCAGTAACATGACCATTGCCACGATTCAGTGACATGACCATAGCCACTGTTCAGTGACATAACCATAGCCATGATTTAGCAACATTACCATAGCTACAATTCAGTAACATCACCATAGCAATGATTCAGTAACATGACCATAGCCACGATTGAGCAACATGACCATAGCCATGATTGAGCAACATGACCATAGCCATGATTGACCAACATGACAATAGCCGCGATTCAGTAACATGACCATAGCAATGATTCACTGACATGACCATAGCCACAATTCAGTAACATGACCATAGCCGCGAATCAGTAACATGACCATATTGACGGTTCAGTAACATGACCATAGCCAGGTTTCAGTAACATGACCATAGCCTCGATTCAGTAACATGACCATAGCCACGATTGAGTATTATGACCATAGCCACGACTGAGTAACATGACCATAGACACGGTTGAGTAACATGACCATTGCCACGACTGAGTAACATGACCATACCCACGTTTAAGCAACATGACAATAGCCATGGTTGAGCAACATGACCATAGCCACGATTGAGCAACATGACCAAAGCCACAATTCAGTAACATGACCATAGCCATGATTGAATAACATGACCATAGCCAGATTTCAGTAATATTACCAATTCTTCGATTCAGTAACATGACCATAGCCATGATTAAGTAATATGACCATGGCCACGATTCATTGACATGACCATAGCCACGATTCAGTAACATAACCATAGCCACGATTCAGCGACATGACCATAGACACTATTCACTGACATGACCATAGAAGCGATTCAGTAACATGACCATAGCCGTGATACAGTAACATGACCATAGCCACGGTTGAGTAACATGACCATAGCCACGATTCACTAACATGACCATACCCACGACTCAGTTACATGACCATAGCCACGATTCACTGACATGACCACGGTTGAGTAACATGACCATAGCCGCTATTCAGTAACATGACCATAGCCACGATTCAGTAACATGACCATAGCCATGATTCAGTAACATGACCATAGCCACGATTTAGTGACATGACAATAGCCACTGTTCAGTGACATAAACATAGACATGATTTAGCGACATGACAATAGCCACGATTCAGTAACATGACCATTTCCACAATTCAGTGACATGACCATAGCCACTGTTCAGTGTCATGACCATAGCCATGATTTAGCGACATTACCACAACCACGATTTAGTAACATGACCATATCCACGATTGAGTAACATGACCATAGCCACAATTGAGCAACATGACCAGAGCAACAGTTGAGCAACATGACCATAACCAGCCCGTGGCAGTGGGAGATGTGCCTGGGGTCATAGAACCCTGCCTGGTCAAGTGGGAGCAATAGCCTGGGTTGTGGAAGCCAGCCCAGGCAAGTGGAAGCTGTCCACAGGGTTGTGGAAGTCTGCCTGGGTAAGTGTGAGCCAGCTCGGGATAGTGGAAGCCAGCCTAGGGCAGTGGAAGCCAGGCCGGGGCTGTGGAAGCAGTCCCTGGGATCATTGAACCCAGGCTGGGCAAGTGGGAGACAGCCCAGGGCAGTAGAAGCCAGCCCAGGGAAGTGGAAACCAGCCCGGGCAAGTGGGAGCAATAGCCCGGCTGGTTTAAGCCAGCCTGGGAAGTGGAAGCCAGCACCGAGCAGTGGAAGCCAGCCCAGGGCAGTGGAATCTGTCCCCGGGGTCGTGCAACCCTGCGGGGCCAAGTGGGAGCAATAGCCCGGGTGATGGAAGCCAGCCCAGGGCAGTGGGAGATGTCCCCGGGGTCGTGGATCCAAAACCAGGGCAAGTGGAAGCAATAACCCGGGAGGTGGAAGCCAGCCCAGGTTAGTGGAAGCTGTCCCCATGGTCGTGGAACCCTGCCTGGGCAACTTGGAGCAATGGCCTGGGTCACCATTCAGTAACATGACCATAGCCAGGTTTCAGTAACATGACCATAGCCACGATTTAATAACATGACCATAGCCATGGTTGAGTAACATGACCATAGCCAGGTTTCAGTAACATGACCATAGCCACGATTTAGTAACATGACCATATCCACGATTGAGTAACATGACCATAGCCACGATTGAGCAACATGACAAGAGCCAGCCCGTGGCAGTGGGAGATGTCCCCGGGGTCGTAGAACCCTGCCTGGTGAAGTGGGAGCAATAGCCCGGGTTGTGGAAGCCAACCCAGGCAAGTGGAAGCTGTCACCAGGGTGGTGTAAGTCTACATGGGTAAGTGTGAACCAGTTCGGGCAGTGGAAGCCAGCCTAGGGCAGTGGAAGCCAGTCCAGGGAAGTGGAAGCAGTCCCCGGGGTCGTGGAACCCAGGCTGGGCAAGTGGGAGCCAGCCCAGGGCAGTGGAAGCCAGCCCAGGGAAGTGGAAGCCAGCCCAGGGAAGTCGAAGCCAGCCCAGGGCAGTGGAAGCCAGCCCAGGGAAGTAGAAGCCAGCCCAGGGAAGTGGAAGCCAGCCCAGGGCAGTGGAAGCTGTCCCAAGTGTCGTGGAACACTGCCAGGGCAAGTGGGAGCAATAGCCCGGATGGTGGAAGCCAGACCAGGGCAGTGGGAGATGTCCCCGGGGTCCTGGACCCCAGCCTGGACAAGAGGGAGCAATTGCCCAGGTGGTGGAGGCCAGCCAGGGCAAGTGGAAGCCAGCCCGTGGCAGTGAGAGATGTCCCCTGGGTAGTGGAGCCATGCCTAGGCATGTGGTAGCAATAGCCCGGGTGGTGGAAGCCAGCCCGGGGCAGTGGGAGATGTCCCCGGAGTAATAGAACCCTCCCTGGTCAAGAGGGAGCATTAGCCCGGGTGGTGGAAGCCCGCCCAGGTCAGTGGAAGCTGTTCCCAGGGTGGTGGAAGCCTGCCTGGGCAAGTTCGAGCCAGCTTGGGAGAGTGGAAGCCAGCCTAGGGCAGTGGAAGCTAGGCCGGGGCAGTGGAAGCAGTCCCCGGGGTCGTGGAACCCAGGCTGGGCAAGTGGGAGCCAGCCCAGGGCAGTGGAAGCCAGCCGAGGGAAGTGGAAGCCAGCCCAGGGAAGTGGAAGCCAGCCCAGGGCAGTGGAAGCCAGCTCAGGGCAGTGGAAGCCAGCCCAGGGCAGTGGAAGCTGTCCCAAGTGTCATGGAAAACTACCTGGGCAAGTGGGAGCAATAGCCCGGATGGTGGAAGCCAGACCAGGGCAGTGGTAGATTTCCCCGGGTGCTGGAACCCAGCCTGGACAAGAGGGAGCAATTGCCCGGGTGTTGGAGGTCAGCCTGGGCAAGTGGAATCCAGCCCGTGGCAGTGAGAGATGCCCCCGGGGTCGTGGAGCCCGGCTAGGCATGTGGGAGCAATAGCCCGGGTGGTGAAAGCCAGCCTGGGGCAGTGGGAGATGTCCCCGGGGTCGTAGAGCCCGCCCTGGGCAAGAGTGAGCATTAGCCCGGGTGGTGGAAGCCAGCCCAGGCCAGTGGAAGCTGTTCCCGGGGTGGTGGAAGCCTCCCTGGGCAAGTGCGAGCCAGCTCGGGACAGTGGAAGCCAGCCTAGGGCAGTGGAAGCCAGGCCGGGGCAGTGGAAGCAGTCCCCGGGGTCGTGGAACCCAGGCTGGGCAAGTGGGAGCCAGCCCAGGGCAGTGGAAGCCAGCCCAGGGAAGTGGAAGCCAGCCCAGGGCAGTGGAAGCCAGCTCAGGGCAGTGGATGCCAGCAGAGGGCAGTGGAAGATGTCCCTGGGATCGTGGATCTCTTCCTGGGCAAGTGGGAGCTATAGCCCAGGTGATGGAAGCCAGCTCAGGGCAGTGGGAGATGTCCCCGGGGTCATGGAACCCAGCCAGGGCAAGAAGGAGCAATAGCCCGGGTGGTGGAAGCCAGCCTGGGCAAGTGGAAGGCAGCCCAGTGCAGTGGGAGAAGTCCCCGGGGTAGTGGAACCTTGCCTGGGGAAGTGGGAGCAATAGCCAGGGTGGTGGAAGCAAGCCCGGGGCAGTGGGAGATGTCCCCGGGGTCGTGGAACCCTCCATGGGCAAGTGGGAGCAATAGCCCGCCTGGTGGAAGCCAGCCTGCGAAGTGGAACAGAGCCCCGAGCAGTGGAAACCAGCCCAGGCCAGTGGAATCTGTCCCCGGGGTCGTGCAACCCTGGGTGGCCAAGTGGGAGCAATAGCCCATGTGTTGGAAGCCAGCCCAGGGCAGTGGGAGATGTCCCCGGGGTCGTGGATCCAAGCCAGGGCAAGTGGAAGCAATAACCAGGGTGGTGGAAGCCAGCCCAGGTTAGTGGAAGCTGTCCCCAAGGTCGTGGAACCCTGTAACATGACCATAGCCACGATTTAGTAACATGACCATATCCACGATTGAGTAACATGACCATAGCCACGATTGAGCAACATGACCAGAGCCAGCCCGTGGCAGTGGGAGATGTCCCCAAGGTCGTAGAACCCTGCCTGTGCAAGTTGGAGCAATCGACTGGGTCACCATTCGGTAACATGACCATAGCCACAGTTGAGTAACATGACCATAGCCAGGTTTCAGTAACATGACCATAGCCAAGATTTAATAACATGACCATAGCCATGGTTGAGTAACATGACCATAGCCAGGTTTCAGTAACATTACCATAGCCACGATTTAGTAACATGACCATATCCACGATTGAGTAACATGACCATAGAACCGATTGAGCAACATGATCAGAGCCGCGGTTGAGCAACATGACCATAGCCAGCCCGTGGCAGTGGGAGATGTCCCCGGGGTCGTAAAACCCTGCCTGGTGAAGTGGGAGCAATAGCTCGGGTTGAGGAAGCCAGTCCAGGGAAGTGGAAGCAGTCCGAGGGGTCGAGGAACCCAGGCTGGGCAAGTGGGAGCTAGCCCAGGGCAGTGGAAGCCAGCCCCGGGAAGTGGAAGCCAGCCCAGGGAAGTGGAAGCCAGCCCAGGTCAGTGGAAGCCAGCCCAGGGAAGTGGAAGCCAGCCCAGGGCAGTGGAAGCCAGCCCAGGGAAGTGGAAGCCAGTCCAGGTCAGTGGAAGCCAGCCCAGGGCAGTGGAAGCTGTCCCAAGTGTCGTGGAAAACTGCCTGGGCAAGTGGGAGCAATAGCCCGGATGGTGGAATCCAGACCAGGGCAGTGGTAGATGTCCCCCGGCTGCTGGAACCCAGCCTGGACAAAAGGGAGCAATTGCCTGGGTGGTGGAGGCCAGCCTGGGCAAGTGGAAGCCAGCCCGTGGCAGTGAGAGATGTCCCCTGGGTCGTGGAGCCATGCCTAGGCATTTGGTAGCAATAGCCCGGGTGGTGGAAGCCAGCCCAGGCCAGTGGAAGCTGTTCCCAGGGTGGTGGAAGCCTGCCTGGGCAAGTGTGAGCCAGCTCGGTAGAGTGGAAGCCAGCCTAGGGCAGTGGAAGCCAGGCCGGGGCAGTGGAAGCAGTCCCCGGGGTCGTGGAACACAATCTGGGCAAGTGGGAGCCAGCCCAGGGCAGTGGAAGACAGCCCAGGGAAGTGGATTCCAGCCCAGGGAAGTGGAAGCCAGCCCAGGGCAGTGGAAGCTGTCCCAAGTGTCGTGGAACACTGCCTGGGCAAGTGGGAGCAAAAGCCCGGGTGGTGGAAGCCATGCGGGGTAGTGGGAGATGTCCCCTGGGTCATGGATACCTGCCTGGGGAAGTGGGAACAATAGCCTGACTGGTGGAAGCCAGCCTGGGCAGCTGGAATCCAGCCCCGTGCAGTGGAAGCCAGTCCAGGGCCGTGGAATCTGTCCCCGGAGTCGTGAAACCCTGCGTGAGCAAGTGGGAACAATAGCCTGGGTGGTGGAAGCCAGCCCAGGGCAGTGGGAGATGTCCCCGGGGTCGTGGAACCCAGCCTGGACAAGTGGAAGCAATAGCCCGGGTGGTGGAAGCCAGCCCAGGGCAGTGGAAGCTGTCACCAAGATCGTGGAACCCTGCCTGCCACCATTCAGTAACATGACCATAGCCACGGTTGAGCAACATGACCATACCCACAATTGAGTAACATGACCATAGCCACGATTCAGTAACATGACCATAGCCACGATTCAGTAACATGACCATAGCCACGATTCAGCAACATGACCATAGCCACGCTTGAGCAACATGACCATAGCCACGACTGAGTAACATGACCATAGCCATGATTGAGTAACATGACCATAGCCACAATTCAGTAACATGACCATAGCAACCATTCAGTAACATGACCATAGCCACGGTTGAGCAACATGACCATAGCCACAATTGAGTAACATGACCATAGCCGCGATTCAGTAACATGACCATATCCACGGTTGAGTAACATGACCAAAGCCACGATTCACTAACATGACCATAGCCACAATTCACTGACATGACCACGGTTGAGTAACATGACCATAGCCGTGATTCAGTAAAATGACCATAGCAACGATTCAGCGACATGACCATAGCCACGATTCAGTAACATGATCATTGCCAGGATTCAGTAACATGACCATAGCCACGGTTGAGTAACATGACCATAGCCACGATTCAGCGATATGACCATAACCACAATTCAGCGACATGACCATAGATACGATTCACTGACATGACCATAGCCGCGATTCAGTAACATGAACATAGCCGTGATACAGTTACATGACCATGGTTGAGTAACATGACCATAGCCGTGATTCAGTACAATGTCCATAGCCACGATTCAGTTACATGACCATAGCCACGATTCACTGACATGACCACGGTTGAGTAACATGACCATAGCCGTGATTCAGTACAATGTCCATAGCAACGATTCAGCGACATGACCAAAGCTACGATTCACTGACATGACATAACCCAATGGAAGTGGGATGTCGAGGATTTGTGGCACACTCTACAACCCGGTTTCTCAGAGATGTCGGATTCAATGGCCAAGAGTTGCTTCGCACAGTGAAGAACTTATCTGAAGCAGCAGAGAGGAGCAGCAACTGGCTGTGGTTGAGACGGAAAGATTCTGGCTGGGGATCTCAAGCACAATAGAAAGAAAGAAAGGCTGATGTACAGGTAAGTAAGCTGGGCTGAGTTGAGTGGGGGATGGAGGGGGGTGATGCTGGGACGCCAGAATCACCGTCGAGCCCTCTTGAGGTGTCGTGGGCTAGTCGACGAAACACCGAGGATGGAAGGTGCCCACTTGAAGACCCCAGAGATGTACCCTACTTAGCTCAATCCAGACGGTTGTCATGCTGATGCGCTGGGGAGACCGCACTATGGCTGATACCCGGAGCCAGCATCGCAGCCGTTGTGTGTGCTGATGCGCTAGGGAGGCAAAATAAGCTGATCCCTGGAGCCAGCATTACACTTCAGCCATCAACACCAGACAGAAGGATATCTACATCATCATATGGAAGGAAGCGCAAATGGATGGAGACACATATGGATCACATTAGTTTACTGTGAAGCTACGTCTTAGTTGGTGCTTATCTTGGCGAGAGCCAAGTTCAAATCAGCATGAAGTTTTAACATCTACTCTCATGTAATGGAAATCATGAAGATCTGGATACGTCCAGTGACTGCTGTGAATAGTGCAGCTGGCAACAAGGGAAAGACCTCGTGACAGCCTGGAGAGACAGCTGACTGGAGGAAAGAGACCCCATTGGGGCTGGCAAGGGTTAGCTACCCTTGTCGGCAGTATCCAGCTCTGTGTTTACAGGATGCTGGAGACACCCGCCCAAGGCTTCAAAGAAATTAAAGAGAAAAATACCCCTAGAGTCTGCGAGAGCGTGGGCGGAAGATGACTCAACGTTGGACAACACGGTTAAGGACTTAGGAACGGAAACGGATATGAGTATGGAGAGTACTTCACAAAAGACTAGTTCAAGATCTGCAGTTAGCAAAGACATGGAACTCCAGGTTTGTGTCTGCAGCTGGAGCAAGGCGACAACAGTCAGGGGTTTGAAGATTCATCAAGGGAGAATGAAATGCTTGAGGGAGAAGGGACAAGGGCCTCACATTGATCAGTACTTCTTACGAAGTCAGTCAAGTCAGTCGAATGAAATCCAGCAACAGGAAGCAAACCACAGTTCGCAGGATATCAGCACCCCTGTCATAGATGTGAGGAGGACTTGCATGGACACAATTAGTGATGAACCTAATGATCCTTGTGAACCCGGTCAGACAAACCAGCGTAAGAGAGAAAAGAACCTCAACGGGCACAAGCCTGGAGTTAAATGGCCAAGAGCTTGTGAGAAAACTGCATGGGACACAGTAAACACAGATCTCTGCTTTGCATTGGAAAGGTTAAGTGGAACAGTTGAAAAGAAACTGGATAAATTTGGGGACATCATCTACGCATATGGAAGCGAGAGGTTTGGAGTTGAAAAAAGGACGGAAAAAGTACAAACTATTCCTGGAAAGTCTAGACGGCAGCAGGAGATTGAACGCTTAGTTCGAGAAAGGAGACAGCTGAGGAAGCAATGGAGAAGAGCAGAAGAAAGTCAGAAGGAGCGTGCGAGAACTAACTTTTATAAAGACCCATTCAAATTTGTAAAGAAGTTATTCACCAGTGAGAAGAATGGCGCACTAAAAGCATCTAAGTTTGAGCTGGAGAGATATTTGGAGGAAACACATACAGATTCAAAAAGGCAGGAGCCTATGTCAATTCCTTCAGACATCCCACCTATCAATCCACCAGAATACCAAATGGAGGACTGTGCACCTAAGTGGAAAGAAGTAGAGCAAGCTGTGAAAAAAGCAAGGGCTTCATCATCTCCAGGGCCTAATGGAGTTCCGTACAGAGTGTACAAGAGTGCTTCAGGAGTTCTACGAATCGTGTGGAAACTGATGAAAGTAGCATGGAAAAAAAGGGGTCGTACCAAGAGCATGGCGCCGAGCAGGTGGAGTCTTTATACCTAAAGAAAAAGATTCTAGCAGCATCAGTCAGTTTCGCCCTATTTCCCTATTAAACGTAGAAGGCAAGATTTTCTTCAGCATTATTGCTCAGAGATTGTCAACTTACCTATTAAAGAACTGCTTCATTGACACTTCAATACAAAAAGTGGGCATTCCAGGTTTCCCAGGATGCTTAGAACACATCAATGTGATCTGGCAACAAATTCAATCAGCTAAAAAGGAGAGGAAGGAGCTCCATGTCACATTCCTGGATTTGGCTAATGCATATGTTCAGTGCCACATGAACTTCTTTGGGCAGCATTTGATTTTTTCAGTGTACCAATGACAGTAACAAATCTAGTGAAAGCCTACTTTGGAGATTTGCAATTTAGTTTTTCAACTTCAGAATTCAGCACTACATGGCAATGCCTAGAAGTTGGAATAATGGCAGAATGCACCATTTCTCCACAGGCTTTTACCATGACAATGGAAGTAATCATTAGGGCATCAAAATGGGTAGTGGGAGGGGAGTGCTTGGCTTCTGGAATACGACTACCACCAATTCGAGCATACATGGATGACATGACAACCATGACTACAACAGTAGCCTGCACTATGGGCAAATTAACCAATAACATTGAATGGGCACGAATGCAATTCAAGCCCACTAAATCAAGGAGCATCTCTATAATTAAAGGTAAAGTAGTAGATAAAACGTTCTTCATTAATGGTGAGGCAATACCAACAGTGTCTGAGAAGCCAGTGAAGAGCCTTGGGAGATGGTACGACGGGGATCTAAAGGACACAGTTCGTGTGGGAGAAGTTAGACAACAAGCTGTGGAAGGGTTGAAGAGCATAGACAGCAGCGCTTTACCAGGCAAATTAAAACTCTGGTGCTTTCAGTTTGGCCTACTGCCAAGGTTGCTGTGGCCACTGACTGTGTACGAGGTTTCTTTGACAACAGTAGAGAAGCTGGAAGCTGTAATCAGTTCACACATCAGGAAATGGTTGGGAGTTCCACGCTGCCTCAGCAGAGTGGGACTTTATGGTAAAGGAATACTGCAGCTACCTGTCTCCGCTCTAACCGAGGAGTTTAAGTGCGCCAAGGTCCGACTGGAAATGACATTAGTAGAGTCACGCGACAAATGCGTAAAGGAGGCAGCACCTGTGTTGAAAACTGGAAGAAAGTGGGTGGCAAAGAAAGCTGTGGAGGATGCAAAGGCTTCCCTTCAAATTGGTGATATCATGGGGCAAGTTCAGCATGGAAGAGGGGGTCTTGGTCTCAGTTCAGCTCCTCCTACATGGCACAAGGCAGCCCCAGCGCAACGGAGGAAGCTTGTAGTCAACGAGGTGCAAAAGCAGGAGGAGAGGATGAGGTGTATAAAGGCCATTTCCCAGGGCAAGCAGGGAGAATGGATGAGATGGGAGAGTGTGGAACAACGCAAGATTGGCTGGCAAGACCTATGGTCAATGGAACAGAGCAGGATCAGTTTCCTTATAAGGTCAACATATGATGTTCTCCCATCACCACAGAACCTAAACCTCTGGGTAGGAGAGGATCCCTCATGTCCTTTGTGTTCATCACCTGCAACATTAAGGCACATTTTGACAGGATGTAAGGTGGCTCTTAGCCAAGGACGGTTTACTTGGCGCCATGACCAGGTGCTGCGATGTTTGGCCTTAGCATTGGAAGACAAGCGTAACATGACCAATAAGTAGCCACCTGTTCCATCAAAACATTACACACAAAGACAACATTCCTCCGCCCAGGAGAGCAACCACCAAGAAAAGGTGTTAAAACCAATCCTCGCCCAGGACAACTGGAAGCTGCTAGAGACTGGAAAATGCTGGCAGATGTTGGTCAACGGCTTATTTTTCCACCTGAGATTGCCACCACAAACCTTCGACCAGATATTGTCTTGTGGTCTGTATCAGCACGCCTTGTTCACCTGGTAGAGTTAACAGTGCCATGGGAGGATGCTGTAGATGAGGCGTATGAGAGGAAGAAACTGCGGTATGCTCAACTAGCCACTGAAGCGGAACAGCGAGGATGGAGAGTCTGGGTTTACCCAGTGGAAGTGGGATGTCGAGGATTTGTGGCACACTCTACAACCCGGTTTCTCAGAGATGTCGGATTCAATGGCCAAGAGTTGCATCGCACAGTGAAGAACTTATCTGAAGCAGCAGAGAGGAGCAGCAACAGGCTGTGGTTGAGACAGAAAGATTCTGGCTGGGGATCTCAAGCACAATAGAAAGAAAGAAAGGCTGATGTACAGGTAAGTAAGCTGGGCTGAGTTGAGTGGGGGACAGAGGGGGTGATGCTGGGATGCCAGAATCACCGTCGAGCCCTCTTGAGGTGTCGTGGGCTAGTCGATGAAACACCGAGGATGGAAGGTGCCCACTTGAAGACCCCAGAGATGTACCCTACTTAGCTCAATCCAGACGGTTGTCATGCTGATGCGCTGGGGAGACCGCACTATGGTTGATCCCCGGAGCCAGCATCGCAGCCGTTGTGTGTGCTGATGCGCTAGGGAGGCAAAATTAGCTGATCCCTGGAGCCAGCATTACACTTCAGCCATCAACACCAGACAGAAGGATATCTACATCATCATATGGAAGGAAGCGCAAATGGATGGAGACACATATGGATCACATTAGTTTACTGTGAAGCTACGTCTTAGTTGGTGCTTATCTTGGCGAGAGCCAAGTTCAAATCAGCATGAACTTTTAACATCTACTCTCATGTAATGGAAATCAACCATAGTCACAATTCACTGACATGACCATAGCCGCGATTCAGTAACATGACTATAGCCATGGTTGAGTAACATGACCATAGCCAAGTTTCAGTAACATGACTATAGCCTCGATTCAGTAACATGACTATAGCCACGATTGAGTAACATGACCATAGCCACGATTCATTGACATAACTATAGAAACGATTCACTAACAAGAGCATAGCCACGATTCAGTAACATGACCATAGCCACGATTCAGTAACATGACCATAGCCACGATTCATTGACATGACCATAGCCACTGTTCAGTGACATGACCATAGCCATGATTTAGGGACATGACCATAGCCACGATTCAATGAAATGACCATAGCCGCGATTCAGTAACATAACCATAGACACGGTTGAGTAACATGACCATAGCCACGGTTGAGTACCATGAACATAGCCACGATTGAGTAACATGACCATAGCCACGATTTAGCAACAAGACCATAGCTACGCTTGAGCAACATGAAATCGCCATGATTGAGTAACATGACAATAGACACGGTTGAGTAACATGACCATAGCCACGGTTGAGTACCATGACCATAGACACGATTCAGTAACATGACCATAGACATGATTGAGTAACATGATCATAGCCACGATAAATTGACATGACAATAGCCACGATTCAGTAACATAATATTGCCATGATTCAGTAACGTGACCATAGCCACGATTGAGCAACATCACCATAGCCACGATTCAGTAACATGACCATAGCCACAATTCAGCGACATGACCATAGCCATGATTCAGCGACATGACCATAGCCACAATTCACTGGCATGACCATAGCCGTGAATCAGCAACATGACCATAGCCACAGCTGAGTACCATGGCCATAGCCATGATTGAGTAACATGACCATAGCCACGATTTAGCAACATGACCATTGCCACGGTTGAGCAACATGACCATAGCCACGATTGAGTAACATGACCATAGCAGCGATTCAATAACATGATGTCACAAAGACGGCTGCAGTGGGTGACATCAGACTAGAAATAGGAAGTAACACACAGATCTGAGACTTGGGGTTTTGATGAAGATGAGCACTTGGTTGTGCTCAGCATTTAATAAACAAAGTAAAAGGTTTAAACAGAACACAAAACAGGACACGGCACTTGAGCCAAAATAAACAAACAAAACTGACTATACAGACAAACACGGCGAGTATAAACACTTATTATTTCCGTTCTTTTACTTTCTCCTCTCCTCACCCGTTCTCCACTCACCGAACACCAACCCCGAGTGAATGAAACGTGCATCTATTTATACTGTTGTCCTGGGATTCAATTACTAATTAATTATTCACTTGAATCCCAGCACGTGAATTAATTACGTGCAACCTCGTGCTCACATATTAAATACTTTAAATGCATGTGAAGTGATGTGCAATCCCATCCCTAAATACAATTACATCTTAAATAACTTGAGCTGCACACACCCAATTTTATCCCGTGCAGCCAACTCTATACACCAACATTTAACACACCACATGCAACATACAACATATAACACACACATGCACACAGGGGCGGGGCACATTGCCACACATGACCATAGCCACAAATCAGTAACATGAGCATAGCCACGATTCAGTAACATGACCATAGCCACAATTCAGCAACATGACCATAGCCATGTTTGAGCAACATGACCATAGCCATGATTGAGTAACATGACCATAGCCACGATTGAGCAACATGACCATGGCCAGGATAGGTAACATGACTGTAGCCACGATTCAGTAACATGACCATATCCACGCTTGAGCAACATGACCATAGCCACGATTGAGTAACATGACCATAGACACGATTGAGTAACATGACCATAGACACGGTTGAGTAACATGACCATAGCTACGGTTGAGTAACATGACCATAGCCACGATTAAACTTTACCTTCTCCTAAGGGGACAGAATTGCTATGTGTGGGGCCGAGCGGGATTTCCAGGAGGTCGGCATGAAGTAATGGCTTGCTTCCTTAATGCAAATACATGGCAGATACACGGGTGGTATCTGCATATTACTAGCAGCACGGTATTTTGATCCAAAAAAGTCAGGACGGAGCTTCATTCCAAGAGCACGAGCGACCGATCAAGGCCGTGTGGGAGGCTCTGTACCACAGGCATGGTCCCCATTCACACCTGGCAGCTTCCTCCTCCCTTGAAGTCTGCCTGGTGGCCTCCTCCCGAGCCTGACGTTAGTTCAGGCAAGGGTGGAGGCCTTGTTCTTCGGGCTCAGGATGGGGTTAAGTCCCCTTAACGACCCAGTTCATTTCTGGCCTAGTTCTGGTCTTGTGGCTGGAAGTGGGATGACCTCCGCGCCTGGTGCCAGTTCCTGCAGACCTGGAGTCCCTGTTTTTCGGGCTCAGGACGTTGACATGACCAGGGTCCCATCCGTCTTGAAAGCGCAGAGGATGGTGGACACCTCGGTGGAGGGGGGCTTAATAGTCATGCGTTTTGGAAGTGGTGAGGAATCCCCTGGGTTAGGGTTAGGGAGAGTGGCCTAGTGGGAGTTCCATGAGGGTGGCCTGAAGTGGTGGCAGTGGAAGCCAGCCCAGGGCAGTGGAAGCCAGCCCCGGGTAGTGGAAGCCAGCCCAGGGCAGTGGAAGCTGTCCACGGGGTGGTGAAACCGTGCCTGGGTAAGTGGGAGCAATAACCCAGGTGGTGGAATCCAGCCTGGGCGAGTGGAGGCCAGCCCCGGGTAGTGGAAGCCAGCCCAGGAGAGTGGAAGCTGTCCCTGGGGTCGTGGAACCATGTCTGGGCAAGTGGGAGCAATAGCCTGGGTGGTGGAAGCCAGGCTACGCAAGTGGAAGCCAGCCGGGGCAGTTGCAGATGTCCCCGGGGTCGTGGAACCCAGCATGGGCAAGTGGGAGCAATAACCTGGGTGGTGGAAGCCAGCCTGGGCAAGTGGAAGCCAGATCAGGGCAGTGTAAGCTGTCCCCAGGGTCGTGGAACCCAGCCTGGGCAAGTGGGAGCAATAGTCCGGGTGGTGGAAGCCAGCCTGGGCAAGTGGGAGCAAGCCCGTGGCAGTGGAAGCCAGCCAGGGGCAGTGGAAGCCAGCCCAGGCAGTAGGAGATGTCCCCGGGGTCATGGAACCCAGCCTGGGCAAGTGGGAGCAAAAGGCCGGGTTGTGGAAGCCAGCCTGGGCAAGTGGGAGCCAGCCCAGGGCAGTGGGAGATGTCCCTGGGGTCGTGGAACCCTTCCTGGGCAAGTGGGAGCAATAGCTTAGGTGGTGGAAGCCAGCCAGGGGCAGTGGAAGATGTCCCCGGGTCATGGAACCCTTCCTGGGTAAGTGGGAGCAATAGCCTGGGTGGTGGAAGCCAGCCCGGGGCAGTGGGAGATGTCCCGGGGTATGGAACCCTGCCTAGACAAGTTGGAGCAATAGTCCGGGTGGTGGAAGCCAGCCTGGGCAAGTGGAAGCCAGCCCTGGGTAGTGGAAGCCAGCCTAGGTCATGGAAGCTGTCCATGACCATAGCCACGATTGAGCAACATGACTATAGCCACGATTGAGCAACATGACCATGGCCAGGATAGGTAACATGACTGTAGCCACGATTCAGTAACATGACCATATCCACGCTTGAGCAACATGACCATAGCCACGATTGAGTAACATGACCATAGCCACGATTGAGTAACATGACCATAACCACAATTCAGTAACATGACCATAGCCACCATTCAGTAACATGACCATAGCCACGGATGAGCAACATGACCATAGCCACAATTGAGTAACATGACCATAGCCGTGATTCAGTAACATGACCATAGCCACGGTTGAGTAACATGACCAAAGCCTTGATTCAGTAAAATGACCATAGCAACGATTCAGCGACATGACCATAGCCACGATTCAGTAACATGATCATAGCCAGGATTCAGTAACATGACCATAGCCACGGTTGAGTAACATGACCATAGCCACGATTGAGCAACATGACCATAGACACGGTTGAGTAACATGACCATAGCCACGATTAAACTTTACCTTCTCCTAAGGGGACAGAATTGCTATGTGTGAGGCCGAGCGGGAGTTCCAGGAGGTCGGCATGAAGTAATGGCTTGCTTCCTTAATGCAAATACATGGCAGATACACGGGGTGGTATCTGCATATTACTAGCGGCACGGTATTTTGATCTAAAAAAGTCAGGACGGAGCTTCATTCCAAGAGCACGAGCGACCGATCAAGGCCGTGTGGGAGGCTCTGTACCACAGGCATGGTCCCCATTCACACCTGGCAGCTTCCTCCTCCCTTGAAGTCTGCCTGGTGGCCTCCTCCCGACCCTGACGTTAGCTCAGGCAAGGGTGGAGGCCTTGTTCTTCGGGCTCAGGATGGGGTTAAGTCCCCTTAACGACCCAGTTCATTTCTGGCCTAGTTCTGGTCTTGTGGCTGGAAGTGGGATGACCTCCGGTGCCTGGTGCCAGTTCCTGCAGACCTGGAGTCCCTGTTTTTCGGGCTCAGGACGTTGACATGACCAGGGTCCCATCCGTCTTGAAAGCGCAGAGGATGGTGGACACCTCGGTGGAGGGGGGCTTAATAGTCATGCGTTTTGGAAGTGGTGAGGAATCCCTGGGTTAGGGTTAGGGAGAGTGGCCTAGTGGGAGTTCCATGAGGTTGGCCTGAAGTGGTGGCAGTGGAAGCCAGCCCAGGGCAGTGGAAGCCAGCCCAGGGCAGTGGAAGCAGTCCAAGGGGGCGTGGAACCCAGGCTGGGCAAGTGGGAGGCAGCCTAGGGCAGTGGAACCAGCCCCGGGTAGTGGAAGCCAGCCCAGGGCAGTGGAAGCTGTCCCTGGGATCGTGGAACCCTGCCTGGGTAAGTGTGAGCAATAACCAGGGTGGTGGAAGCCAGCCTAGGCAGGTGGAAGCCAGGCCAGGGCAGTGGGAGATGTCCACGGGGTGGTGAAACCATGCCTGGGTAAGTGGGAGCAATAACCCAGGTGGTGGAATCCAGCCTGGGCGAGTGGAAGCCAGCCCGGGTAGTGGAAGCCAGCCCAGGAGAGTGGAAGCTGTCCCTGGGGTCGTGGAACCATGTCTGGGCAAGTGGGAGCAATAGCCTGGGTGGTGGAAGCCAGGCAACACAAGTGGAAGCCAGCCCGGGGCAGTTGCAGATGTCCCCGGGGTCGTGGAACCCAGCATGGGCAAGTGGGAGCAATAACCTGGGTGGTGGAAGCCAGCCTGGGCAAGTGGAAGCCAGATCAGGGCAGTGTAAGCTGTCCCCGGGGTCGTGGAACCCAGCCTGGGCAAGTGGGAGCAATAGTCTGGGTGGTGGAAGCCAGCCTGGGCAATTAGAAGCAAACTTGGGGCAGTGGAAGCTGTCCCGGGGTCGCGGAACCCTGCCTGGGTAAGTAGGAGCAGTAGCCTGGGTGGTGGAAGCCAGCCTGGGCAAGTGGGAGCAAGCCCGTGGCACTGGAAGCCAGCCAGGGGCAGTGGAAGCCAGCCCAGTGCAGTGGGAGATGTCCCCGGGGTCGTGGAACACTGCCTGGGTAAGTGGGAGCAATAGCCTGGGTGGTGGAAGCAAGCCTGGGCAAGTGGGAGCCAGCCTAGGGCAGTGGAAGCTGCCCTCTCAGTCGTGGAACCCTGCCTGGGCATGTGGGAGCAATAGCCGGGTTGTGGAAGCCAGCCCAGGGCAGTAGGAGATGTCCCCGGGGTCGTGGAACCCAGCCTGGGCAAGTGGGAGCAAAAGGCCAGGTGGTGGAAGCCAGCCTGGGCAAATGGAAGCCAGCCCAGGGCAGTGGGAGATGTCCCTGGGGTCGTGGAACCCTTCCTGGGCAAGTGGGAGCAATAGCCTAGGTGGTGGAAGCCAGCCAGGGGCAGTGGAAGATGTCCCCGGGTCATGGAACCCTTCCTGGGTAAGTGGGAGCAATAGCCTGGGTGGTGGAAGCCAGCCCAGGGCAGTGGAAGCTGTCCTCTCAGTCGTGGAACCCTGCCTGGGCATATGGGAGCAATAGCCCGGGAGGTGAAAGCCAGCCCAGGGCAGTAGGAGATGTCCCCGGGGTCGTGGAACCCAGCCTTGGCAATTGGGAGCAAAAGGCCAGGTGGTGGAAGCCAGGCCATGACAGTGGGAGATGTCCACGGGGTGGTGAAACCGTGCCTGGGTAAGTGGGAGCAATAACCCAGGTGGTGGAATCCAGCCTGGGCGAGTGGAAGCCAGCCCCGGGTAGTGGAAGCCAGCCCAGGAGAGTGGAAGCTGTCCCTGGGGTCGTGGAACCATGTCTGGGCAAATGGGAGCAATAGCCTGGGTGGTGGAAGCCAGGCTACGCAAGTGGAAGCCAGCCCGGGGCAGTTGCAGATGTCCCCGGGGTCGTGGAACCCAGCATGGGCAAGTGGGAGCAATAACCTGGGTGGTGGAAGCCAGCCTGGGCAAGTGGAAGCCAGATCAGGGCAGTGTAAGCTGTCCCCGGGGTCGTGGAACCCAGCCTGGGCAAGTGGAAGCAATAGTCCGGGTGGTGGAAGCCAGCCTGGGCAAATGGAAGCCAGCCCAGGGCAGTGGGAGATGTCCCTGGGGTCGTGGAACCCTTCCTGGGCAAGTGGGAGCAATAGCCTAGGTGGTGGAAGCCAGCCAGGGGCAGTGGAAGATGTCCCCGGGTCATGGAACCCTTCCTGTGTAAGTGGGAGCAATAGCCTGGGTGGTGGAAGCCAGCCCGGGGCAGTGGGAATTGTCCAGGGGTATGGAACCCTG
>CM060270.1:8909629-8929094 GCA_030684275.1 Acipenser oxyrinchus oxyrinchus
GCTTCCACTTGCCCAGGCTGGCTTCCACCACCGGGCTATTGCTCCAACTTGTCTAGGCAGGGTTCCATACCCGGGGACATCTCCCACTGCCCGGGCTGGCTTCCACCACCCAGGCTATTGCTCCCACTTACCCAGGAAGGGTTCCATGACCGGGGACATCTTCCACTGCCCTGGCTGGCTTCCACCACCTAAGCTATTGCTCCCACTTGCCCAGGCAGGGTTCCGTGACCCTGGGGACATTTTCCTCTGCCCCGGGCTAGATTCAACTTGCCCAGGCTGGCTTCCACAACTGGGGCTATTGCTCTCACTTGGTCAGGCTCGGTTCCACTCCCCGGGGACATCTCCCACTGCCCTGGGATGGCTTTCACCACTCAGGATATTTGCTCCCACTTGCCTATGCAGGGTTCCATCGACCCTTGGACAGCTTCCACAGCCCAGGGCTGGCTGCCACTTGCACAGGCTGGCTTCCACCAGCCAGGCTATTGCTCCCACTTGCCCAGGCAGGGTTCCACTACCCCAGGGGCATCTCCCACTGTCCGGGGCTGACTTCCACCTCCTGGGATATTGCTCCCACTTGACCAGACAGGGTTCCATGACCCGGGACATCTTCCACTGCCCTGGCTGGCTTCCACCACCCAGGCAATTGCTCCCACTTGCCCAGGCAGGGTTCCACGACCCTGGGATATCTTCCACTGCCCTGGGCTGGCTTCCATTGCCCAGGCTGGCTTCCACCACCTGGCTATTGCTCCCACTTGCCCAGGCTGGGTTCCACGACCCGGGGACATCTTCCACTGCCCTGGGCTGGCTTCCACTTGCCCAGGCTGGCTTCCACCACCCAGGCTATTGCTCCCACTTGCCCAGGCTGGGTTCCACGACCCAGGGACATCTTCCACTGCCCTGGGCTGGCTCCACTGCCCAGGCTGGCTTCCACCACCCAGGCTATTGCTCCCACTTGCCCAGGCAGGGTTCCACGACCCAGGGACAGCTTCCACTGCCCTGGGCTGGCTTCCCACTTGCCCAGGCTGGCTTCCACCACCCAGGCTATTGCTCCCACTTGCCCAGGCAGGGTTCCACGACCCGGGACATCTTCCACTGCCCTGGGCTGGCTTCCACCACCCTGGTTATTGCTCACACTTGCCCAGGCAGGGTTCCACGATCCCAGGGACAGCTTCCACTGCCCTGGGCTGGCTTCCACTACCCGGGCTGGCTTCCACTGCCCTAGGCTGCCTCCCACTTGCCCAGCCTGGGTTCCACGCCCCCTTGGACTGCTTCCACTGCCCTGGGCTGGCTTCCACTGCCCTGGGCTGGCTTCCACTGCCACCACTTCAGGCCAACCTCATGGAACTCCCACTAGGCCACTCTCCCTAACCCTAACCCAGGGGATTCCTCACCACTTCCAAAACGCATGACTATTAAGCCCCCCTCCACCGAGGTGTCCACCATCCTCTGCGCTTTCAAGACGGATGGGACCCTGGTCATGTCAACGTCCTGAGCCCGAAAACAGGGACTCCAGGTCTGCAGGAACTGGCACCAGGCGCGGAGGTCATCCCACTTCCAGCCACAAGACCAGAACTAGGCCAGAAATGAACTGGGTCGTTAAGGGGACTTAACCCCATCCTGAGCCCGAAGAACAAGGCCTCCACCCTTGCCTGAGCTAACGTCAGGCTCGGGAGGAGGCCACCAGGCAGACTTCAAGGGAGGAGGAAGCTGCCAGGTGTGAATGGGGACCATGCCTGTGGTACAGAGCCTCCCACATGGCCTTGATCGGTCGCTCGTGCTCTTGGAATGAAGCTCCGTCCTGACTTTTTTTTTAGATCAAAATACCGTGCCGCTAGTAATATGCAGATACCACCCCGTGTATCTGCCATGTATTTGCATTAAGGAAGCAAGCCATTACTTCATGCCGACCTCCTGGAACTCCCGCTCGGCCTCACACATAGCAATTCTGTCCCCTTAGGAGAAGGTAAAGTTTAATCGTGGCTATGGTCATGTTACTCAATTGTGGCTATGGTCATGTTGCTCATCAGTGGCTATGGTCATGTTACTGAATGGTGGCTATGGTCATGTTACTGAATTGTGGTTATGGTCATGTTACTCAATCGTGGCTATGGTCATGTTACTCAATCGTGGCTATGGTCATGTTGCTCAAGCATGGATATGGTCATGTTACTGAATCGTGGCTACAGTCATGTTACCTATCCTGGCCATGGTCATGTTGCTCAATCGTGGCTATAGTCATGTTGCTCAATCGTGGCTATGGTCATGGACAGCTTCCATGACCTAGGCTGGCTTCCACTACCCAGGGCTGGCTTCCACTTGCCCAGGCTGGCTTCCACCACCCGGACTATTGCTCCCACTTGCCCAGGCAGGGTTCCATGACCCGGGGACATCTCCCACTGCCCTGGCTGGCTTCCACCACCCAGGCTATTGCTCCCACTTGCCCAGGCAGGGTTCCACGACCCAGGGACATCTCCCACTGCCCTGGGCTGGCTTCCACTTGCCCAGGCTGGCTTCCACCACCTGGCTATTGCTCCCACTTGCCCAGGCTGGGTTCCACGACCCCGGGACATCTCCCACTGCCCTGGGCTGGCTTCCACCACCCAGGCTATTGCTCCCACTTGCCCAGGCAGGGTTCCACGACCCAGGGACAGCTTCCACTGCCCTGGGCTGGCTCCCACTTGCCCAGGCTGGCTTCCACCACCCAGGCTATTGCTCCCACTTGCCCAGGCAGGGTTCCACGACCCGGGGACATCTTCCACTGCCCTGGCTGGCTTCCACCACCCTGGCTATTGCTCACACTTGCCCAGGCAGGGTTCCACGATCCCAGGGACAGCTTCCACTGCCCTGGGCTGGCTTCCACTACCCGGGCTGGTTCCACTGCCCTAGGCTGCCTCCCACTTGCCCAGCCTGGGTTCCACGCCCCTTGGACTGCTTCCACTGCCCTGGGCTGGCTTCCACTGCCCTGGGCTGGCTTCCACTGCCACCACTTCAGGCCAACCTCATGGAACTCCCACTAGGCCACTCTCCCTAACCCTAACCCAGGGGATTCCTCACCACTTCCAAAACGCATGACTATTAAGCCCCCCTCCACCGAGGTGTCCACCATCCTCTGCGCTTTCAAGACGGATGGGACCCTGGTCATGTCAACGTCCTGAGCCCGAAAACAGGGACTCCAGGTCTGCAGGAACTGGCACCAGGCGCCGGAGGTCATCCCACTTCCAGCCACAAGACCAGAACTAGGCCAGAAATGAACTGGGTCGTTAAGGGGACTTAACCCCATCCTGAGCCCGAAGAACAAGGCCTCCACCCTTGCCTGAGCTAACGTCAGGCTCGGGAGGAGGCCACCAGGCAGACTTCAAGGGAGGAGGAAGCTGCCAGGTGTGAATGGGGACCATGCCTGTGGTACAGAGCCTCCCACATGGCCTTGATCGGTCGCTCGTGCTCTTGGAATGAAGCTCCGTCCTGACTTTTTTTTTAGATCAAAATACCGTGCCGCTAGTAATATGCAGATACCACCCCGTGTATCTGCCATGTATTTGCATTAAGGAAGCAAGCCATTACTTCATGCTGACCTCCTGGAACTCCCGCTCGGCCTCACACATAGCAATTCTGTCCCCTTAGGAGAAGGTAAAGTTTAATCGTGGCTATGGTCATGTTACTCAACCGTGTCTATGGTCATGTTGCTCAATCGTGGCTATGGTCATGTTACTCAACCGTGGCTATGGTCATGTTACTGAATCCTGGCTATGGATCATGTTACTGAATCGTGGCTATGGTCATGTTACTGAATCATGGCTATGGTCATGTTACTCAACCGTGGCTATGGTCATGTTACTGAATCACGGCTATGGTCATGTTACTCAATCGTGGCTATGGTCATGTTGCTCATCCGTGGCTATGGTCATGTTACTGAATGGTGGCTATGGTCATGTTACTGAATTGTGGCTATGGTCATGTTACTCAATCGTGGCTATGGTCATGTTACTCAATCGTGGCTATGGTCATGTTGCTCAACCGTGGCTATGGTCATGTTACTGAATCGTGGCTATAGTCATGTTACCTATCCTGGCCATGGTCATGTTGCTCAATCGTGGCTATAGTCATGTTGCTCAATCGTGGCTATGGTCATGGACAGCTTCCACTGACCTAGGCTGGCTTCCACTACCCAGGGCTGGCTTCCACTTGCCCAGGCTGGCTTCCACCACCCGGACTATTGCTCCAACTTGCCCAGGCAGGGTTCCACGACCCCGGGACATCTCCCACTGCCCTGGCTGGCTTCCACCACCCAGGCTATTGCTCCCACTTGCCCAGGCAGGGTTCCATGACCCGGGACATCTTCCACTTCCCAGGCTGGCTTCCACCACCCAGGCTATTGCTCCCACTTGCCCAGACAGGGTTCCATAGACCCGGGGACATCTCCCACTGCCCTTGGCTGGCTTCCACTTGCCCAGGCTGGCTTCCACCACCCGGGCTATTACTCCCACTTGCCCAGGCAGGGTTCTACTACCCCGGGACATCTCCCACTGCCCTGGGCTGGCTTCCACCACCCGGGCTATTGCTCCCACTTGCCCAGGCAGGGTTCCACGACTCAGGGACAGCTTCCACTGCCCTGGGCTGGCTTCCCCTTGCCCAGGCCGGCTTCCACCACCCCGGCTAGTGCTCCCACTTGCCCAGGCAGGGTTCCACGACCCGGGACATCTTCCACTGCCCTGGCTGGCTTCCACCACCCTGGTTATTGCTCACACTTACCCAGGCAGGGTTCCACGATCCCAGGGACAGCTTCCACTGCCCTGGGCTGGCTTCCACTACCCGGGCTGGCTTCCACTGCCCTAGGCTGCCTCCCACTTGCCCAGCCTGGGTTCCACGCCCCTTGGACTGCTTCCACTGCCCTGGGCTGGCTTCCACTGCCCTGGGCTGGCTTCCACTGCCACCACTTCAGGCCAACCTCATGGAACTCCCACTAGGCCACTCTCCCTAACCCTAACCCAGGGATTCCTCACCACTTCCAAAACGCATGACTATTAAGCCCCTCCACCGAGGTGTCCACCATCCTCTGCGCTTTCAAGACGGATGGGACCCTGGTCATGTCAACGTCCTGAGCCCGAAAACAGGGACTCCAGGTCTGCAGGAACTGGCACCAGGCGCGGAGGTCATCCCACTTCCAGCCACAAGACCAGAACTAGGCCAGAAATGAACTGGGTCGTTAAGGGGACTTAACCCCATCCTGAGCCCGAAGAACAAGGCCTCCACCCTTGCCTGAGCTAACGCCAGGCTCGGAGGAGGCCACCAGGCAGACTTCAAGGGAGGAGGAAGCTGCCAGGTGTGAATGGGGACCATGCCTGTGGTACAGAGCCTCCCACATGGCCTTGATCGGTCGCTCGTGCTCTTGGAATGAAGCTCCGTCCTGACTTTTTTAGATCAAAATACCGTGCGCTAGTAATATGCAGATACCACCCGTGTATCTGCCATGTATTTGCATTAAGGAAGCAAGCCATTACTTCATGCTGACCTCCTGGAACTCCCGCTCGGCCTCACACATAGCAATTCTGTCCCCTTAGGAGAAGGTAAAGTTTAATCGTGGCTATGGTCATGTTACTCAACCGTGTCTATGGTCATGTTGCTCAATCGTGGCTATGGTCATGTTACTCAACCGTGGCTATGGTCATGTTACTGAATCCTGGCTATGGTCATGTTACTGAATCGTGGCTATGGTCATGTTACTGAATCGTGGCTATGGTCATGTTACTGAATCACGGCTATGGTCATGTTACTCAACCGTGGCTATGGTCATGTTACTGAATCACGGCTATGGTCATGTTACTCAATTGTGGCTATGGTCATGTTGCTCATCCGTGGCTATGGTCATGTTACTGAATGGTGGCTATGGTCATGTTACTGAATTGTGGTTATGGTCATGTTACTCAATCGTGGCTATGGTCATGTTACTCAATCGTGGCTATGGTCATGTTGCTCAAGCGTGGATATGGTCATGTTACTGAATCGTGGCTACAGTCATGTTACCTATCCTGGCCATGGTCATGTTGCTCAATCGTGGCTATAGTCATGTTGCTCAATCGTGGCTATGGTCATGGACAGCTTCCACTGACCTAGGCTGGCTTCCACTACCCAGGGCTGGCTTCCACTTGCCCAGGCTGGCTTCCACCACCCGGACTATTGCTCCCACTTGCCCAGGCAGGGTTCCACTACCCCGGGACATCTCCCACTGCCCTGGCTGGCTTCCACCACCCAGGCTATTGCTCCCACTTGCCCAGGAAGGGTTCCATGACCCGGGACATCTTCCACTGCCCTGGCTGGCTTCCACCACCCAGGCTATTGCTCCCACTTGCCCAGGAAGGGTTCCACGACCCAGGGACATCTCCCACTGCCCTGGGCTGGCTTCCACTTGCCCAGGCTGGCTTCCACCACCCAGGCTATTGCTCCCACTTGCCCAGGCAGGGTTCCACGACCCGGGACATCTTCCACTGCCCTGGCTGGCTTCCACCACCCTGGTTATTGCTCACACTTGCCCAGGCAGGGTTCCACGATCCCAGGGACAGCTTCCACTGCCCTGGGCTGGCTTCCACTACCCGGGCTGGTTCCACTGCCCTAGGCTGCCTCCCACTTGCCCAGCCTGGGTTCCACGCCCCTTGGACTGCTTCCACTGCCCTGGGCTGGCTTCCACTGCCCTGGGCTGGCTTCCACTGCCACCACTTCAGGCCAACCTCATGGAACTCCCACTAGGCCACTCTCCCTAACCCTAACCCAGGGATTCCTCACCACTTCCAAAACGCATGACTATTAAGCCCCTCCACCGAGGTGTCCACCATCCTCTGCGCTTTCAAGACGGATGGGACCCTGGTCATGTCAACGTCCTGAGCCCGAAAACAGGGACTCCAGGTCTGCAGGAACTGGCACCAGGCGCCGGAGGTCATCCCACTTCCAGCCACAAGACCAGAACTAGGCCAGAAATGAACTGGGTCGTTAAGGGACTTAACCCCATCCTGAGCCCGAAGAACAAGGCCTCCACCCTTGCCTGAGCTAACGCCAGGCTCGGGAGGAGGCCACCAGGCAGACTTCAAGGGAGGAGGAAGCTGCCAGGTGTGAATGGGGACCATGCCTGTGGTACAGAGCCTCCCACATGGCCTTGATCGGTCGCTCGTGCTCTTGGAATGAAGCTCCGTCCTGACTTTTTTAGATCAAAATACCGTGCGCTAGTAATATGCAGATACCACCCGTGTATCTGCCATGTATTTGCATTAAGGAAGCAAGCCATTACTTCATGCTGACCTCCTGGAACTCCCGCTCGGCCTCACACATAGCAATTCTGTCCCCTTAGGAGAAGGTAAAGTTTAATCGTGGCTATGGTCATGTTACTCAACCGTGTCTATGGTCATGTTGCTCAATCGTGGCTATGGTCATGTTACTCAACCGTGGCTATGGTCATGTTACTGAATCCTGGCTATGGTCATGTTACTGAATCGTGGCTATGGTCATGTCGCTGAATCGTTGCTATGGTCATTTTACTGAATCACGGCTATGGTCATGTTACTCAACCGTGGCTATGGTCATGTTACTGAATCACGGCTATGGTCATGTTACTCAATTGTGGCTATGGTCATGTTGCTCATCCGTGGCTATGGTCATGTTACTGAATGGTGGCTATGGTCATGTTACTGAATTGTGGTTATGGTCATGTTACTCAATCGTGGCTATGGTCATGTTACTCAATCGTGGCTATGGTCATGTTGCTCAAGCGTGGATATGGTCATGTTACTGAATCGTGGCTACAGTCATGTTACCTATCCTGGCCATGGTCATGTTGCTCAATCGTGGCTATAGTCATGTTGCTCAATCGTGGCTATGGTCATGGACAGCTTCCATGACCTAGGCTGGCTTCCACTACCCAGGGCTGGCTTCCACTTGCCCAGGCTGGCTTCCACCACCCGGACTATTGCTCCAACTTGCCCAGGCAGGGTTCCATACCCCGGGACATCTCCCACTGCCCTGGCTGGCTTCCACCACCCAGGCTATTGCTCCCACTTGCCCAGGAAGGGTTCCATGACCCGGGACATCTTCCACTGCCCTGGCTGGCTTCCACCACCCAGGCTATTGCTCCCACTTGCCCAGGAAGGGTTCCACGACCCAGGGACATCTCCCACTGCCCTGGGCTGGCTTCCACTTGCCCAGGCTGGCTTCCACCACCTGGCCTATTGCTCCCACTTGCCCAGGCTGGGTTCCACGACCCCGGGACATCTCCCACTGCCCTGGGCTGGCTTCCACCACCCGGGCTATTGCTCCCACTTGCCCAGGCAGGGTTCCACGACTCAGGGACAGCTTCCACTGCCCTGGGCTGGCTCCCACTTGCCCAGGCTGGCTTCCACCACCCAGGCTATTGCTCCCACTTGCCCAGGCAGGGTTCCATGACCCGGGACATCTTCCACTGCCCTGGCTGGCTTCCACCACCCTGGTTATTGCTCACACTTGCCCAGGCAGGGTTCCACGATCCCAGGGACAGCTTCCACTGCCCTGGGCTGGCTTCCACTACCCGGGGCTGGTTCCACTGCCCTAGGCTGCCTCCCACTTGCCCAGCCTGGGTTCCACGCCCCCTTGGACTGCTTCCACTGCCCTGGGCTGGCTTCCACTGCCCTGGGCTGGCTTCCACTGCCACCACTTCAGGCCAACCTCATGGAACTCCCACTAGGCCACTCTCCCTAACCCTAACCCAGGGATTCCTCACCACTTCCAAAACGCATGACTATTAAGCCCCTCCACCGAGGTGTCCACCATCCTCTGCGCTTTCAAGACGGATGGGACCCTGGTCATGTCAACGTCCTGAGCCCGAAAACAGGGACTCCAGGTCTGCAGGAACTGGCACCAGGCCGGAGGTCATCCCACTTCCAGCCACAAGACCAGAACTAGGCCAGAAATGAACTGGGTCGTTAAGGGGACTTAACCCCATCCTGAGCCCGAAGAACAAGGCCTCCACCCTTGCCTGAGCTAACGCCAGGCTCGGGAGGAGGCCACCAGGCAGACTTCAAGGGAGGAGGAAGCTGCCAGGTGTGAATGGGGACCATGCCTGTGGTACAGAGCCTCCCACATGGCCTTGATCGGTCGCTCGTGCTCTTGGAATGAAGCTCCGTCCTGACTTTTTTAGATCAAAATACCGTGCGCTAGTAATATGCAGATACCACCCGTGTATCTGCCATGTATTTGCATTAAGGAAGCAAGCCATTACTTCATGCTGACCTCCTGGAACTCCCGCTCGGCCTCACACATAGCAATTCTGTCCCCTTAGGAGAAGGTAAAGTTTAATCGTGGCTATGGTCATGTTACTCAACCGTGTCTATGGTCATGTTGCTCAATCGTGGCTATGGTCATGTTACTCAACCGTGGCTATGGTCATGTTACTGAATCCTGGCTATGGTCATGTTACTGAATCGTGGCTATGGTCATGTCGCTGAATCGTTGCTATGGTCATTTTACTGAATCACGGCTATGGTCATGTTACTCAACCGTGGCTATGGTCATGTTACTGAATCACGGCTATGGTCATGTTACTCAATTGTGGCTATGGTCATGTTGCTCATCCGTGGCTATGGTCATGTTACTGAATGGTGGCTATGGTCATGTTACTGAATTGTGGTTATGGTCATGTTACTCAATCGTGGCTATGGTCATGTTACTCAATCGTGGCTATGGTCATGTTGCTCAAGCGTGGATATGGTCATGTTACTGAATCGTGGCTACAGTCATGTTACCTATCCTGGCCATGGTCATGTTGCTCAATCGTGGCTATAGTCATGTTGCTCAATCGTGGCTATGGTCATGGACAGCTTCCACTGACCTAGGCTGGCTTCCACTACCCAGGGCTGGCTTCCACTTGCCCAGGCTGGCTTCCATCACCCAGGCTATTAAACCCACTTGCCCAGGCACGGTTCCACGACCCGGTGGACATCTCTCAATGCCACTGGCTGGCTTCCACCATCCAGGCTATTGCTCCTACTTGCCCAGGCAGGGTTCCACGACCCAGGGACATCTCCCACTGCCCTGGGCTGGCTTCCACTTGCCCAGGCTGGCTTCCACCACCTGGCCTATTGCTCCCACTTGCCCAGGCTAGGTTCCACGACCCCAGGGATATCACCCACTGCCCTGGGATAGCTTCCACCACCCAGGCTATTGCTCCCACTTGCCCAGGCAGGGTTCCACGACCCAGGGACAGCTTCCACTGCCCTGGGCTGGCTCCCACTTGCCCAGGCTGGCTTCCACCACCCAGGCTATTGCTCCCACTTGCCCAGGCAGGGTTCCACGACCCGGGACATCTTCCACTGCCCTGGCTGGCTTCCACCACCCTGGTTATTGCTCACACTTGCCCAGGCAGGGTTCCACGATCCCAGGGACAGCTTCCACTGCCCTGGGCTGGCTTCCACTACCCGGGCTGGTTCCACTGCCCTAGGCTGCCTCCCACTTGCCCAGCCTGGGTTCCACGCCCCTTGGACTGCTTCCACTGCCCTGGGCTGGCTTCCACTGCCCTGGGCTGGCTTCCACTGCCACCACTTCAGGCCAACCTCATGGAACTCCCACTAGGCCACTCTCCCTAACCCTAACCCAGGGATTCCTCACCACTTCCAAAACGCATGACTATTAAGCCCCTCCACCGAGGTGTCCACCATCCTCTGCGCTTTCAAGACGGATGGGACCCTGGTCATGTCAACGTCCTGAGCCCGAAAACAGGGACTCCAGGTCTGCAGGAACTGGCACCAGGCCGGAGGTCATCCCACTTCCAGCCACAAGACCAGAACTAGGCCAGAAATGAACTGGGTCGTTAAGGGACTTAACCCCATCCTGAGCCCGAAGAACAAGGCCTCCACCCTTGCCTGAGCTAACGCCAGGCTCGGGAGGAGGCCACCAGGCAGACTTCAAGGGAGGAGGAAGCTGCCAGGTGTGAATGGGGACCATGCCTGTGGTACAGAGCCTCCCACATGGCCTTGATCGGTCGCTCGTGCTCTTGGAATGAAGCTCCGTCCTGACTTTTTTAGATCAAAATACCGTGCGCTAGTAATATGCAGATACCACCCGTGTATCTGCCATGTATTTGCATTAAGGAAGCAAGCCATTACTTCATGCTGACCTCCTGGAACTCCCGCTCGGCCTCACACATAGCAATTCTGTCCCCTTAGGAGAAGGTAAAGTTTAATCGTGGCTATGGTCATGTTACTCAACCGTGGCTATGGTCATGTTGCTCAATCGTGGCTATGGTCATGTTACTCAACCATGGCTATGGTCATGTTACTGAATCATGGCTATGGTCATGTTACTGAATCGTGGCTATGGTCATGTTGCTGAATCGTGGCTATGGTCATTTTACTGAATCATGGCTATGGTCATGTTACTCAACCGTGGCTATGGTCATGTTACTGAATCACGGCTATGGTCATGTTACTCAATTGTGGCTATGGTCATGTTGCTCAACCGTGGCTATGGTCATGTTACTGAATGGTGGCTATGGTCATGTTACTGAATTGTGGTTATGGTCATGTTACTCAATCGTGGCTATGGTCATGTTACTCAATCGTGGCTATGGTCATGTTGCTCAAGCGTGGATATGGTCATGTTACTGAATCGTGGCTACAGTCATGTTACCTATCCTGGCCATGGTCATGTTGCTCAATCGTGGCTATAGTCATGTTGCTCAATCGTGGCTATGGTCATGGACAGCTTCCACTGACCTAGGCTGGCTTCCACTACCCAGGGCTGGCTTCCACTTGCCCAGGCTGGCTTCCACCTCCGGGACTATTGCTCCCAATTGCCGAGGCAGGGTTCCATACCCCGGGACATCTCCCATTGCCCCGGACTTGCTTCCATCACCCAGGCTATTAAACCCACTTGCCCAGGCACGGTTCCACGACCCGGGACATCTCTCAATGCCCTGGCTGGCTTCCACCATCCAGGCTATTGCTCCTACTTGCCCAGGCAGGGTTCCACGACCCAGGGACATCTCCCACTGCCCTGGGCTGGCTTCCACTTGCCCAGGCTGGCTTCCACCACCTGGCTATTGCTCCCACTTGCCCAGGCTGGGTTCCACGACCCCGGGACATCTCCTACTGCCCTGGGCTGGCTTCCACCACCTGGCCTTTTGCTCCCACTTGCCCAGGTAGGGTTCCACGACTGAGAGGACAGCTTCCACTGCCCTGGGCTGGCTCCCTCTTGCCCAGGCTTGCTTCCACCACCCAGGCTATTGCTCCCACTTACCCAGGAAGGGTTCCATGACCCGGGGACATCTTCCACTGCCCCTGGCTGGCTTCCACCACCCTGGTTATTGCTCACACTTACCCAGGCAGGGTTCCACGATCCCAGGGACAGCTTCCACTGCCCTGGGCTGGCTTCCACTACCCGGGCTGGTTTCCACTGCCCTAGGCTGCCTCCCACTTGCCCAGCCTGGGTTCCACGCCCCCTTGGACTGCTTCCACTGCCCTGGGCTGGCTTCCACTGCCCTGGGCTGGCTTCCACTGCCACCACTTCAGGCCAACCTCATGGAACTCCCACTAGGCCACTCTCCCTAACCCTAACCCAGGGATTCCTCACCACTTCCAAAACGCATGACTATTAAGCCCCTCCACCGAGGTGTCCACCATCCTCTGCGCTTTCAAGACGGATGGGACCCTGGTCATGTCAACGTCCTGAGCCCGAAAACAGGGACTCCAGGTCTGCAGGAACTGGCACCAGGCGCCGGAGGTCATCCCACTTCCAGCCACAAGACCAGAACTAGGCCAGAAATGAACTGGGTCGTTAAGGGACTTAACCCCATCCTGAGCCCGAAGAACAAGGCCTCCACCCTTGCCTGAGCTAACGCCAGGCTCGGGAGGAGGCCACCAGGCAGACTTCAAGGGAGGAGGAAGCTGCCAGGTGTGAATGGGGACCATGCCTGTGGTACAGAGCCTCCCACATGGCCTTGATCGGTCGCTCGTGCTCTTGGAATGAAGCTCCGTCCTGACTTTTTTAGATCAAAATACCGTGCGCTAGTAATATGCAGATACCACCCCGTGTATCTGCCATGTATTTGCATTAAGGAAGCAAGCCATTACTTCATGCTGACCTCCTGGAACTCCCGCTCGGCCTCACACATAGCAATTCTGTCCCCTTAGGAGAAGGTAAAGTTTAATCGTGGCTATGGTCATGTTACTCAACCGTGTCTATGGTCATGTTGCTCAATCGTGGCTATGGTCATGTTACTCAACCGTGGCTATGGTCATGTTACTGAATCCTGGCTATGATCATGTTACTGAATCGTGGCTATGGTCATGTCACTGAATCGTTGCTATGGTCATTTTACTGAATCACGGCTTTGGTCATGTTACTCAACCGTGGCTATGGTCATGTTACTGAATCACGGCTATGGTCATGTTACTCAATTGTGGCTATGGTCATGTTGCTCATCCGTGGCTATGGTCATGTTACTGAATGGTGGCTATGGTCATGTTACTGAATTGTGGTTATGGTCATGTTACTCAATCGTGGCTATGGTCATGTTACTCAATCGTGGCTATGGTCATGTTGCTCAAGCGTGGATATGGTCATGTTACTGAATCGTGGCTACAGTCATGTTACCTATCCTGGCCATGGTCATGTTGCTCAATCGTGGCTATAGTCATGTTGCTCAATCGTGGCTATGGTCATGGACAGCTTCCATGACCTAGGCTGGCTTCCACTACCCAGGGCTGGCTTCCACTTGCCCAGGCTGGCTTCCACCACCCGGACTATTGCTCCAACTTGCCCAGGCAGGGTTCCATACCCCGGGACATCTCCCACTGCCCTGGCTGGCTTCCACCACCCAGGCTATTGCTCCCACTTGCCCAGGCAGGGTTCCATGACCCGGGACATCTTCCACTGCCCCTGGCTGGCTTCCACCACCCAGGCTATTGCTCCCACTTGCCCAGGAAGGGTTCCACGACCCAGGGACATCTCCCACTGCCCTGGGCTGGCTTCCACTTGCCCAGGCTGGCTTCCACCACCTGGTCTATTGCTCCCACTTGCCCAGGCTGGGTTCCACGACCCCGGGACATCTCCCACTGCCCTGGGCTGGCTTCCACCACCCGGGCTATTGCTCCCACATGCCCAGGTAGGGTTCCACGACTGAGAGGACAGCTTCCACTGCCCTGGGCTGGCTCCCTCTTGCCCAGGCTTGCTTCCACCACCCAGGCTATTGCTCCCACTTACCCAGGAAGGGTTCCATGACCCGGGACATCTTCCACTGCCCCTGGCTGGCTTCCACCACCCTGGTTATTGCTCACACTTACCCAGGCAGGGTTCCACGATCCCAGGGACAGCTTCCACTGCCCTGGGCTGGCTTCCACTACCCGGGGCTGGTTCCACTGCCCTAGGCTGCCTCCCACTTGCCCAGCCTGGGTTCCACGCCCCCTTGGACTGCTTCCACTGCCCTGGGCTGGCTTCCACTGCCCTGGGCTGGCTTCCACTGCCACCACTTCAGGCCAACCTCATGGAACTCCCACTAGGCCACTCTCCCTAACCCTAACCCAGGGATTCCTCACCACTTCCAAAACGCATGACTATTAAGCCCCTCCACCGAGGTGTCCACCATCCTCTGCGCTTTCAAGACGGATGGGACCCTGGTCATGTCAACGTCCTGAGCCCGAAAACAGGGACTCCAGGTCTGCAGGAACTGGCACCAGGCCGGAGGTCATCCCACTTCCAGCCACAAGACCAGAACTAGGCCAGAAATGAACTGGGTCGTTAAGGGACTTAACCCCATCCTGAGCCCGAAGAACAAGGCCTCCACCCTTGCCTGAGCTAACGCCAGGCTCGGGAGGAGGCCACCAGGCAGACTTCAAGGGAGGAGGAAGCTGCCAGGTGTGAATGGGGACCATGCCTGTGGTACAGAGCCTCCCACATGGCCTTGATCGGTCGCTCGTGCTCTTGGAATGAAGCTCCGTCCTGACTTTTTTAGATCAAAATACCGTGCGCTAGTAATATGCAGATACCACCCGTGTATCTGCCATGTATTTGCATTAAGGAAGCAAGCCATTACTTCATGCTGACCTCCTGGAACTCCCGCTCGGCCTCACACATAGCAATTCTGTCCCCTTAGGAGAAGGTAAAGTTTAATCGTGGGTATGGTCATGTTACCCAACCATGGCTATGGTCATGTTACTGAATTGTGGATATGGTCATGTTACTCATCCGTGGCTATGGTCATGTTACTGAATCGTGGCTATGGTCATGTTACTGAATCGTGGCTATGGTCATGTTGCTGAATCGTGGCTATGGTCATGTTATTGAATCATGGCTATGGTCATGTTACTCAACCGTGGCTATGGTCATGTTACTGAATCACGGCTATGGTCATGTTACTCAATCGTGGCTATGGTCATGTTGCTCATCCGTGGCTATGGTCATGTTACTGAATTGTGGCTATGGTCATGTTACTGAATTGTGGCTATGGTCATGTTACTCAATCGTGGCTATGGTCATGTTACTCAATCGTGGCTATGGTCATGTTGCTCAAGCGTGGATATGGTCATGTTACTGAATCGTGGCTACAGTCATGTTACCTATCCTGGCCATGGTCATGTTGCTCAATCGTGGCTATAGTCATGTTGCTCAATCGTGGCTATGGTCATGGACAGCTTCCACTGACCTAGGCTGGCTTCCACTGCACCGGGCTGGCATGCACTTGACCAAGCAGGCTTCCACCACCGGACTGCTCCAACTTGCCTAGGCAGGGTTCCATGACCCGGGACATCTCCCACTGCCCTGGCTGGCTTCCACCACCCAGGCTATTGCTCCCACTTGCCCAGGCAGGGTTCCACGACCCGGGACATCTTCCACTGCCCCTGGCTGGCTTCACCAGGCTATTGCTCCCTTGCCCAGGCTGGTTCCACGACCCCGGGACATCTCCCACTGCCCTGGGCTGGCTTCCATTGCCCAGGCTGGCTTCCACCACCTGGCTATTGCTCCACTTGCCCAGGCTGGGTTCCACGACCCGGGACATCTCCACTGCCCTGGGCTGGCTTCCACCACCGGCTATTCCCACATGCCCAGGCTGGGTTCCACACCAGGGACAGCTTCCACTGCCTGGGCTGGCTTCCACTGCCCAGGCTGGCTTCCACCACCCAGGCTATTGCTCCCACTTGCCCAGGCTGGGTTCCACCACCCGGGACATCTTCCACTGCCCTGGCTGGCTTCCACCACCTGGCTATTGCTCACACTTACCCAGGCAGGGTTCCACGACCCAGGGACAGCTTCCACTGCCCTGGGCTGGCTTCCACTGCCCGGGCTGGCTTCCACTGCCCTGGGCTGCCTCCCACTTGCCCAGCCTGGGTTCCATGCCCTGGACTGCTTCCACTGCCCTGGCTGGCTTCCACTGCCCTGGGCTGGCTTCCACTGCCACCACTTCAGGCCAACCTCATGGAACTCCCACTAGGCCACTCTCCCTAACCCTAACCCAGGGGATTCCTCACCACTTCCAAAACGCATGACTATTAAGCCCCCCTCCACCGAGGTGTCCACCATCCTCTGCGCTTTCAAGACGGATGGGACCCTGGTCATGTCAACGTCCTGAGCCCGAAAAACAGGGACTCCAGGTCTGCAGGAACTGGCACCAGGCGCCGGAGGTCATCCCACTTCCAGCCACAAGACCAGAACTAGGCCAGAAATGAACTGGGTCGTTAAGGGGACTTAACCCCATCCTGAGCCCGAAGAACAAGGCCTCCACCCTTGCCTGAGCTAACGCCAGGCTCGGGAGGAGGCCACCAGGCAGACTTCAAGGGAGGAGGAAGCTGCCAGGTGTGAATGGGGACCATGCCTGTGGTACAGAGCCTCCCACATGGCCTTGATCGGTCGCTCGTGCTCTTGGAATGAAGCTCCGTCCTGACTTTTTTAGATCAAAATACCGTGCGCTAGTAATATGCAGATACCACCCGTGTATCTGCCATGTATTTGCATTAAGGAAGCAAGCCATTACTTCATGCTGACCTCCTGGAACTCCCGCTCGGCCTCACACATAGCAATTCTGTCCCCTTAGGAGAAGGTAAAGTTTAATCGTGGCTATGGTCATGTTACTCAACCGTGTCTATGGTCATGTTGCTCAATCGTGGCTATGGTCATGTTACTCAACCGTGGCTATGGTCATGTTACTGAATCCTGGCTATGGTCATGTTACTGAATCGTGGCTATGGTCATGTCGCTGAATCGTTGCTATGGTCATGTTACTGAATCACGGCTATGGTCATGTTACTCAATCGTGGCTATGGTCATGTTACTGAATCACGGCTATGGTCATGTTACTCAATTGTGGCTATGGTCATGTTGCTCATCCGTGGCTATGGTCATGTTACTGAATGGTGGCTATGGTCATGTTACTGAATTGTGGTTATGGTCATGTTACTCAATCGTGGCTATGGTCATGTTACTCAATCGTGGCTATGGTCATGTTGCTCAAGCGTGGATATGGTCATGTTACTGAATCGTGGCTACAGTCATGTTACCTATCCTGGCCATGGTCATGTTGCTCAATCGTGGCTATAGTCATGTTGCTCAATCGTGGCTATGGTCATGGACAGCTTCCACTGACCTAGGCTGGCTTCCACTACCCAGGGCTGGCTTCCACTTGCCCAGGCTGGCTTCCACCACCCGGACTATTGCTCCAACTTGCCCAGGCAGGGTTCCACTACCCCGGGACATCTCCCACTGCCCTGGCTGGCTTCCACCACCCAGGCTATTGCTCCCACTTGCCCAGGCAGGGTTCCATGACCCGGGACATCTTCCACTGCCCTGGCTGGCTTCCACCACCTAGGCTATTGCTCCCACTTGCCCAGGAAGGGTTCCACGACCCAGGGACATCTCCCACTGCCCTGGGCTGGCTTCCACTTGCCCAGGCTGGATATCACCACCCGGGCTATTGTTCCCACTTACCCAGGCTGGGTTCCACGACCCCGGGACATCTCCCACTGCCCTGGGCTGGCTTCCACCACCCAGGCTATTGCTCCCACTTGCCCAGGCAGGGTTCCACGACTCAGGGACAGCTTCCACTGCCCTGGGCTGGCTCCCACTTGCCCAGGCTGGCTTCCACCACCCAGGCTATTGCTCCCACTTGCCCAGGCAGGGTTCCATGACCCGGGACATCTTCCACTGCCCTGGCTGGCTTCCACCACCCTGGTTATTGCTCACACTTGCCCAGGCAGGGTTCCACGATCCCAGGGACAGCTTCCACTGCCCTGGGCTGGCTTCCACTACCCGGGGCTGGTTCCACTGCCCTAGGCTGCCTCCCACTTGCCCAGCCTGGGTTCCACGCCCCCTTGGACTGCTTCCACTGCCCTGGGCTGGCTTCCACTGCCCTGGGCTGGCTTCCACTGCCACCACTTCAGGCCAACCTCATGGAACTCCCACTAGGCCACTCTCCCTAACCCTAACCCAGGGATTCCTCACCACTTCCAAAACGCATGACTATTAAGCCCCTCCACCGAGGTGTCCACCATCCTCTGCGCTTTCAAGACGGATGGGACCCTGGTCATGTCAACGTCCTGAGCCCGAAAACAGGGACTCCAGGTCTGCAGGAACTGGCACCAGGGCCGGAGGTCATCCCACTTCCAGCCACAAGACCAGAACTAGGCCAGAAATGAACTGGGTCGTTAAGGGACTTAACCCCATCCTGAGCCCGAAGAACAAGGCCTCCACCCTTGCCTGAGCTAACGCCAGGCTCGGGAGGAGGCCACCAGGCAGACTTCAAGGGAGGAGGAAGCTGCCAGGTGTGAATGGGGACCATGCCTGTGGTACAGAGCCTCCCACATGGCCTTGATCGGTCGCTCGTGCTCTTGGAATGAAGCTCCGTCCTGACTTTTTTAGATCAAAATACCGTGCTGCTAGTAATATGCAGATACCACCCCGTGTATCTGCCATGTATTTGCATTAAGGAAGCAAGCCATTACTTCATGCAGACCTCCTGGAACTCCCGCTCGGCCTCACACATAGCAATTCTGTCCCCTTAGGAGAAGGTAAAGTTTAATCGTGGCTATGGTCATGTTACTCAACCGTGGCTATGGTCATGTTGCTCAACCGTGGCTATGGTCATGTTACTCAACCGTGGCTATGGTCATGTTACTGAATCCTGGCTATGGTCATGTTACTGAATCGTGGCTATGGTCATGTTGCTGAATCGTTGCTATGGTCATGTTACTGAATCACGGCTATGGTCATGTTACTCAACCGTGGCTATGGTCATGTTACTGAATCATGGCTATGGTCATGTTACTCAATTGTGGCTATGGTCATGTTGCTCATCCGTGGCTATGGTCATGTTACTGAATGGTGGCTATGGTCATGTTACTGAATTGTGGTTATGGTCATGTTACTCAATCGTGGCTATGGTCATGTTACTCAATCGTGGCTATGGTCATGTTGCTCAATCGTGGCTATGGTCATGTTACTCAACCGTGGCTATGGTCATGTTACC
>CM060270.1:8929594-8956438 GCA_030684275.1 Acipenser oxyrinchus oxyrinchus
ATATATATATATATATAAAACAGATTTTGAAGATGCTGCTCAAGATTTTGCGGAATTGCAGCTGCAACACAAATGCTCTGATTTCCCTCTCCGCTCCCTCGTACTTGTTCAAGCTTGCTGCCAGTTGACCCTTTCTTGCCATCTCGCCACACTATTGCTGTCGAGACGGCTCCATTTAGATGTGTTGTTTATATGTTCTGGAAAATAAATTTTTTAAAATAAATAGTTTTTGCCTTTAAAAGGTTTAACTGAAGTTAAGAAAGGGAAAGGGAGTCACAGGATGGCAGCAGTGTTCCTCAGCAGTGGCGTAGCCAGGGGGGTGGTTTTAGGGGTTTGTGAGATTAAATAAAATGGTTTGCTTTGCTTTGAACATCAAATGTTAGCACAGACAGTGAGAGCTCAGGACAGTGCAGCACAGACACTGAGAGCTCAGGACAGTGCAGCACAGACAGTGAGAGCTCAGGACAGTGCAGCACAGACAGTGAGAGCTCAGGACAGTGCAGCACAGACACTGAGAGCTCAGGACAGTGCAGCACAGACACCGAGACCTCAGGACAGTCCAGCACAGACACAGAGAGCTCAGGACAGTGCAGCACAGACACTGAGAGCTCAGGACAGTGCAGCACAGACACCGAGAGCTCAGGACAGTGCAGCACAGACACCGAGAGTTCAGGACAGTGCAGCACAGACACTGAGAGCTCAGGACAGTGCAGCCAGACACCGAGAGCTCAGAACAGTGCAGCACAGACACCGAGAGCTCAGGACAGTCCAGCACAGACACTGAGAGCTCAGGGCAGTGCAGCACAGACAGTGAGAGCTCAGGACAGTGCAGCACAGACACTGAGAGCTTGGCACAGTCCAGCACAGACAGTGAGAGCTCAGGACAGTGCAGCACACACTGAGAGCTCAGGACAGCTCAGGGTCAGTATAGGACAGTGAAACCCAGTGAAGGCAGACAGTTCCCTGCTCTTTCAGTATCTACACAATTGCAGTGAAAAAAAAGGGACTTGAAATTAGCAAAAATTTGAACAGTGTTGAAAAAATGTTTATAGCAACTTTAGTACAATGACCAAACCATAAACGTACAAATATTTGTATGTACTGGTTTGAATATATTATATTAGTATATTATTAATGAATATTACATTAATATTGTATTGGAAATTTGCTTTCATGTTAATGTTAATACATTGAAATAATATTGCAAATTGATTAGTAATAATGTACTGTTAAGTGTTTAATACTGTCATTATTAATACATTGGCAATGTACTGTAAATGTATTGGCAATTAATTTCTAATGCATTGTCAATTAATTAGAAAGTTATTGCCAATATGTTGCGTGCGTGTGTGCATGCTTGTGTGTGTGTGTGCTTTTATTTCTTATTTTTTTCCAGGTCATTGATGAGAGGAGACTGCAGTTTTTTTAAGATTTCCAAAAACCTGTCTTTCTCTTCATCTCCCCAAGCGCGGAAACATTCGTACAGCTTCCTCATTTGAACGCTGGCGGGCTTCAACGCGAGAATGTTGTCGTACTGCTCTTGGATCAGCAAGCGATCCTCAAGCAGGTAGTCACAGACGTTCGACACTACCGTGACCCGCTGGATCAGGTCTGTCCGATGCCGATCCACGAAGTGCAGCGACCCTGCGAGGGAGAAGGAACGAGGAGAACGAGGTTTGTAAAACACTATGAGGAGTTCCGGACAATTTCAAATTTCACTATGTAGCCTACCAGTGGCTCTCAACCCTGGTCCTGGAGTTCCCTCCCACCCCTCGTCTTCCTGCCTGCCTGCCTGCCCTGCTGGTTTTTGTTACAAACCACTGAGCTGCTCTCAGTTACTTCATTGAACCCTTAATTGAACAAATAATAATTTGCCTAATCAGAGCTGTGTAAAGGAACTTGAATTCTCCCAACGTTTTATAAGTTACACAATTTAAAAAGTCAAATTAAGCAAATTATTATGACTTTAATTAAAGGGTTCAATGGAGTAATTGAGAGCAGCTCAGTGGTTGGAACAAAAACCAGCAGGACAGACAGGTAACACACAAAATAAAAAACACACACAAAGAAACCCACACACATTTCTGTAATACTTTTGGAACTCCTTCTTAATTGCTTTTAGCAATTATTATTTCACAATGTTAATTGTGTTTTAAGAAGAAAAAAACAAGCCTACGAAAATAACTTAAGAAAAGACATGGTTATATTTAACCACAAATTAATCAATTATTTTGTTATTATTAGTTCTCAAAGCAGGCTAAAAGAACGATAGGTTACGTTTAGTAACCTCGGTTCCCTGAAAGAGAAGACGACCACCAATGCACTTTTGGGATATGCTCTGCTATCAGTCAGATCACTGAGCTTCATGTGTCAAAGCTGCCGACAGACCCCTCCGTGAGGCGACGTCATAAGCCCCGCCTTCCAAGGGCAGAAATCGTCACTGCACGGAGCTCACTTTTTCTTTTTGCCTCAAAACCGCGAAGGCGATCGAAGCAACCTCGCTGATTGGTGGTTGGATGAGTGGATCGGACGGCAGATGAGGGATGTCTCCATCTCCGGTTAGCTGAGCTAAAAGACAGTTAACGGCGTGAATGTGCGACCTCAAGGACCCTAGTGCCTAGGTACGGCACTGCAGAATCCACGACATTCAATTGGTAGAATCTGGTAAAAGTATGTGGAGTAACCCAGCTGTAATCCGTAATCACCTTAGGGAGAAACACCAGGTTCGTACGTAACGCCACGCTGTTACCACCATCTGTCCACTGACAGAGCCTGCAGCTCACTAACCCGCTTAGCAGAGGTGATGGCCAGTAAAAAGGCTGTCTTCATAGGGAGAAACTATGGAATGGCCAAAGGGGGCATTACCGAGAGCCTCCAATACAACATCCAGGCTCCACTCAGGAAGGACGTACTTTCTAGGAGGGCGTAGCTTCCGAGCACCCTTCAAAAAACGGGTCACCAGAAAGTGCACATCTGGGGGCACTGAGTCAATTGGTATATGGCATGCTGATATTGCTGCCAAATATACCTTCAACGTAGAAGGAGACCTGCCCTCCTCCAGGAATTGTTTCAAGAAAAGCAAAATTACTGCCATAGGGCAATTGCAGGGGTCATGGCCTCTGACCAGACGCCACTTTTAGGTGTATAATGACCTAGTGGAGGGAGCCTTAGCGTTTTGGATTGTAGACACCACTGCGTCCGACAGCCCTAGGGCTGACAAGCGGTCCTGCTCAGGGCCCAGACCCATAACCAAAGAGTGCCCCTCCGCTGCCCAGTTCAGAGCTCCGGGGAGGTAGACTGCCCGGTCCGACAATAGGTTCCGTTCTGCCCAAGTCAGTAAGCGGAATGTCATGCAATGCAATCGCGGCAATCTTTATCCAGGGGGCACTCGGGCTTGGGAAAGCCAGCGCTGCCTACGTGCAACAACAAGGCTTGCCAGGCTGCGGCCCGAGGCTTGCGCTTGGAAACCCGTGTTTTTCAATAAGGTTCTAGACACCAGTCTCGATAAGCTTACACTGGCTGTTTGGGCATATTGGATCTTTAGACTGTCCACCAATGGACGCAGGAAGGACTAATACAGCAATAGTGGAATCCACAGCCAGGAAGTCCTCCAGACCCAGTCTTGGCACATCCGCCAGAGAGGACAGTGGAAGAGCCCGCTTGATTACAGCCAGGGCTGTCGCTGGGTGGTCCCAAGTGGAGCGCACCTGCTCTAAGAAATCAGGAAACCCAGGGAAGGGCTGCTGTTGGGGAACAGAAAACTGATCACCAAAAGCAGAAGGGTGAGACTGCTGGGGCTGTGTCCAGGGAACGTGGAGGAGCTGGCAAGCTCTTGACAAGTGTGTGAATGTCACTCATGGCCGTCGATGTCCCCGTCTTCAACACTGGTTCAGAAAGAGATTCCTTAGTCAATTCCGGAACTGCATCTTGCAGGCCGGTTTCACAATAGGGGTCCTTACTCCTTACGGAGGTTGACACCGAAGAAGCATCCTCCTTAAGCCGTGTTCCTCGGGCATGGCGTCAGCAACTGACGTTTCCAGGGCAGGCACCAACGAGGCTAGTGTCTGCTCCATCATAGCAGGAACCTGGGATACTGGTGGAGATTGAGCCTGTTTGGCCAAGAGCTCCAGCACCTGTGCAATCTGAGCCTTAAGCTCAGCTATGTCCTGCGACTGTTTTGAGGGTTTGAGCCTCTTAGAGCTCCGAGGAGACGATCTTGAGCGCTCACGAGGAGGAGGTGCCAGCTGAGCACAGGGCAGCTCCTGCCGTGGGCTCTGCAAAAGCCATAGGAGAGGAGGTGATGGGGCCCCCTGCGCTGCGGATGGAGTGGAACCATACGAGCGAGTTGGCGACGCCCTCCAGTAAAACACGGAGCCGGCGTCGTAGCGTGCATGGTTTAAGAAAAAAGCAGTTGGCACAGAAAGACTCGTGCCAAGGCCGACGAGGCATGCTGCATACCCAAGCACTTAACACAACGTGTGTGCTTGTATTCTGGGGGGGAGCTTAGACCCACACGACGCACAAGTATGGAACCCTGGCATCTTGAAAATATCCGAGGGTATATGTAGCAGCCGAGGCTATAGGTGGTAGACAAGGCTATCCAAAGTAGCTGAGGCTAAGGGCGGTAGCCGTAACGCGCCAGTAGCCAATGTATGGGCGGTAGCCGAGCCGAAGCTATCAACAGTAACCAAGCCTATGGGCAGTAGCCGAGGCTATGGGAGCCCAATGCCCATTGGTAATCTAGGAATTAGCCTTGCCTGATACAATGAATATCACCACCTTTGCAGCACTTAGCATACAACAGGTCTGATAACACGGACTGAGCCACAGGCACAGATAAAAAACCTGACTTAGTCCACAGGCTACGGTTACTCTTGTTGCTGTGAAAACAGCAACAACACAGACAGGATAGAGAAGACCAAAAAGGCCCGCTGAGCCGTGGGGCAGAGCCGAGCAGATGGCCGAAGAAGGTGCACCAGTGGTGGAATGCGGCAGAGCCGACCAGTGGTGAATCCTTGCCTGTATTTTTTTACACAGCCGTTCAGCAGTTGTAGTAAAAATAATAATTATTTGCAGCTCAGAGTAGTGGATAATTACTGATTCCAGGGGAAGGGGCGGATAAGCACGCCGACAATTTAAAAATCGCTTAGGAAATCACAGTAAGACCACCGATACTAACCTGAGAGGCAAAAAGAGAAAGTGAGCTCCATGCAGTGACAATTTATGCCCTCAGAAGGCGGGGCTTAAGACATCACTCCAGGGAGGGGCCTATCGGCAGCTTTGACATATGAAGCTCAGTGATCTGACCTATAGCAGAGCATAATCCCAAAAGTGCATTGGTGGTCGTCTTCAACTTGAAAGGGAACACACAGCATATACAATGGAATACAAATATGTCAAAATGGTGATGTTTTATAAAACAAGATGGCCGCCACACCTACATTTTCTTCTTACATTTAAAACTGCTTTAGTTTAAAAACAGTTCACTTGATTAACCCCAAACCTGAAAACCAGCATGCCGTGTCGGTACAATTGACTTTTTCAAAAATGGCGTTTGTGCACAAGATGGCCGACTGACGCATTTTTTTTTAAAAAACTTTCAAAATCTTTTTCTGGGGAACTGGTGAAGTTGCTGATTTCCAAGCTGGCACATCGAGAACTAAACCCGCTTCTACTGGTACTGTTCTTGTGTTTGGGAGCCATAAAACTGCCTGACAGTTCTAGTTTATTATTAGGAAGATAAACGAACAGGAAACATGTGGCCTGCTGTCTGGAATTTTTTTTTCTGGTTAGTCGTGTTTGGTTTACTAAACCTTTGACAAATTAAAGTCGCACCAATCAGAGCCCTGAACCAGGGAAGCAGCTGAGAGCATGAGGGGGAGGTGGTATGTATATGAAAAATACAGGGTGTGGCAGCCTGTTTTTATTTAGGCCTGTTTACTTCAAACTGATCTATGAAGACAATTGTTATGGTCATGTCAGTGAATCGTGGCTATGGTCATGTTACTGAATCGTGGCTATGGCCATGTTATTGAATCGTGGCTATGGTCATGTTACTCAACAGTGGCTATGGTCATGTTACTGAATCACTGCTATGGTCATGTCAGTGAATCATGGCTATGGTCATGTTATTGAATCGTGGCTATGGTCATGTTAATGAATCGTGGCTATGGTCATGTTATAAAATCGTGGCTATGGTCATTTCGCTGAATCGTGGCTATGGTCATGTTACTGAATTGTGGCTATGGACATGTTATTGAATCGTGGCTATGGTCATGTTACTGAATCGTCGTTATGGTCATTTCGCTGAATGGTGGCTATGGTCATGTTACTCAATCATGGCTATGATCATGTTGCTCAACCGTGCCTAAGGTCATGTTACTGAATCGAGGCTATGGTCATGTTACTGAGTCGTGGCTATGGTCATTTTACTCAATCATGGCTTTGATCATGTTGCTCAACTGTATCTATGGTCATGTTACTGAATCGCGGTTATGGTCATTTAGCTGAATGGTGGCTGTGGTCATGTTACTCAATCATGGCTATGATCATGTTACTGAATCATTGTTATGGTCATTTCGCTGAATGGTGGCTATGGTCATGTTACTCAATCATGGCTATGATCATGTTGCTCAACCGTGGCTATGGTCATGTTACTGAATCGTTGCTATGGTCATGTTGCTGAATTGTAGCTCTGGTCATGTTACTAAATCGTGGCTATGGTCATGTTACTCAATCGTGGCTCTGGTCTTCTCAATGAATAGAGAATATGGTCATGTTACTCAATCGTGGCTATGGTCATGTTACTGAATCGAGGCTATGGTCATGTTAATGAAACCTGGCTATGGTCATGTTACTCAACCGTGGCTATGGTCATGTTACTCAATCGTGGCTATAGTCATGTTACTGAATCGCTGCTATGGTCATGTCAGTGAATCGTGGCTATAGTCATGTCTCTGAATCGTGGCTATGGTCATGTCGCTGAATCGTGACTATGGTCATGTTACTGAATCGTGGCTATGGTCATGTTACTCAATCGTGGCTATGGTCATGTTACTGAATCAAGGCTATGGTCATGTTACTGAAACCTGGCTATGGTCATGTTACTCAACCGTGGCTATGGTAATGTTACTCATCCGTGGCTATGGTCATGTCAGTGAATCGTGGCTATGGTCATGTCAGTGAATCGTGGCTATGTCACTGAATGGTGGCTATGGTCATTTTACAGTATTGTGGCTATGGTCATGTTATTGAATCGTTCTATAATCATGTTACTCATCCCTGGCCATGGTCATTTTACTGAATCGCAGCTATGGTCATGTTACTCAACCGTGGCTATGGGTCATGTTACTGAATCGTGGCTATGGTCATGTTATTGATTTGTGGCTATGGTCATGTTAATCAACCGTGGCTATGGTCATGTTACTGAATCGTGTCTATAATCATGTTGCTCAATCGTGGCTATGGTCTTGTTACTCAATCGTACCTATGGTCATATTACTGAATCGTGGCTATGGTCATGTCACTGAATCGTGGCTATGGTCATTTCGCTGAATCGTGGCTATGGTCATGTTACTGAATTTTGGCTATGGTCATGTTACTGAATCGAGGCTATGGTCATGTTACTGAATCGTGGTTATGGTCATTTCGCTGAATGGTGGCTATGGTCATGTTACTCTATCATGGCTATGATCATGTTGCTCAACTGTGGCTATGGTCATGTTACTGAGTCGTGGCTATATTCATGTTAATCAATCATGGCTATGATCATGTTGCTCAACCGTGGCTATGGTCATGTTACTAAATCATGGCTATGGTCATATTACTCAATCGTGGCTATGGTCATGTTGCTCAACCGTGGCTATGGTCATGTTACTCAATCGTGGCTATAGTCATGTTACTGAATCGCTGCTATGGTCATGTCAGTGAATCGTGGCTATGGTCATGTCTCTGAATCGTGACTATGGTCATGTTACTGAATCGTGTCTATAGTCATGTTTCTCAGTCGTGGCTATGGTCATGTTACTAAATTGTGGCTATGGTCATGTCAATGAATAGAGCCTATGGTCATGTTACTCAACCGTGGCTATGGTCACGTTACTGAATCACGGCTATAGTCATGTTACTCAATCGTGGCTATAGTCATGTTTCTGAATCACTGCTATAGTCATGTCAGTGAATCGTGGCTATAGTCATGTCTCTGAATCATGGCTATGGTCATGTTGCTCAATCGTGGCTATGATCATGTTACTAAATCGAGCCTATGGTCATGTTACTGAAACCTGGCTATGGTCATGTTACTAAACCGTGGCTATGGTCATGTTACTCATCCGTGGCTATGGTCATGTCAGTGAATCGTGGCTATGGTCATGTCAGTGAATCGTGCCTAAGGTTATGTTACTGAATGGTGGCTATGGTCATTTTACTGTATTGTGGCTATGGTCATGTTATTGAATCGTTCTATAGTCATGATACTCATCCCTGGCCATGGTCATGTTACTGAATCGCAGCTATGGTCATGTTATTCAACCCTGGCTATGGTCATGTTACTGAATCGTGGCTATGGTCATGTTATTGATTTGTGGCTATGGTCATGTTACTCAACCGTGGCTATGGTCATGTTACTGAATCGCGGCTATGGTCATGTTTCTCAATCTTGAATATGGTCATATTACTGAATCGTGGATATGGTCATGTCGGTGAATCATGGCTATGGTCATGTCACTGAACGGTGGCTATGGTCATGTTACTGAATCGAGGCTATGGTCATGTTACTGGATCGTGGTTATGGTCATTTCGATGAATGGTGGCTATGGTCATGTTACTCAATCATGGCTATGATCATGTTGCTCAACCGTGGCTATGGTCATGTTACTGAATCGAGGCTATGATCATGTTGCTCAACCGTGGCTATGTTGATGTTACTGAATCGTGGCTATGGTCATGTTGCTGAATCGTGGCTCTGGTCATGTTACTAAATCGTGGCTATGATCATGTTACTCAATCGTGGCTATGGTCATGTTGCTCAACCATGGATATGGTCATGTTACTCAACCGTGGCTATGGTCATATTACTGAATCGTGGCTATGGTCATGTCGCTGAATCGTGACTATGGTCATGTTACTGAATCGTGTCTATAATCATGTTGCTCAATCGTGGCTATGGTCATGTCACTCAATCGTGGCTATGGTCATATTACTGAATCGTGGATATAGTCATGTCAGTGAATCGTTGCTATGGTCATGTCACTGAATCGTGGCTATGGTCATTTTGCTGATTCGTGGCTATGGTCATGTTACTGAATTGTGGCTATGGACATGTTATTGAATTCTGGCTATGGTCATGTTACTGAATCGAGGCTATGGTCATGTTACTGAATCGTGGTTATGATCATTTTGCTGAATGGTGGCTATGGTCATGTTACTCAATCATGTCTATGATCATGTTACTTAATCGTGGTTATAGTCATTTCGCTGAATGGTGGCTATGGTCATGTTACTCAATCATGGCTATGATCATGTTACTCAACCGTGGCTATGGTCATGTTACTCAATCGTGGCTATGGTCATGTTACTGAATCGCTGCTATGGTCATGTCAGTGAATCGTGGCTATGGTCATGTCTCTGAATCGTGGCTATGGTCATGTCGCTGAATCGTAACTATGGTCATGTTACTGAATCGTGGCTATGGTCATGTTACTGAAACCTGGCTATGGTCATGTTACTCAACCGTGGCTATGGTCATGTTACTCATCCAAGGCTATGGTCATGTCAGTGAATCGTGGCTATGGTCATGTCAGTGAATCGTGGCTAAGGTTATGTCACTGAATGGTGGCTATGGTCATTTTACAGTATTGTGGCTATGGTCATGTTATTGAATCGTTCTATAGTCATATTACTCATCCCTGGCCATGGTCATTTTACTGAATCGCAGCTATGGTCATGTTACTCAACCGTGTCTATGGGTCATGTTACTGAATCGTGGCTATGGTCATGTTATTTATTTGTTGCTATCGTCATGTTACTCAACCGTGGCTATGGTCATGTCAGTGAATCGTGGCTATGGTCATGTTACTGAATCGGTGGCTATGGTCATGTTACTGAATCATGGCTATGGTCATGTTACTGAAACGTGGCTATGGTCATGTTACTCAACCGTGGCTATGGTCATGTTACTGAATCGTGGCTATGGTCATGTTACTGAATCGTGGCTATGGTCATGTTACTCAATCGTGGCTATGGTCATGTTACTGAATCGTGGCTATGGTCATGTTAGTGAATCGTGGCTATGGTCATGTCATTGAATCGTGGCTATGGTCATGTTACTGAATCGTGGCTATGGTCATGTTATTGAATTGTGGCTATGGTCATGTTACTGAATCGTGGCTATGGTCATGTTACTCAATCGTGGCTATGGTCATGTTACTGAATCGTGGCTATGGTCATGTTACTGAATCGTGGCTATGGTCATGTTACTGAATCGTGGCTATGGTCATGTTACTGAATCGTGGCTATGGTCATGTTACTGAATCTTGGCTATGGTCATGTTACTCAATCGTGGCTATGGTCATGTTACTGAATCGTGGCTATGGTCATGTTACTGAATCGTGGCTATGGTCATGTTACTCAATCGTGGCTATGGTCATGTTACTGAATCGTGGCTATGGTCATGTTACTGAATCGTGGCTATGGTCATGTTACTGAAACCTGGCTATGGTCATGTTACTCAATCGTGGCTATGGTCATGTTACTGAATCGTGGCTATGGTCATGTTACTGAATCGTGGCTATGGTCATGTTACTGTCAATCGTGGCTATGGTCATGTCTACTGAATCGTGGCTATGGTCATGTTACTGAATCGTGGCTATGGTCATGTTACTGAATCGTGGCTATGGTCATGTTTACTCAATCATGGCTATGGTCATGTTACTGAATCGAGGCTATGGTCATGTTACTGAAACCGTGGCTATGGTCATGTTACTCAACCGTGGCTATGGTCATGTTACTGCATCCGTGGCTATGGTCATGTCTACTGAATAGTGGCTATGGTCATGTTACTGAATCGTGGCTATGGTCATGTTACTGAATGGTGGCTATGGTCATGTTACTGAATCGTGGCTATGGTCATGTTACTGAATCGTGGCTATGGTCATGTTACTGCATCCATGGCTATGGTCATGTTACTGAATCGTGGCTATGGTCATGTTACTGAATCGTGGCTATGGTCATGTTACTGAATCATGGCTATGGTCATGTTACTGAATCATGGCTATGGTCATGTTACTGAATCGTGGCTATGGTCATGTTACTGAATCGTGGCTATGGTCATGTTACTGAATCATGGCTATGGTCATGTTACTCAATCATGGCTATGGTCATGTTGCTCAACCGTGGCTATGGTCATGTTACTGAATCGTGGCTATGGTCATGTTGCTGAATCGTGGCTATGGTCATGTTACTGAATCGTGGCTATGGTCATGTTACTCAATCGTGGCTATGGTCATGTTACTGAATCGTGGCTATGGTCATGTTACTCAATCGTGGCTATGGTCATGTTACTGAATCGTGGCTATGGTCATGTTACTGAATCGTGGCTATGGTCATGTTACTGAATCGGTGGCTATGGTCATGTTACTGAATCGTGGCTATGGTCATGTTACTGAAACGTGGCTATGGTCATGTTACTCAACCGTGGCTATGGTCATGTTACTCAATCGTGGCTATGGTCATGTTACTGAATCGTGGCTATGGTCATGTTGCTGAATCGGTGGCTATGGTCATGTTACTGAATCGTGGCTATGGTCATGTTACTGAATCGTGGCTATGGTCATGTTACTGAATCGTGGCTATGGTCATGTTACTGAATCGTGGCTATGGTCATGTTACTGAATCGTGGCTATGGTCATGTTACTGAATCGTGGCTATGGTCATGTTACTGAATCGTGGCTATGGTCATGTTACTGAATCGTGGCTATGGTCATGTTACTGAATCGTGGCTATGGTCATGTTTGTAAATCAGTGGCTATGGTCATGTTACTGAATCGTGGCTATGGTCATGTTACTGAATCGTGGCTATGGTCATGTTACTGAATCGTGGCTATGGTCATGTTACTCAATCGTGGCTATGGTCATGTTACTGAATCGTGGCTATGGTCATGTTACTGAATCGTGGCTATGGTCATGTTACTCAATCGTGGCTATGGTCATGTTACTGAAACATGGCTATGGTCATGTTACTCAACTGTGGGTATGGTCATGTTACTGAATTGTGGCTATGGTCATGTTACTGATACCGTGGCTATAGTCATGTTACTCAATCATGGCTATGGTCATGTTACTGAATCGTGGCTATGGTCATGTTACTGTCAACCGTGGCTATGGTCATGTCAGTGAATCATGGCTATGGTCATATTACTGAATCGTGGCTATGGTAATGTTACTCAACTGTGGCTATGGTCATGTTACTGAATCGTGGCTATGGTCATGTTACTGAATCGTGGCTATGGTCATGTTACTGAAATCGTGGCTATGGTCATGTTACTGAATCGTGGCTATGGTCATGTTACTGAAATCGTGGCTATGGTCATGTTAATGAATCGTGGCTATGGTCATGTTACTGAAATCGTGGCTATGGTCATGTTACTGAATCGTGGCTATGGTCATGTTACTGAATCGTGGCTATGGTCATGTTACTGAATCGTGGCTATGGTCATGTTACTGAATCGTGGCTATGGTCATGTTACTGAATCGTGGCTATGGTCATGTTACTGAATCGTGGCTATGGTCATGTTACTGAATCGTGGCTATGGTCATGTTACTGAATCGTGGCTATGGTCATGTTACTGAATCGTGGCTATGGTCATGTTACTGAATCGTGGCTATGGTCATGTTACTGAATCGTGGCTATGGTCATGTTACTGAATCGTGGCTATGGTCATGTTACTGAATCGTGGCTATGGTCATGTTACTGAATCGTGGCTATGGTCATGTTACTGAATCGTGGCTATGGTCATGTTACTGAATCGTGGCTATGGTCATGTTACTGAATCGTGGCTATGGTCATGTTACTGAATCGTGGCTATGGTCATGTTACTGAATCGTGGCTATGGTCATGTTACTGAATCGTGGCTATGGTCATGTTACTGAATCGTGGCTATGGTCATGTTACTGAATCGTGGCTATGGTCATGTTACTGAATCGTGGCTATGGTCATGTTACTGAATCGTGGCTATGGTCATGTTACTGAATCGTGGCTATGGTCATGTTACTGAATCGTGGCTATGGTCATGTTACTGAATCGTGGCTATGGTCATGTTACTCAATCGTGGCTATGGTCATGTTACTGAATCGTGGCTATGGTCATGTTACTGAATCGTGGCTATGGTCATGTTACTGAATCGTGGCTATGGTCATGTTACTGAATCGTGGCTATGGTCATGTTACTGAATCGTGGCTATGGTCATGTTACTGAATCGTGGCTATGGTCATGTTACTGAATCGTGGCTATGGTCATGTTACTGAATCGTGGCTATGGTCATGTTACTGAATCGTGGCTATGGTCATGTTACTGAATCGTGGCTATGGTCATGTTACTGAATCGTGGCTATGGTCATGTTACTGAATCGTGGCTATGGTCATGTTACTGAATCGTGGCTATGGTCATGTTACTGAATCGTGGCTATGGTCATGTTACTGAATCGTGGCTATGGTCATGTTACTGAATCGTGGCTATGGTCATGTTACTGAATCGTGGCTATGGTCATGTTACTGAATCGTGGCTATGGTCATGTTACTGAATCGTGGCTATGGTCATGTTACTGAATCGTGGCTATGGTCATGTTACTGAATCGTGGCTATGGTCATGTTACTGAATCGTGGCTATGGTCATGTTACTGAATCGTGGCTATGGTCATGTTACTGAATCGTGGCTATGGTCATGTTACTGAATCGTGGCTATGGTCATGTTACTGAATCGTGGCTATGGTCATGTTACTGAATCGTGGCTATGGTCATGTTACTGAATCGTGGCTATGGTCATGTTACTGAATCGTGGCTATGGTCATGTTACTGAATCGTGGCTATGGTCATGTTACTGAATCGTGGCTATGGTCATGTTACTGAATCGTGGCTATGGTCATGTTACTGAATCGTGGCTATGGTCATGTTACTGAATCGTGGCTATGGTCATGTTACTGAATCGTGGCTATGGTCATGTTACTGAATCGTGGCTATGGTCATGTTACTGAATCGTGGCTATGGTCATGTTACTGAATCGTGGCTATGGTCATGTTACTGAATCGTGGCTATGGTCATGTTACTGAATCGTGGCTATGGTCATGTTACTGAATCGTGGCTATGGTCATGTTACTGAATCGTGGCTATGGTCATGTTACTGAATCGTGGCTATGGTCATGTTACTGAATCGTGGCTATGGTCATGTTACTGAATCGTGGCTATGGTCATGTTACTGAATCGTGGCTATGGTCATGTTACTGAATCGTGGCTATGGTCATGTTACTGAATCGTGGCTATGGTCATGTTACTGAATCGTGGCTATGGTCATGTTACTGAATCGTGGCTATGGTCATGTTACTGAATCGTGGCTATGGTCATGTTACTGAATCGTGGCTATGGTCATGTTACTGAATCGTGGCTATGGTCATGTTACTGAATCGTGGCTATGGTCATGTTACTGAATCGTGGCTATGGTCATGTTACTGAATCGTGGCTATGGTCATGTTACTGAATCGTGGCTATGGTCATGTTACTGAATCGTGGCTATGGTCATGTTACTGAATCGTGGCTATGGTCATGTTACTGAATCGTGGCTATGGTCATGTTACTGAATCGTGGCTATGGTCATGTTACTGAATCGTGGCTATGGTCATGTTACTGAATCGTGGCTATGGTCATGTTACTGAATCGTGGCTATGGTCATGTTACTGAATCGTGGCTATGGTCATGTTACTGAATCGTGGCTATGGTCATGTTACTGAATCGTGGCTATGGTCATGTTACTGAATCGTGGCTATGGTCATGTTACTGAATCGTGGCTATGGTCATGTTACTGAATCGTGGCTATGGTCATGTTACTGAATCGTGGCTATGGTCATGTTACTGAATCGTGGCTATGGTCATGTTACTGAATCGTGGCTATGGTCATGTTACTGAATCGTGGCTATGGTCATGTTACTGAATCGTGGCTATGGTCATGTTACTGAATCGTGGCTATGGTCATGTTACTGAATCGTGGCTATGGTCATGTTACTGAATCGTGGCTATGGTCATGTTACTGAATCGTGGCTATGGTCATGTTACTGAATCGTGGCTATGGTCATGTTACTGAATCGTGGCTATGGTCATGTTACTGAATCGTGGCTATGGTCATGTTACTGAATCGTGGCTATGGTCATGTTACTGAATCGTGGCTATGGTCATGTTACTGAATCGTGGCTATGGTCATGTTACTGAATCGTGGCTATGGTCATGTTACTGAATCGTGGCTATGGTCATGTTACTGAATCGTGGCTATGGTCATGTTACTGAATCGTGGCTATGGTCATGTTACTGAATCGTGGCTATGGTCATGTTACTGAATCGTGGCTATGGTCATGTTACTGAATCGTGGCTATGGTCATGTTACTGAATCGTGGCTATGGTCATGTTACTGAATCGTGGCTATGGTCATGTTACTGAATCGTGGCTATGGTCATGTTACTGAATCGTGGCTATGGTCATGTTACTGAATCGTGGCTATGGTCATGTTACTGAATCGTGGCTATGGTCATGTTACTGAATCGTGGCTATGGTCATGTTACTGAATCGTGGCTATGGTCATGTTACTGAATCGTGGCTATGGTCATGTTACTGAATCGTGGCTATGGTCATGTTACTGAATCGTGGCTATGGTCATGTTACTGAATCGTGGCTATGGTCATGTTACTGAATCGTGGCTATGGTCATGTTACTGAATCGTGGCTATGGTCATGTTACTGAATCGTGGCTATGGTCATGTTACTGAATCGTGGCTATGGTCATGTTACTGAATCGTGGCTATGGTCATGTTACTGAATCGTGGCTATGGTCATGTTACTGAATCGTGGCTATGGTCATGTTACTGAATCGTGGCTATGGTCATGTTACTGAATCGTGGCTATGGTCATGTTACTGAATCGTGGCTATGGTCATGTTACTGAATCGTGGCTATGGTCATGTTACTGAATCGTGGCTATGGTCATGTTACTGAATCGTGGCTATGGTCATGTTACTGAATCGTGGCTATGGTCATGTTACTGAATCGTGGCTATGGTCATGTTACTGAATCGTGGCTATGGTCATGTTACTGAATCGTGGCTATGGTCATGTTACTGAATCGTGGCTATGGTCATGTTACTGAATCGTGGCTATGGTCATGTTACTGAATCGTGGCTATGGTCATGTTACTGAATCGTGGCTATGGTCATGTTACTGAATCGTGGCTATGGTCATGTTACTGAATCGTGGCTATGGTCATGTTACTGAATCGTGGCTATGGTCATGTTACTGAATCGTGGCTATGGTCATGTTACTGAATCGTGGCTATGGTCATGTTACTGAATCGTGGCTATGGTCATGTTACTGAATCGTGGCTATGGTCATGTTACTGAATCGTGGCTATGGTCATGTTACTGAATCGTGGCTATGGTCATGTTACTGAATCGTGGCTATGGTCATGTTACTGAATCGTGGCTATGGTCATGTTACTGAATCGTGGCTATGGTCATGTTACTGAATCGTGGCTATGGTCATGTTACTGAATCGTGGCTATGGTCATGTTACTGAATCGTGGCTATGGTCATGTTACTGAATCGTGGCTATGGTCATGTTACTGAATCGTGGCTATGGTCATGTTACTGAATCGTGGCTATGGTCATGTTACTGAATCGTGGCTATGGTCATGTTACTGAATCGTGGCTATGGTCATGTTACTGAATCGTGGCTATGGTCATGTTACTGAATCGTGGCTATGGTCATGTTACTGAATCGTGGCTATGGTCATGTTACTGAATCGTGGCTATGGTCATGTTACTGAATCGTGGCTATGGTCATGTTACTGAATCGTGGCTATGGTCATGTTACTGAATCGTGGCTATGGTCATGTTACTGAATCGTGGCTATGGTCATGTTACTGAATCGTGGCTATGGTCATGTTACTGAATCGTGGCTATGGTCATGTTACTGAATCGTGGCTATGGTCATGTTACTGAATCGTGGCTATGGTCATGTTACTGAATCGTGGCTATGGTCATGTTACTGAATCGTGGCTATGGTCATGTTACTGAATCGTGGCTATGGTCATGTTACTGAATCGTGGCTATGGTCATGTTACTGAATCGTGGCTATGGTCATGTTACTGAATCGTGGCTATGGTCATGTTACTGAATCGTGGCTATGGTCATGTTACTGAATCGTGGCTATGGTCATGTTACTGAATCGTGGCTATGGTCATGTTACTGAATCGTGGCTATGGTCATGTTACTGAATCGTGGCTATGGTCATGTTACTGAATCGTGGCTATGGTCATGTTACTGAATCGTGGCTATGGTCATGTTACTGAATCGTGGCTATGGTCATGTTACTGAATCGTGGCTATGGTCATGTTACTGAATCGTGGCTATGGTCATGTTACTGAATCGTGGCTATGGTCATGTTACTGAATCGTGGCTATGGTCATGTTACTGAATCGTGGCTATGGTCATGTTACTGAATCGTGGCTATGGTCATGTTACTGAATCGTGGCTATGGTCATGTTACTGAATCGTGGCTATGGTCATGTTACTGAATCGTGGCTATGGTCATGTTACTGAATCGTGGCTATGGTCATGTTACTGAATCGTGGCTATGGTCATGTTACTGAATCGTGGCTATGGTCATGTTACTGAATCGTGGCTATGGTCATGTTACTGAATCGTGGCTATGGTCATGTTACTGAATCGTGGCTATGGTCATGTTACTGAATCGTGGCTATGGTCATGTTACTGAATCGTGGCTATGGTCATGTTACTGAATCGTGGCTATGGTCATGTTACTGAATCGTGGCTATGGTCATGTTACTGAATCGTGGCTATGGTCATGTTACTGAATCGTGGCTATGGTCATGTTACTGAATCGTGGCTATGGTCATGTTACTGAATCGTGGCTATGGTCATGTTACTGAATCGTGGCTATGGTCATGTTACTGAATCGTGGCTATGGTCATGTTACTGAATCGTGGCTATGGTCATGTTACTGAATCGTGGCTATGGTCATGTTACTGAATCGTGGCTATGGTCATGTTACTGAATCGTGGCTATGGTCATGTTACTGAATCGTGGCTATGGTCATGTTACTGAATCGTGGCTATGGTCATGTTACTGAATCGTGGCTATGGTCATGTTACTGAATCGTGGCTATGGTCATGTTACTGAATCGTGGCTATGGTCATGTTACTGAATCGTGGCTATGGTCATGTTACTGAATCGTGGCTATGGTCATGTTACTGAATCGTGGCTATGGTCATGTTACTGAATCGTGGCTATGGTCATGTTACTGAATCGTGGCTATGGTCATGTTACTGAATCGTGGCTATGGTCATGTTACTGAATCGTGGCTATGGTCATGTTACTGAATCGTGGCTATGGTCATGTTACTGAATCGTGGCTATGGTCATGTTACTGAATCGTGGCTATGGTCATGTTACTGAATCGTGGCTATGGTCATGTTACTGAATCGTGGCTATGGTCATGTTACTGAATCGTGGCTATGGTCATGTTACTGAATCGTGGCTATGGTCATGTTACTGAATCGTGGCTATGGTCATGTTACTGAATCGTGGCTATGGTCATGTTACTGAATCGTGGCTATGGTCATGTTAGTGAATCGTGGCTATGGTCATGTTACTGAATCGTGGCTATGGTCATGTTACTGAATCGTGGCTATGGTCATGTTACTGAATCGTGGCTATGGTCATGTTACTGAAATCGTGGCTATGGTCATGTTACTGAATCGTGGCTATGGTCATGTTACTGAAAATCGTGGCTATGGTCATGTTACTGAATCGTGGCTATGGTCATGTCACTGAATCGTGGCTATGGTCATGTTACTGAATGAATCGTGGCTATGGTCATGTTACTGAATCGTGGCTATGGTCATGTTACTGAATCGTGGCTATGGTCATGTTACTCAACAGTAGCTATGGTCATGTTACTGAATCGCGGCTATTGTCATGTTTCTGAATCGTGGCTATGGTCATGTTGCTGAATCGTGGCTATGGTCATGTTACTGAATCGTGGCTATGGTCATGTTACTGAATCGTGGCTATGGTCATGTTACTGAATCGTGGCTATGGTCATGTTACTGAATCGTGGCTATGGTCATGTTACTGAATCGTGGCTATGGTCATGTTACTGAATCGTGGCTATGGTCATGTTACTGAATCGTGGCTATGGTCATGTTACTGAATCGTGGCTATGGTCATGTTACTGAATCGTGGCTATGGTCATGTTACTGAATCGTGGCTATGGTCATGTTACTGAATCGTGGCTATGGTCATGTTACTGAATCGTGGCTATGGTCATGTTACTGAATCGTGGCTATGGTCATGTTACTGAATCGTGGCTATGGTCATGTTACTGAATCGTGGCTATGGTCATGTTACTGAATCGTGGCTATGGTCATGTTACTGAATCGTGGCTATGGTCATGTTACTGAATCGTGGCTATGGTCATGTTACTGAATCGTGGCTATGGTCATGTTACTGAATCGTGGCTATGGTCATGTTACTGAATCGTGGCTATGGTCATGTTACTGAATCGTGGCTATGGTCATGTTACTGAATCGTGGCTATGGTCATGTTACTGAATCGTGGCTATGGTCATGTTACTGAATCGTGGCTATGGTCATGTTACTGAATCGTGGCTATGGTCATGTTACTGAATCGTGGCTATGGTCATGTTACTGAATCGTGGCTATGGTCATGTTACTGAATCGTGGCTATGGTCATGTTACTGAATCGTGGCTATGGTCATGTTACTGAATCGTGGCTATGGTCATGTTACTGAATCGTGGCTATGGTCATGTTACTGAATCGTGGCTATGGTCATGTTACTGAATCGTGGCTATGGTCATGTTACTGAATCGTGGCTATGGTCATGTTACTGAATCGTGGCTATGGTCATGTTACTGAATCGTGGCTATGGTCATGTTACTGAATCGTGGCTATGGTCATGTTACTGAATCGTGGCTATGGTCATGTTACTGAATCGTGGCTATGGTCATGTTACTGAATCGTGGCTATGGTCATGTTACTGAATCGTGGCTATGGTCATGTTACTGAATCGTGGCTATGGTCATGTTACTGAATCGTGGCTATGGTCATGTTACTGAATCGTGGCTATGGTCATGTTACTGAATCGTGGCTATGGTCATGTTACTGAATCGTGGCTATGGTCATGTTACTGAATCGTGGCTATGGTCATGTTACTGAATCGTGGCTATGGTCATGTTACTGAATCGTGGCTATGGTCATGTTACTGAATCGTGGCTATGGTCATGTTACTGAATCGTGGCTATGGTCATGTTACTGAATCGTGGCTATGGTCATGTTACTGAATCGTGGCTATGGTCATGTTACTGAATCGTGGCTATGGTCATGTTACTGAATCGTGGCTATGGTCATGTTACTGAATCGTGGCTATGGTCATGTTACTGAATCGTGGCTATGGTCATGTTACTGAATCGTGGCTATGGTCATGTTACTGAATCGTGGCTATGGTCATGTTACTGAATCGTGGCTATGGTCATGTTACTGAATCGTGGCTATGGTCATGTTACTGAATCGTGGCTATGGTCATGTTACTGAATCGTGGCTATGGTCATGTTACTGAATCGTGGCTATGGTCATGTTACTGAATCGTGGCTATGGTCATGTTACTGAATCGTGGCTATGGTCATGTTACTGAATCGTGGCTATGGTCATGTTACTGAATCGTGGCTATGGTCATGTTACTGAATCGTGGCTATGGTCATGTTACTGAATCGTGGCTATGGTCATGTTACTGAATCGTGGCTATGGTCATGTTACTGAATCGTGGCTATGGTCATGTTACTGAATCGTGGCTATGGTCATGTTACTGAATCGTGGCTATGGTCATGTTACTGAATCGTGGCTATGGTCATGTTACTGAATCGTGGCTATGGTCATGTTACTGAATCGTGGCTATGGTCATGTTACTGAATCGTGGCTATGGTCATGTTACTGAATCGTGGCTATGGTCATGTTACTGAATCGTGGCTATGGTCATGTTACTGAATCGTGGCTATGGTCATGTTACTGAATCGTGGCTATGGTCATGTTACTGAATCGTGGCTATGGTCATGTTACTGAATCGTGGCTATGGTCATGTTACTGAATCGTGGCTATGGTCATGTTACTGAATCGTGGCTATGGTCATGTTACTGAATCGTGGCTATGGTCATGTTACTGAATCGTGGCTATGGTCATGTTACTGAATCGTGGCTATGGTCATGTTACTGAATCGTGGCTATGGTCATGTTACTGAATCGTGGCTATGGTCATGTTACTGAATCGTGGCTATGGTCATGTTACTGAATCGTGGCTATGGTCATGTTACTGAATCGTGGCTATGGTCATGTTACTGAATCGTGGCTATGGTCATGTTACTGAATCGTGGCTATGGTCATGTTACTGAATCGTGGCTATGGTCATGTTACTGAATCGTGGCTATGGTCATGTTACTGAATCGTGGCTATGGTCATGTTACTGAATCGTGGCTATGGTCATGTTACTGAATCGTGGCTATGGTCATGTTACTGAATCGTGGCTATGGTCATGTTACTGAATCGTGGCTATGGTCATGTTACTGAATCGTGGCTATGGTCATGTTACTGAATCGTGGCTATGGTCATGTTACTGAATCGTGGCTATGGTCATGTTACTGAATCGTGGCTATGGTCATGTTACTGAATCGTGGCTATGGTCATGTTACTGAATCGTGGCTATGGTCATGTTACTGAATCGTGGCTATGGTCATGTTACTGAATCGTGGCTATGGTCATGTTACTGAATCGTGGCTATGGTCATGTTACTGAATCGTGGCTATGGTCATGTTACTGAATCGTGGCTATGGTCATGTTACTGAATCGTGGCTATGGTCATGTTACTGAATCGTGGCTATGGTCATGTTACTGAATCGTGGCTATGGTCATGTTACTGAATCGTGGCTATGGTCATGTTACTGAATCGTGGCTATGGTCATGTTACTGAATCGTGGCTATGGTCATGTTACTGAATCGTGGCTATGGTCATGTTACTGAATCGTGGCTATGGTCATGTTACTGAATCGTGGCTATGGTCATGTTACTGAATCGTGGCTATGGTCATGTTACTGAATCGTGGCTATGGTCATGTTACTGAATCGTGGCTATGGTCATGTTACTGAATCGTGGCTATGGTCATGTTACTGAATCGTGGCTATGGTCATGTTACTGAATCGTGGCTATGGTCATGTTACTGAATCGTGGCTATGGTCATGTTACTGAATCGTGGCTATGGTCATGTTACTGAATCGTGGCTATGGTCATGTTACTGAATCGTGGCTATGGTCATGTTACTGAATCGTGGCTATGGTCATGTTACTGAATCGTGGCTATGGTCATGTTACTGAATCGTGGCTATGGTCATGTTACTGAATCGTGGCTATGGTCATGTTACTGAATCGTGGCTATGGTCATGTTACTGAATCGTGGCTATGGTCATGTTACTGAATCGTGGCTATGGTCATGTTACTGAATCGTGGCTATGGTCATGTTACTGAATCGTGGCTATGGTCATGTTACTGAATCGTGGCTATGGTCATGTTACTGAATCGTGGCTATGGTCATGTTACTGAATCGTGGCTATGGTCATGTTACTGAATCGTGGCTATGGTCATGTTACTGAATCGTGGCTATGGTCATGTTACTGAATCGTGGCTATGGTCATGTTACTGAATCGTGGCTATGGTCATGTTACTGAATCGTGGCTATGGTCATGTTACTGAATCGTGGCTATGGTCATGTTACTGAATCGTGGCTATGGTCATGTTACTGAATCGTGGCTATGGTCATGTTACTGAATCGTGGCTATGGTCATGTTACTGAATCGTGGCTATGGTCATGTTACTGAATCGTGGCTATGGTCATGTTACTGAATCGTGGCTATGGTCATGTTACTGAATCGTGGCTATGGTCATGTTACTGAATCGTGGCTATGGTCATGTTACTGAATCGTGGCTATGGTCATGTTACTGAATCGTGGCTATGGTCATGTTACTGAATCGTGGCTATGGTCATGTTACTGAATCGTGGCTATGGTCATGTTACTGAATCGTGGCTATGGTCATGTTACTGAATCGTGGCTATGGTCATGTTACTGAATCGTGGCTATGGTCATGTTACTGAATCGTGGCTATGGTCATGTTACTGAATCGTGGCTATGGTCATGTTACTGAATCGTGGCTATGGTCATGTTACTGAATCGTGGCTATGGTCATGTTACTGAATCGTGGCTATGGTCATGTTACTGAATCGTGGCTATGGTCATGTTACTGAATCGTGGCTATGGTCATGTTACTGAATCGTGGCTATGGTCATGTTACTGAATCGTGGCTATGGTCATGTTACTGAATCGTGGCTATGGTCATGTTACTGAATCGTGGCTATGGTCATGTTACTGAATCGTGGCTATGGTCATGTTACTGAATCGTGGCTATGGTCATGTTACTGAATCGTGGCTATGGTCATGTTACTGAATCGTGGCTATGGTCATGTTACTGAATCGTGGCTATGGTCATGTTACTGAATCGTGGCTATGGTCATGTTACTGAATCGTGGCTATGGTCATGTTACTGAATCGTGGCTATGGTCATGTTACTGAATCGTGGCTATGGTCATGTTACTGAATCGTGGCTATGGTCATGTTACTGAATCGTGGCTATGGTCATGTTACTGAATCGTGGCTATGGTCATGTTACTGAATCGTGGCTATGGTCATGTTACTGAATCGTGGCTATGGTCATGTTACTGAATCGTGGCTATGGTCATGTTACTGAATCGTGGCTATGGTCATGTTACTGAATCGTGGCTATGGTCATGTTACTGAATCGTGGCTATGGTCATGTTACTGAATCGTGGCTATGGTCATGTTACTGAATCGTGGCTATGGTCATGTTACTGAATCGTGGCTATGGTCATGTTACTGAATCGTGGCTATGGTCATGTTACTGAATCGTGGCTATGGTCATGTTACTGAATCGTGGCTATGGTCATGTTACTGAATCGTGGCTATGGTCATGTTACTGAATCGTGGCTATGGTCATGTTACTGAATCGTGGCTATGGTCATGTTACTGAATCGTGGCTATGGTCATGTTACTGAATCGTGGCTATGGTCATGTTACTGAATCGTGGCTATGGTCATGTTACTGAATCGTGGCTATGGTCATGTTACTGAATCGTGGCTATGGTCATGTTACTGAATCGTGGCTATGGTCATGTTACTGAATCGTGGCTATGGTCATGTTACTGAATCGTGGCTATGGTCATGTTACTGAATCGTGGCTATGGTCATGTTACTGAATCGTGGCTATGGTCATGTTACTGAATCGTGGCTATGGTCATGTTACTGAATCGTGGCTATGGTCATGTTACTGAATCGTGGCTATGGTCATGTTACTGAATCGTGGCTATGGTCATGTTACTGAATCGTGGCTATGGTCATGTTACTGAATCGTGGCTATGGTCATGTTACTGAATCGTGGCTATGGTCATGTTACTGAATCGTGGCTATGGTCATGTTACTGAATCGTGGCTATGGTCATGTTACTGAATCGTGGCTATGGTCATGTTACTGAATCGTGGCTATGGTCATGTTACTGAATCGTGGCTATGGTCATGTTACTGAATCGTGGCTATGGTCATGTTACTGAATCGTGGCTATGGTCATGTTACTGAATCGTGGCTATGGTCATGTTACTGAATCGTGGCTATGGTCATGTTACTGAATCGTGGCTATGGTCATGTTACTGAATCGTGGCTATGGTCATGTTACTGAATCGTGGCTATGGTCATGTTACTGAATCGTGGCTATGGTCATGTTACTGAATCGTGGCTATGGTCATGTTACTGAATCGTGGCTATGGTCATGTTACTGAATCGTGGCTATGGTCATGTTACTGAATCGTGGCTATGGTCATGTTACTGAATCGTGGCTATGGTCATGTTACTGAATCGTGGCTATGGTCATGTTACTGAATCGTGGCTATGGTCATGTTACTGAATCGTGGCTATGGTCATGTTACTGAATCGTGGCTATGGTCATGTTACTGAATCGTGGCTATGGTCATGTTACTGAATCGTGGCTATGGTCATGTTACTGAATCGTGGCTATGGTCATGTTACTGAATCGTGGCTATGGTCATGTTACTGAATCGTGGCTATGGTCATGTTACTGAATCGTGGCTATGGTCATGTTACTGAATCGTGGCTATGGTCATGTTACTGAATCGTGGCTATGGTCATGTTACTGAATCGTGGCTATGGTCATGTTACTGAATCGTGGCTATGGTCATGTTACTGAATCGTGGCTATGGTCATGTTACTGAATCGTGGCTATGGTCATGTTACTGAATCGTGGCTATGGTCATGTTACTGAATCGTGGCTATGGTCATGTTACTGAATCGTGGCTATGGTCATGTTACTGAATCGTGGCTATGGTCATGTTACTGAATCGTGGCTATGGTCATGTTACTGAATCGTGGCTATGGTCATGTTACTGAATCGTGGCTATGGTCATGTTACTGAATCGTGGCTATGGTCATGTTACTGAATCGTGGCTATGGTCATGTTACTGAATCGTGGCTATGGTCATGTTACTGAATCGTGGCTATGGTCATGTTACTGAATCGTGGCTATGGTCATGTTACTGAATCGTGGCTATGGTCATGTTACTGAATCGTGGCTATGGTCATGTTACTGAATCGTGGCTATGGTCATGTTACTGAATCGTGGCTATGGTCATGTTACTGAATCGTGGCTATGGTCATGTTACTGAATCGTGGCTATGGTCATGTTACTGAATCGTGGCTATGGTCATGTTACTGAATCGTGGCTATGGTCATGTTACTGAATCGTGGCTATGGTCATGTTACTGAATCGTGGCTATGGTCATGTTACTGAATCGTGGCTATGGTCATGTTACTGAATCGTGGCTATGGTCATGTTACTGAATCGTGGCTATGGTCATGTTACTGAATCGTGGCTATGGTCATGTTACTGAATCGTGGCTATGGTCATGTTACTGAATCGTGGCTATGGTCATGTTACTGAATCGTGGCTATGGTCATGTTACTGAATCGTGGCTATGGTCATGTTACTGAATCGTGGCTATGGTCATGTTACTGAATCGTGGCTATGGTCATGTTACTGAATCGTGGCTATGGTCATGTTACTGAATCGTGGCTATGGTCATGTTACTGAATCGTGGCTATGGTCATGTTACTGAATCGTGGCTATGGTCATGTTACTGAATCGTGGCTATGGTCATGTTACTGAATCGTGGCTATGGTCATGTTACTGAATCGTGGCTATGGTCATGTTACTGAATCGTGGCTATGGTCATGTTACTGAATCGTGGCTATGGTCATGTTACTGAATCGTGGCTATGGTCATGTTACTGAATCGTGGCTATGGTCATGTTACTGAATCGTGGCTATGGTCATGTTACTGAATCGTGGCTATGGTCATGTTACTGAATCGTGGCTATGGTCA